>JAAGKR010000077.1:0-224133 GCA_011419295.1 Clarias macrocephalus
CTTCCCCACTCGTGACCTTCACCTCTACACCTCCACCAGGACCACACTGTATTGTACAACAATAATTCTTTCTACTGTTTGTACTCGGACTTAATTGGAGCAGCGACTGAACTTTTACACGGACCCTGGGTCGAGACGGGTCTCGGAAACATCAGCAAACAAACCTGCATGTAGAGCCAACTAAAACCGTTAAACGGCGGCAACAGTATTCGCAGAAACCGGACATTTTGGTGACCTGTCAATGAAATGAAATTAGTCAGATCGGTGTATTTCTTCCCATGGAAGAATAAAGTCGTGAGGCGGGCCAAAGGAGTTTTGCGCGTAAACATTTCGGGGTGCGATCGAGCAAGCGATGCCAGGTATGAGCGCAAGTCATGTTTGTTTTGTTTGTTTGTTTTTGGTGGGTTTGGTGGGGCATCTTTTTTTTTTTCTGTTTTTTTTATTCTGTTTAAAATGGTCACAACTTTCACAGCCATGTGTGCCGGACGTCACCGGTGAAGATTTATTCCGCATGAACCACGCTCTGTTTTTTTTTTTTTTTCTTTCTTTCTTTTCTTTATTCCCCCTCTTTTCCAGAAAGCGACAAATCTCCGGGCGGTACAGATGTTTCAGCAGTCATCGTTTTAATATTAGCGTCTGGTTAATATGTCTGAGATTTGTCTTTCCTGCCTTTTAAAGGAAATAAAAATTAAAAATAAATAAATAAATTCAATTTCTGTCCTGAGATTCAACCATCCTGATAAATTCCAATCCTGACTCTTTTTTTCTTCTTCTATTTTTTATATACAAAAGCACACCGTGGTTAAATCCATTTCTTTACAACTTTCATTAACGTTTATGAGGGGTTTTTTTTTTGGTTGGTTTGTTTGTTTGTTTTCAGACATATCGAGTATGAATTGCTTCCATACGTTTTCCACGTCTGTCCTGCGAGCACTGCTTCAGATTAAAAGTCTTCTATTGTATTCGAAACTGAAATGCTGCTTTTAATTAATATTCAGTACTTAATGCAACTTACTAACGATGATGATGATGAGCTCTTGGACAATATTTTTGTCACCTCCCCGCAACACACACAGTATACTGTACACGCACAAATCCTCAAACACCCGAGAATGACGCTATGACACTTACCAGCATTTATTATTATTATTTATTTATGTTTTTTTTGTTTGTTTTGTTTTTGGGTTAAACCTATTAGAGCTCGCAGGACAGAAAGCACAACGACTCGGTTCAGTCATTTTTAATACGACTCCTATATTTTACGATCATATACTGTTTTTATTTCCGCGTGTCCATTTGTGCATATTGTGTCTGACAATACAAACATTTATTTACGCTTGCTCAGTTTTTTTTCTTCTTCTTCTTCTTTCAGCATAAGGGCTATAGCTTTAAAAACGTTTTCATTCCTATTTTTTTGGTACTGTTTGGAATCGTGCTGCGTGACTGCCTGGATGTGATTTTTTTTTTTTTTTGTTTGTTTGTTTTTGTTTTTTTTTTTTTACTTTTTTTTTTCCATGTGATTGTAATGTCTACAACTTGTAGAATTGTCTGTCGCGTCTTGTTCTTGGTGCAAAAAAACGAAGAATCGATATTTATTGTACTGTAATGTCTTGAGGATGAACAAGGAGCGTTAAGCAACTTGCAAAATTTTGACGCTTCCATATTTTTAGATTATTTAATGTCCATGTGACCCTAAAAAAAAAAAACATATTTAATACTTATTATATGAGTGGTGTTCGAGTCAAACTGGGACTTTTGACGAAACACCATTATAAGAGTAACTACTCCCTTTATTTTTGTACACTAATCTTTTTTCACTAGTGCTTGGATACCATAAAGGTAGGATATTTTTATTTTTATTTATTTTTTTTATATCATTATGCCTGTTTCTGGTCTGAAATGCTGACCTCCCAGGAACTCCATTAATGTCCCAAGCATGTGGAAACAGCTTGATGCGAGATGATAAATGCAGCCAGGCAGGTTTTATACAAGTCTCGGTTTGACTTGAACGCCACTTGTATTTATTAAAAGTACAATTATAATAATAATAATTTAAAATCAACTTGCATCGTCCCACACTGGATTTGGCCAACAGAACAGGACAATCGCTTGTGTGCAGTGCTTTTGGTATTAGGGGAAACTATTAAATTATTTTCTTATTTTATTTTATAGTTTTTCTTTTTTCTATTTAAATCAATTCATGTATAAGGCTTTTTTCCCCCCTTTCTCTGTGTGTGTGTTCTCTTTTTCTTTTCTTTTTTTCCTCCTTCTAGGACAGCTAACGGACATAATGACACAATATCTCAAATTCTTATTCTCTAAGCCTGCATCTTATTCCTTAACCTCTCAAAAGTTAGTACACTCTGTCCTTCCTTTAAACGTTTTATGCAACATTTGTATTATTTTAAAAAAATAAATAAATAAAAGGAAAGAAAGAAAAGGGTACATCAAGTTAAATCAACATGAACCTTGGACTGCAAAGAGAGTTTCCTTAAGACACAAGTAATTTCAGTATGTTGTCCTTTTTCCTTTTTTTTTTCCTTTTTCTTTTTTTATGCACAGCCACAGTTGAATGTTTATAGCGCTTTATTGCAGATGCTAAACGCCACCTGTTGTCAACATGCAGATTTTTTTTGTAATGGCTTTCAATGACTTTTGAAAATCAATAAATCTGTCCATGAACATGATGTAGTCTTTATTCCAAACGCCATGATGTATTACATTACATGAAACTATTTTTATTTGATGGTTTAATTATCTCAGGTAAGTAGTATAAAATGTTTGTGAATAAATAATAAATGAGCGCAAAGATCATGAGTCGAAGTCCTGAACATCATCTGTTGTGTTTCTTAATCTTTTTCTTCTTTTTTTTTTTTTCTGGTCTTTTTCTAAAATAAAATAAAAAATTCTACAGCACCCCTAAAAGGACAAGATTTGGCTCGTATACCTCCGGATCATTTGTCAGTCGCTAGACGGTGTTTAACTTCATGAGCAAAATAATCTTTATCATCAAGATCAGTCTAATTTAAAAATAACAACAAAAAATGTACAAGACCTGCACTTATGCTGATTTAATAATTACGTTAACTGTTTAATATTAGCTAAACTGTATTAAATTGTGCTAAAAACCTGACGACTTTGTGCTCAAAGTCACACTTTAGATTTAATAATATTCTTTGGATTAAGTATAAGAAACTTATTCACAACGCCGTGCTACCGTATTAAACGTACATTCACATCAACTACCACACAGAGCTTTATCAGTAATCTCCCAGAGTTATCAAATTTGATTGGATACCTTAGATAACGTAGCTCCAGTCAAAAGAAAAATGATTAGAGATGAGAAACTCGCTCCCTGGTATAATGATCACACATGCACTTTAAAAACGGACCGCTCGGAAATTGGAACGTAATTGGCGTCAAACTAAGTTGTTAGTATTTCAAATAGCATGGAAGGAGAGCATCCTGAACTATAGAAAAGCTCTTAGTGTAGCAACGTCTCTCCACTCTTAACAAAATTTAAAAAATAATCCTAGATTTTTATTTAATACTGTAGTCAAATTAACCAGAAATAAGACCTTTGCAGAAATCTCAACAACAACAACATACAGTATTGAGGACTTCATGAACTTTTTCAATAATAAAATTAGCCATAAAAATTAGGCTTTGAAACCAGACAATGTAATTGATGCAGATGTTAAACTAACCATGTCAGATCGGAACCTAGAATACTTTACTCCCATTGAAGAGAATGAAGTAATTTCAAATTCATCAACCTGTGTGTTAGATCCTATACCGACATTTTCTCAAACAGTGCCAGAAATAACAGAACCCCTCTGTTGAAAATAATTAATTTTTCACTCAGCATTGGGTATGTTCCAAAATCTTTTAAATGAGCAGGTATTAAACAGATAATTAAGAAGTCTGACCTCGACCCCGGTCAGCTGTCCAATTACAGGCCGATATCAAACCTCCCCGTTATTTCTAAGATTCTGAAAAAGATGGTAGCGGAGCAGCTATGCTCATATCTATAGAAATAACATACATGAACTGATATCAGTCAGGATTTAGGCCTCATCACAGCACAGAGACAGCACTCATTAAAGTAGTAAATGACCTCCTATTGGCCTCTGATCAGGGTTGCCTCACTATGCTTGTGTCACTCGACCTCAGTGCAGCTTTTGACACCATTGATCATAGTATTCTCCCTCACAGATTAGAAAATGTAGTAGGAATTAAGGGAACAGCCCTCTCCTGGCTCAGATCCTATTTGACTGATAGTTATCAGTATGTAGATTTAAATGGTGATTATTCTGCATGTTCTCTAGTGTAGTTTGGTGTTCCACAGGGTTCGGTTTTAGGCCCACTACTTTTTTCCCTTTACATGCTTCTTCTGGGCAACATAATCCGTAAGCATGGTATTAGTTTACATTGTTATGCTGATGACGCACAGTTATATGTCTCAGCAAAACCAGATTACTAAAGTTGAGCAATGCGTAAAGGATATAAGAGTCTGGATGCTAATTAACTTCCTTCTGCTTAATATAAGACTGATAAGACAGAAGTTCTAGTCATAGGGCTGTGAAATTTCCCATTGATTTTAAAATACTTCTTTTGACATAAAAGCATTAAATGGTCTCGCGCCGCAGTATCTGAGTGAACTGTTAGTGTCTTACGATCCGCCACGCCTACTTCGATTAAAGAATGCAGGCTGATTCTCAGTACCATGTATTATGAAAACTACAGCAGGGCAGAGCTTATCCTTAGTTATGGAATAGCTTCCCAAATAGTGTTCCGGTCTCAGACACAGTCTCAGTGTTTAAGTCTAGGCTAAAAACCTATTTATTTACCCAAGCAATTTTGTAAATAGATTTGCCTTAGGTAAAGGAGCAGATCTGGGGGACTCTGTTTAGATGCTGTCTTCTCCACTCTTATTCATCACTCAGGTTGTCGGTGAGGTGATTGGTTGCTTTACATCTCAGGAAGCCCTTATGTCTGTGTTTCCTTCTGGCTCTCCCTTTTAGTTATCCTGTCCTGCCGGAGTCCCTGCTTGCACTCTACACTAAATAAATATTGACCTTATACATCATGTGACTGTGACCATACCTAACTGTTATCTCTCCTCTTCTGCACTCCCCTCTCCTCTTCTCCCTCTCTTTCTCTTTCCCTCTCTCTGTCGAGCTACACATGTCGTTCCTGAGCTGCCAGTGATCCAGACTCCCTCTGCCCTCTGGACCTGTCTGACTCATCCTGGGGCCCCGCTTCTGGTTGGAGCTCTTGTCACGTGGATGCCCCACGTGGTCTCTTTGGGATGCGTCTGGTGTCTGGGGACAGGTTCATTCTACCATGAAGACGGTTCTGGGCTCGGCTGATGTTGACAGCAGTTTCTCTGAGGACTTGACTTGGCTGCAGTCTCTCGATAGTTCATGACTAGGATTTCCTACAAGTCTACCTGAGCTTCCAGTAACTAACTGGACTCTATGTTTACATCAGTTAGCATCAACCGTTTTACTGAAGATCAATCCCTCTCCTCAATACTCACCCAAATGAGCATGGGTTCCCTTTTGAGTCCGGTTCCTCTCGAGGTTTCTTCCTTTTGCCATCTCAGGGAGTTTTTCCTTGCCACTGTCGCCCTCGGCTTGCTCATCAGGCACTATCTGACCATTTTTGATCCACACACATTCACAATTCATATGAACTTAAATAATTCTTTTGATTTTGTAAAGTTGCTTTGCGACAATGACAGTCGTTAAAATCGCTATACAAATAAAACTGAATTGAATTGAAAAAATATTCAACTGCTCAAAAGTGCTAAACTAAACACGAACATCGTGGGCGCAACTCATGCTTTGGATGAAGTTGTACAAGTACGGAAGCGTTGTACAGTACGTTTTGCTCTATGTGATGCTGATTTGTCACTGATGTACCACAAGGACTAATTAAAAGTCAAGAGTCAGTTTAATGTTTAACCATCTTCTTTTATTTTATTCAGTAATAAATACTTTACCAGCTAAAGAAGAAGTAACTTATAAATTTAATTACACTTGAAGTTGCACACTCTAAGATTTTATTGACCACCATTGTTGTTGGTCTTTCGGCTGCAACCCTTGGTACAGGATTTGTGCCGTATGGTCTTCCGGATGCAACCCTCCTATTTTATTTGTGCTCGGGTTCAACACTGCATCCAGTGGCTGGGGTTTGGGCATTGGGTGGGAATTTAAATATATGGATTTTATCCCTTTCATTTTTGTTTACTGCTGATTTGGGGCAGATTTACTGGTGTGCTTCGGCTCACTGTCATGTCGAATGAGCCAAATTTGGCCCAAGTTTCATCTGTTGGACCGATGGCTTCACATTTACTTCTAGAATTCTCTGGTATACAGATGAGTTCATGGTCGACTCAATGATTGCAATGTGCCCAGGTCATGTGGCTACAAAAAACAAGCCCAAATCATCATTCCTTCTGTGGGTATGAGGTGTTTCTGCCGAAATGCTGTTTGTTTTTTTTCTCCAAATATGGCACTAGTCATTAAGACAAAAAAAAAAAAAACTCCACTTTGGTATCATCGTCCATCGAACAGAAGATTTTCCAGTGCTTTTGTGTGTTTTCAGATGCAGTTTTGTGAACCTCAGTTGTGCTTCTGTGTTCTCCTGCAAACCCTTCCAGGCAAACCGTTCATGTTCAGTCTTCTTCTAATTGTGCTGTCATGGACTTCAGGTTCTGACCTTGGGGTGAATGTGCTGGGATGTCCACTCCTGGGAAGACTGGCAACTGTTTTGAATAAGCTTTCTCAATGTAGAACCTCAGACTCGAGACCTCAACCCCTCCGAAGTGGTGACTTTTTTTGTTTTGTATTTTTGTTTTATATTTCGTGTTTTCCCCATCGTGTTCATGACAAAAATTGCCACAAAGCTATAACCTTCTTTTGACACACCGTTCCCCTGCTGTTCAGTACATTGATATTCCTAATATAAAGCAGGCGGCTTCGTTTCCATTCCGTTCTGCTCTTAGCCGTTTGGTGCTTGTTTTTTGCTTGTTTTTTGCTTGCCATAAATTTGCACTGAGTACTCATTAACCCAAGTGCCAGCTACAAAAACATAGCTTTCTACAACCTTTGGACTCAAGCTGTGGAGACATTTTTGGAGCTGAGATTTCTAGAATTGGTCTGGGGTTTCTTCTGAAAAATGCTGGAGATGGGATAAATGGGAATTGAAATTAATATGTAAAAATACAAAAATATTGCTGATTATGTACAGTATTTTACTCGACTCATGGGTCTTCTACTTGAAAATGATATCATGGCGGCACGTCTTTATCAAACCTGTTAGCCATAATGTTTCGATTAATTATAGTATGATCTTGCAGCCTTGTTTAACGCTGGTTCTGGACCTTGACCGTGACTTGAAAAGCCACCACTCGCGTAAGCCGTTAAACCTGAGAAGGATCACCAAATAAAGCATGTTAAAGGTACATCGATTTCTCTCGGAGTACATTGGAAATAGCTGTGTGGACGTTCTGTACTATTTGTCATGACGAGATTTTCTTGATGGGCCGCGGTGGATGGCAGGCTGCTGATTGGACGTAGCAAAGCTTTAAATACTCGAGCATCTCGTGGCTTCTGCAAAACTTTGTGACAAACTTTTTTCGGTAGAGGAGAAAAAAATTCGATAAAACAATGAGCGGGTGTCCATTTCTGGCGAAAAGTCATCAGTGCGTATACATTTTGTTTTCCTCTTTTATTATTTCAAATAAAGAAAATCGGCCAGGTCTTGCATAACCTTGTATGTGTTTTTTGTTATTTTCACAAAATCAGTTTCAAGCTCAATCCCTCTGAGGTAGAGGAAGATGATGATGATGATGTCTCGCAAAAAGGAACCAACAAAGCCACCAAAGGAGAAATTGTTTATGGGGATTATCTCCAGGTGCGGTAAATAATAATATACACTGATCACTGTGATCCAGATTTTCTCCAATGTCGTCTGTATCGGATATGACGAATGATGAATAAATCACATCTTCCACCTCTTTCAGCTGGATAAGATCATTACTGCTCAGGAACTGCAAAGCGAACTGAAAGGCAACAAAATCCACGATGAGCATCTCTTCATAGTCACGCACCAATGTAACTCATTTATTGCTTATTGCTCCATTCTGATTACGATCATTTCTCATTGTCAAGCGGCGTCACGTTCAAATTCTCGTTGTGTTTTCCAGCTTATGAGTTATGGTTTAAGCAGATTATGTGGGAGCTTGATTCGGTTCGGGAGCTCTTCATTCACAATCATGTGAGTAGTGTTCCACAATTAAAGCGCTTAATCAAACATCGAGTGAGAACTACATCGGTATCATCGGTGGGGGAGAGGGAGTGACGAACATGATGATGTGTTGTCAGGTTCGGGACGAGAGGAACATGCTGAAGGTGGTGAGCCGCATCCACAGGATCACCATGATCTTCAGGCTGCTGGTCGACCAGTTTGCTGTGCTGGAGACCATGACTGCTTTGGATTTCTTTGATTTCAGGTAATAAATAAATCATCAGATTAATAGACGTACACCTGGAAGAGTCTTCAGGGAAAGTTTGAGTCAAAAATATACAGTGTGAGAGGAGTAGCATTCTGTTCTAATTTAATAGATGAATTTATTATTGTGAGGTGGAAAATGATCCTTGTCCTTAAAGTGCAAAAAATCAATTAAATAAATAAATAATGATAATATGTAATGTTTTGCTTCGCACTTGGGCTGGCACGTAGTCCACAAGTGAGTGTATACATAATTCTCATAATTAATTTTAGATCAAATCCATCAGACGATCATCGACGAGATTAGACATGCAAAAAATACTTTCATGGTCTGGTCGTCTCATACATTTGTTTGCATTTAAATAGCAATCTAGAAATAGTTCAGAATCTTGAATATTAAATATGTAAGATATTGAACATAGAATTTTAAAGATTTCAAACAAAGAAAGTACACTTTGAGTTTTTTTTATTATTATTTTAAATGAAGAAAGGATTTTTTTTTTACTTTATTTTTTTTTAAGTTAATGTGTATAATGTTGTATTAGTTATTTATTTTAAGTTCATTTGTATTAACTTGTATGAGTTTGTGTATTGAATTGTAAATGTATTACATTGATGTGATTTAGTTTAACAAACGTAAGTGTAATTCTTAACCTGTTACTTGGAAATACAAAATTTCGAGACTTTTTTTTTTTACTTTTTCATTTTTATTTTTATGTTGCAAATCAAGGTTGGACAGATAACCATGTACGGTTCCTCACTCGTCTGCATATGTTGAAAGCTCGGTGAAAGTTAAAAGCACATTTATTTAAGAATATTTATCTTCTACTGATGGCACTTCAGCTATCAGAGTCCAGTCCGGTCCGATTCAAACCAGCGACTCTGAACAATTAAACACTTTTGGAATAACTTGTTAATTTGAAACTTAAACTTTGAAGTTACCAAACCTGATTCTTCCCCTGATTACGGGTTGATATTTGTACACACTTATACATGATTCTTAGAATAAAGCAGACAGGTTCCTTCCTTGTTAAAGAACCCATTCCTTCCGATCTAGCGTGACAGTGATCGGTTTGCCGAGTATGAAACCTGTGTTTACATGCATGTGTGCTTGCGTGCTACAGGGAGTACCTGACCTCGGCCTCAGGCTTCCAGAGTTTCCAGTTTCGTCTTCTTGAGAATAAGTTCGGAGTTTCCGACAAACTGCGGGTTCCCTATAACCGACGTCACTACAGGGACAAATTCCAAGGGAAGGAGAGCGAGGAACTGTGCAAAACGGAGCAGGAGGCGACACTCCTGCAGCTTGTGGAGGTATAACGTGATGCTTACACTTGATTTGAGTATAAATATACTGGAAATCTGAGAATCCGCCATATTTAATGAGGTGATCCATGACTGTAGAATTAGAGTTTATTTATTTATTCATTATTTATTCATTAGAAATGGCTGGAGAGGACACCTGGTCTTGAAAAGGACGGTTTTAACTTCTGGGGGAAGCTGCAGGCAAACATCGAGGAAGGTTACAGGATGAAGAGGCAGAAGATCGAAGTAAGTTTAAGATTTTATTTCTTTTAATAACCACAATGTACAGGAATTCATGCGCGGTTCTTTCGTTGCGGACAGAAAATGCCAACCTGCGAGACCAAGCAGGAGATGCTGGAGGATCTCTCTAAGCAGACCGAAGTCTTCACTTATCTCTTCGACTCCAAGCATCACGAACATCTCTTAAGCAAAGGTGCTTTGGTGCTTCACACACCATCGGTTGTTCCTGTGTTTTCCTCAGACTATCCCCCAGCGTACTGTATATCCCTCGAGTCTTTCAGAACGTCGGCGTGTGTACGTTATACTGTATGTAATCGTTCTTTCTGCACAGGAGAGCGCCGGCTGTCTTACAGAGCCCTACAGGGAGCCCTCATGATTTACTTCTACAGGTCAGAGACTCGCACGTGTTTTAATGAAGACTGCAGATATGAACGGAGAGAGTAGGCGGAGTAGACACGAATGCCTCTTGGTTGTTTTTTTTTTGTTTGCAGGGAGGAGCCTCGGTTTCAGGTGCCGTTCCAGCTTCTGACGTACCTCATGGAGGTCGATACACTCATGACCAAATGGAGATGTAAGTCATGTAGTCAAAAAAAAAAAATCATCTCTTCGTGTTTTTTTCGGCTGTCAGAAAGTTAACGTTAACCGACCTTCGCCATCAGATAATCACGTGTGCATAGTGCACAGAATGATCGGCAATAAATCGGGCACAGGAGGCTCTTCAGGTTACCACTACCTGCGTTCTACTGTCAGGTGACTATAGTCTACTTATCTACTACTAATAATGTACAGTTTATCATATGATCAACATGAGAAACTGAATTGTTTTGTAATAGATTTTCCCCCACAGTGTTTCCTCTGTTCCCGAGCACATTTAATACAATTAATCAGCAAATTTACAGCCTTTTCTGAATTGAAATGGGTGTCATAAACAGAAACAAAAAACATATCCTTCTGGTCTAATAAAGACCAGGGTTGAGAGCCACTAGTCTTTATTAGGAATTTGAATGATCGATAATAAGCACTTCATGAATGTAGAGTTTTTTTTGGGATATTATTCCTAAAAATGAGCCATAAGATGAAGGCACAGTGACATAGTGGTTTTACATTGAGGCATTTGGCAGAGTCCCGTATCCAGAGTGATTTACCTTTATACTGTATTATACATCTGAGCAGTTGAGGGTTAAGGGCCTTGCTCAAGGGTGCAACAGGTGTAACTTGGTAGTCATGGAGTTTGAACCTGGGACCTTCTGAGCCGTAGTCCAATGCCTTAACCACTGACACATTGCACCTCCAGGTTCCGGGTTCGGTTCCCGCCTGCATGGAGTTTGCATGTTCTCCTCGTGCTTGGTGGGTTTTCATCTGGGTGCTCTGGTTTCCTCCCACGGTCCAAAGACATGCAGATTAGGATAATTGGCGTTCCTAAATTGCCCGTAGTGTGTGTGTGTGCCCTGAGATGGATTGGTGTACCCCGCCTCATACCCCAAGTCTTCTGCCCTAGGACTCCTCAACCCTGTATACAGAATAAAGTGGTATAGACAATAAGTGCGTGAGTTATCCATAAGAAAAAAATATTTTAACAAAGTTTATCAGTAAATGAATGGGTAAGATATATTATCTTACTGTATGTTAGAGAACCTTATGACCTAGCTTTTAGGTCATGTATTCACGGAATCCATATCATCTAATCTGGAATATAATCTATATGCAAATAAGTAAAATCATCAGATGTTAAGTCTTTTTTTTTTTTTTTTCAACGAAATCAATTCTAGCATCTTTGTGATTTACACTTTTCTTCTTAAATAGCGACCGTTACAAAGTCTTTGTGGATTTGTTCAACCTGGCGACGTACCTGGTCCCACGGGACTGGGTCCCCAAACTGAACCCCACCGTCTACAAATTCCCTTACATAGCTGAGTGCAACGACAGCTCATACAGCTCCAGCGGCTCCTGCAGCAGCGAGGAAGACTAAACAGACGCTCTTCTAGCATGACGGCAACGTCCAGACACAGACACTGATTCCTATGTGCGATAAATGATTGCTGCCTGTATTTTTTTATTGATTTTGATAGATTGATTTTTGATTGCGGAGGCTGTTAATATTTCGGCGGTATTCCCGATTTGCAATTCATAGAATCGATTTTTCATATTAAATCATAGTTTGCCGATTAATTCTGTCATAATTTTGACAATCTGGTGGTTGCATTTTGTACATATTATTTATTAGCAGAGTCTTCTATATAATAACTTTATCCCCTATAGTGAAAGGGGGAAATTAATTATGCAGTATGTTAGCAGGTAATTATTTTGTAAATATGTATTTTAAAACACTGTAGCATAATGTAATTTATATATTTTATTAGAAATTCAGATTTTCCCTGCACACCTGTGTAGAAGAAATGTACAATATTATAAATAAACTTTGCTGTTCTCCTGTTAACGTGATTTAAAACTGCGTTATCATGTACCTGGCACATATTCAAGGATAGATGGTCTGACTAAACAGATATGCACACAACAGTGTTTACTGACCCTCACCGCCCACCACATTGCCGCCAGTGTTGACCGAGTACCAAGAACATGTCAAGATAAAATCACATGTACGCAGTACCTTAGGCAGTAGTTTGCTTTATTTAAAATTGAACTCGCATACACGTCCTTAAGAATAAACCAATATATGGTGTGGGTGTGTATATATAGTAATACCATTCATTTACATTTTGCAATTTTTACAAAGTAAAAAAATATATATTCATGCACACTTAAACTTCAGAACAACGATTGAATATACTGTACCCTTATTCAGGGATACTTGATGAATGCAATCCATTCTGTTCCTCAAGAGACCTTGTCAAGTCAATGCATGACATTTCAAAGATATGGAGCTAATATACAATTTACATTGAAATACTATTAATAAAAAAAGGTTTCTCTAGGACTATGTCATTTATTTGGATTAATTACAGAAAAAATAGCGACACATCCACAGTTTAAAGCTATTTTAATGTCAGATCATGTCATGATCAGGCTGCTGAATATCTAGAGTCAAGTAGATGCCAGTATACAGTATTTTCGTTAATAACATAAAATAAACATAATTAGCGAGCAGGAAAAAAACAGCACTCTTCTATAAATGATCATATACTGCCCAGCCAAAAAACATCAGCACCTGGATTTAACTGTTACAACAAGAGCCTTACATATGTTTCAGCAGGCAATAAGTTATTTAACTTTTAACTGATGCAGTGATGAGCTTCCCGTTTCTTAAACAACCATGTCAGAAAAGATATTATGTGGTTGTGCCAAAGATCTTATTCCGTTTCAGCAGGGGCAAATTATTAGCATGCATCAAGCAAAGAAAACATCTTAGCACATTACAAAATTATTGGAATTGGATTAAGAACGTTCCAACACATTACTAACCCTTAAAACTTGAATATTACTGAGCCATCAACTTCACTGAAGAAATCAAGTTTAAAAGAAAAAACTGAATGACCAGGTTTTTCCGACAATGAATTTTTTTCTTCCCTGTTGGCATGAGACATCTTTTTCACCAGAAATTCTAGTTCTTAACCTCATTGAGAATCTCCGGGATGTATTAAAGAATACTTTACACAGCGGTCTGACTCTCCCATCATTAATACAATTGGAGAGAAATTAATGTTGTGATATTGCTTAAGCTTATCAAAACAAAGCCATAATCAAAGCAAAAGGTGGTCCAATTAAATATTAGTGTGTCCAGTTTTTTGTTATGGCAGTGTATGTGCACCTAAAAAAAACACTTTAAAATGAGAATAGAAATGGTGGCAAAATAAATTGATACTGTTACAAATTCTAAGGAAAGGAGCTTATAGAGAGCTATAGAGAGCTACAATATAGAAAAATCCTAAATTCTTATTTAATTCAAAAAAGATACCATAAATAGCTGAACCCCTTTTAAAAATACCGAAATCTTCCCTTAGCAATGGTTATATGCTTAAGTCTTTTAAAGATGGATAGGAGGTAGATTCTTTATTGTCATTAAAACAAAAGTAAATATCACCCCTTAAGGTACGTAAATAAAATAGAAATAAACAGAGTACAGGATAAACATGAATATAAATGTGTGCAAAAAATAGTTGTAGCACAGCAGTTATGCTCATATCTAAAAAGGAATAATTCACATGCAATGTACTGTATCAATTGGAATTGATACAAATGCACACAAATGCAAAAAAAAAATTCCTGGCTTCTGGTCAGAATTGTGTCTCCAGGGAGTTAAAGGCCATTTCCCTGATTCAGGTCTTCTTTGGCTAGTTATTACAGGTTTGTAAATGGTGACACTAAGAGGCATACTTACAGTAAAGTCTGGTGTTCAGCATGGTGGCATGTTAGGCCCACTGTTGTTATTTTTCTATTTATGTAACTTTTAAGTATTTTTTTTCGTAAACACCATAAAAATTATACTGTTATGCTGAGGAAACACATTTATATATTTCACTAAAGTCAGATCAGCAACCAACTTAATAAAGTTGAGGAATGTGTATCTTCCTTTTCCTGATAAGTCAAAAGTACATGTACTAGGACCACATGCTGCTAGAATTAAGCTTTCTGATCACACGCTAACTTTGGATGGCCTTTCTGTTTCATCACCTGCATTTAAAATTCATTGTTTGAAGCTCATGTAGATAATATTACTAGGATAATATTCCTTGTGCCTTGTGGTTTGTTCAGATCCACTTTTGTTAACCCCAGTTGTGCTTTGATGTTCTTTTTAGACAGAAAACCTTTCTCCTGGAAACTCTTTTAAAAACATATTTGTTTAGTTGTCTTCTGATTATGCTGTCATGGACTTTAACATGCTTAGTGAGGCCTGTAGAGTGTAGGATGTAGTTTTTGGGTTTTTTGTACAGCCATAGTCAAAAATTTTAAGAATGACACAAGTATAATTTATTTTTATTTTTTTATTTATTTATTTTTTTTTTACAAAGTCTGCTGCTTCAGTGTTTTTTGGTCTTTTTGCCAGACGTTACAATGGTGCTGTATACTGAAGTATAATTACAACATTGTTGTGTCAAAGGCTTTATTTACAATTACATTAAGCTTATGCAAAGAATCAATATTTGCACTGTTGACTCTTCTTTTTCAAGACCTTTGTCCTTCCATGCTGGCATGGTGAAGCAGCAAACTTGTGGCCACAGCAGCATTTCTCAAAGCTTTGCACCATGGGGTGAAGGTGCTGGGATGTGGGGTGCCGGGAAGATTGGCAACTATCCAATAACCAATAATCTTTCTCACTGTAGAACATTAACCTCGAAATGGTTTGAAAATTGTTTTCCAGACTGATGTGCAGCATTAATTGCTTTTTCAAGATCATTGCTCATGTCTTTCCTACCTGGCATTGTGTTAACACATGCCGGAATGCTACAGAGTAGCAAACTGCCAAAGATTTTGCTTTTTTAAAGGTCTGCACACCTGCTGATGATCAATTAATCAAGGACTAATGATTAGCAGCAACTGGCTGCAACTTGATATGCAATCCTGTGATATCAGTAAGGGGGTACTTAATATTGTTCACATTTTTGGCGACGTTTTTGTTAAATAAATAATTGTATGGCGAAAAAGATTATATGTTGTTGATCCAAGATTGTATTTGCCAAATACTAAGACTCATTATGATCAGATGATTTTTTTTTTAATTACTTGGTTATACACAAAAACGCATAGAATGAAAAAAAGGGGGTACTAACTTTTGAACATAACTCTAGTCCATGCTTTGGTTACCCTTTGGTTGGATTTTTCTCATTCCTTACCATATGGATGCTCCATTAGTTGCATAAACAAGTTCCAATTAGTCCAGTATGCAGTGGTCACTTATAACCTTCTTAGAACCAGAACATACGTCCATGTTACTCCTATTTTATCCACCTTGTATTGACTTCCAGTGAAATTATATTGATTATATGAAACTGCTGTTGATTTACAAAGCACTGAATGGTCTTGCATCAAGTTACCCGAGTTACCTGATGGTATTCTATGATCTGCCAGACCTACTGTGATCAAAAGGTGCATGCTCCTTGTTGGTACCTTGTGTAATGAATATTACAGTGGTGGGCAGAGCTTTTTCTTATAAAACCACACAGATATGGAACAGACTTCCAGTTAGTGTTCCTTCCTAGAGTCTTAGTGTTTAGGTCTAGGATATAAACGTATTTTTCTGCGATCTTTTCTGAACTGGAGGGTTCGCTTTCCAGGGATAGAGTGGTTCGATAAACTAAGATGTATAATATTGCTGCTCCCTCTCTCCTGCACAGGCCGCTGTGCAAGAGTGAGGGCGCAACTTGACTGGCCGCTTTATGTCCCAGGGAGCCCTCATGTCTGTGTAACTTTCTGGTCATCAGTTTTTTATGATGTGATAGCTAGTGCTGCCAGTGTCCCTGCTTATACTCTGCACAAAATGTACATAGACTGTATCCATTGCTTGACAATAAGCATACTTAATTTCTCTCTCTCTCTCTCTCTCTCTCTCTCTCTCCCCCTCCAGACCTGCCTGATTCATCCTGATGCCCTACTGTATTTCTGTCCGGAGTTCTCATTACTTGGAGACCACTTCTACCAAGTATGTCCCCATATGGTCGTTTCAATGGCTCAAGACAGCAATTAAGGCAAAGGACAGATAAAAGATGATTTAATATTACAGGAGGCCACAGCTAGCATTGAAAGACAAGCAGTTAATCCGCTAGAATTAAATAATATATCATATTCTAACTTTGTGACATTGTTGAAGATCTTTTAATATAAAAAAATATTTAAAAAAATCTGTAGCATATAAACAATATTACAGACTCTACAAACAAAAAAAGATTTGTGTGTGTGTAGAGTATTAACACGGTGTACTAACACTGTGTGCTTGCTTAACCTTTAGTACACACAAGTAAAAACAGATTTTTGCACATAACATCCGATACACAGTTTCCCCCTCAAAATTTTTGTTATTCACCTTATTTTGCACCTTCTTATTAGGCACTTTTTAAAATAACCATGAAAATGTGTTTATACTGGGAGAATATATTGAATAATATACACAGTGCTTTTTTTTTTATTTTTTTTATTCTGTCAGGATTGTGAAATAGAGTTTTGATCCTCAGATAAGATTATATAACTGTGACCAGCTTTGCTCTCATGGGCGGGTAGCCCATGTAAACTGAGTCAGCCTGCAAAGTTGATGTAACTGAAGGAAATTTACTGTGTAACTACAAACAAACAACTAAAACCGTGAAAACAAGAAGTTTTAAGAGAACTTGAGAATGAGACGCATAGAATCTGAAATATGACAAATATGACACACTCACACACTCAGTGGCCACCTCATTAGGTACACCTTGCTAGTACTGGGTTGGGCCCCGATTTGGCTTCAGAACTGCCTTAATTATTTATGGCATAGATTAATCAAAGTGCTGGAAACGTTCCTTAGACATTTGGGTCCATATTGACATCATGGTGTCAAGCAGTTGCTACTTATTTATCAGCTGCACATCCATGATGCGAATCTCCCATTCCTCGACCTGCCAAAGGTGCACTGCTGGATTGAGCCTCTTTCCCTGTTCTTAGCTGACGGCACCTGGTGTGGTCTTCTGCTTCTGTAGCCCATCTGCTTCAGGTCTGATGTATTCTGTGTTTAGAGATGTCCTTCAGCATACCTCAGTTGTACTGATGTTATTTGAGGTACTGTTGCCTTTCTATCAGCTCAAGCCAGGCTGGAGATCCTCCACTGACCTCTGGCATCAACCAGACACTGTTGCCCAGAGAACTGCCCTCACTGGATATTTTCACTTTGTTTAGACCATTGTGTGAAACCCTACTGTAGTGTGTAAAAATCCCAGTAGTTTCAGAAATACTAACACTAGCCCCTCTGGCTCCAACAACCACATCACGTTCAAAGTCACTTAAATCACCCCCCATTTTCTTCGCCATTCTGATGCTCAGTTTGGACTTCAGCAGATAGACTTGACTATGTCTACATGCCTACATGCATCAAGTTGCTGCCATGTGATTGACTGATTAGATATTTGCATTAACAAGCAGTTGAAGAGATGTCCCTAGTGGCCGGTGAGGGTATATACTGTAATCATACTTTATTGTATGCTATACACATACTCAGCCAAAACATGGTATTTTTGCTAGAAAGTGTCTCATCTAGGTGAAAAACTGAATTGTCAGATAAGATTATATAGTAACACCATTTTTCATAATACTTAATGCTTCATATCTTCTGATCCATGCTTTATTTTTTGTAAATATGCATACACATTTATATGTTTGTCAGATAAAAAGAAACACATTTACTAAATACAATTTCATGCCTGTTTATGTACTGTACTGTCCGTAACTTTTTTCAATTACAAACTGTCATTCAGATGAATCTGAAACTGAGAATTTAGATTTTACATGTAAAAGTGTATTTAAAAAAAAAAATGTATTAAGATATTGCAACATGAATTTGACATGGTTACGGACACTACAGATTTTTTTCCTTTTTTTTCTAAGCTTTGATCAAAAAACAACTTAAGCAACAATTTTTTACAGGTCATATGATTCTAGAAGCTTACACCAATTTTAGTATCAATACTCAACAAAATATGAATCATATTTTAAATGATTATTGTTTGATGTGAAACAGTATAACTGTATATCTGCATTTTTTGGGCACATATTATAAAATCATCTCTCCAAAATGACTGACGTTGGGAACTTGAAATTTTTTGGGAAATTAAATCAGCACCAACACTGTATATTTTGATAACTGATTTAGTTTATGTCTATCTGTGATTCATACTTATAAGTACATATGAAACATTACTTCAATGTTTTTAGATCGTAATCCTCTTTAGTTAAAATTTAAAAGCAGATCAATAGTAAGAAACATCATGATGTGCACTTTTCCAGAGAACTCTCACAAAATTGCCAATATCCTTAAAACTCAAACCAAACGCTATGCACATGTTGTTATTTGTTAAATGTGATTTTCATTAAGAGCGTGTTCTTAGAAATGGCCTGTTTCTGAAGAAATGCTCAAAGTGTGAACATGTGTGAAGTGTTAAAACAATTCATGATAATATCGCATGCTGTGACCTATCTTTAAATCATAGCCTCATACCGTAGAAGATCAACACCAGACTGCAAAGTACAGAATATGTAGAATACTGTATAAGGATGCAATGCATTATGCCTGGTGAGTAATTATAATCGCAATCATGTTCGCAAGGAGAGCTAGGACTTTCCATAAAGAGCTCATAAAGACTTCGACTCCCATCATGCACTTCACCTATCGTAACTTCACAATCTTTTTTTTTCCCCCAGTTCAGTGTCACAGCATTCCAATATTGTGTATATTGCATTTTCTATCAATGTATTCAAATTCTTTGTACATTTCTACAAAGAAAAATGTACAAAAAAAAAAAAAAAAGGTATTCACCACCTGAATTTTATTTCGGCCATTATCTTGCACGGTTAGTGCACCAAACAAAAAAATCGAAAGAATTTGTAACATACAGTAAGACATGATGTTTGTAACTTGTATTATCTCCACTAGGGGGCAGTGAACAGGCGCTCATGCGTCTGTAACGTTCCAATGTGCAATGGAACAAATGTGGAGCATGCTTTCTCCAGGCTGAGTCCCCAAGTAGAGGAAGTCTGTCTCCCCAGAGTCATCTCGTTAGTCCTTTTAATCTGAATCTAAAACCTGATTGCTACACTCCCACTTGTATTTCCTGTTATTATTCCAGAATCAGAGCCAGTCAACACAAGGGAGCAGCTGACTGTAAATAGTCCCACAGAGCCAGAATATCCAACACAGGAGTAGACGTTGTCTGCCAAAACAATGTTTCAGACAATGCAACGCCTTCCAACAGTTTCTTCAGAAATCCTTCATCATTGTGATCACAGCAGGTTTCAGAATTTTGATTTAGGTTTTTTTTTTTTTTTTTGGTGTTGGTGAATAAAATGTGCTAATATTGGCAATGCCGTGACATTTCTATGGAAAAGAACTGCAAGGACATTTTTTTTTTACAAAGATTGTGAAATTACGAGGGGTGACGTGCATGAGAGGAGTTGAGGTCTAAGCTCTTTCCTAGGAACTTCTTACTAGTTTCTCATATCTACTGTAAATCACCGGTGTTTATCTCCAGCTCCAGTGATGCTCTGGATCATCCCACATACTATAAATTCATTTGTTGTGACCATGATTGCTGTTATAATTACTCGCCATGCAAAATGCACTGCATCCCTTTAGGGTACATACAGTACTATGCAAATTCTGTACTTAGCTGTCTGGTGCTGCTCTCCTGCAGAATGATGACATGATTCAAAGATGGGTCAGAGCACGCGTATACAGTATTCTCCAGAATTGTTTAAACAGTTCACACATGTTCACACTTTGAGCATTTCTTCAGAAACAGGCCATTCCTCAAAAAATCCTCTGAAAATCTAATTTAACAAACTTTAGCAACTTGAGCACTGCATTTGTTTTATTTTTATGGACATTGGAGATGTTGCGAAAGTTCCCTGGAAAAGTGCACATCATGTTTATTACTATTGATCTCCTTTAAACTGATTGCAGCTGCCTTTTCTCACAAAGCTCTGTGCTGACACACTGCTCCTGCGAGTTCAACTTGCATGTTTGCCAGATTCTCCACAAGCCCTGACCCAGCCATTATAAGCTTGTTGCCAGAGCAGGATAGTGGACATGTGGGAGGCAAAAGGAACTTTTCTTCCCCTATTTCTCCTCATCTGTTGGGCAGATTCAGACTACAGATTAATAGACTTGTTATGCCGCTTATAGATGCACAAAGGCTTCACACGTCAGTCTCTAATGAACTCATTAATTCTCTTTAGCCGTATTTCTGACTGTGATCTCTCATTCATTATATACACATGTTCCTCTCTCTCTCTCTCTCTCTCTCTCTTGCGTGCATGCACCCGTACCTGTTTTCTTTCTCACACACACACTACCACATTCTCAGGTCTAATTGCACTGCATTCTTAAATGCTCATAAAGCTTTATAGTATCTTTCTTCCATTACTCACTACCTCCAGCACCATAACCCATGTATACTGGTGTTTTTTTTGTTTTTTTTTTTGTGTCTCCTGATCTTTGATAAACGTTTGATGAATAAGATGAAGACATTCTTTTTGTATTTCATGCGTCTGTATGGATGTTGGCTGAGAGATGTTCCGGTTCTTTTGTAGTCCTTATGTAATATCTGTCTAGTTCTATGTGAAATCGATTGCAGATACGCTGCCTGGCCGGAAAAAAAAAAAAAAATCACGCATTCTAAGATTTCGTTTAGCTTTGATTACAGCACACATTGTGGTGGAAAGTTCAAGTGTAAAAATGATTCCTCATGCTCCCAGAGCCACTCTTTTACAATTTGAATCCTGGAATATGACCATGCCATCAGGGGGGAAAAAAAAACTCCATAGATGTGATAACCCGGACATTCAGTACGTTCAGGTCGTCAGCTGACTTCATTTTATTGCCACATACCATTGCTGAGACAAGACCTGCAGTGCAGTAGATTCAAAAGAACGACGACTCGGACTAGAAGACTTGTTCAAAATTTATTTCCTGTGTAATGCACGGCACAACGTCTGTGAGAAGCACGTGACAAAAGAAGGAACGATTCGGACCAGAAGATATAAGAGGTGAGCTGCTCATTCTGTTTATCATATGTCCTTAGCTGCACTGTAATAGTTACAGCGTATCGCACAGAACATGACTGTATATTTAACAATAAACCTCTAGGGTGTTAGAATCTCCTCTCTGATCTGTGTGAACGTTTGCATGTTCTCCCGTGCTTGCTGGGTTACCTTTGGTCGTCCCACCATACAAAGACACACAATGTTAAATGAACTGCTTCATGTTCGTATCTTCGGGAAGTTTGTAACACCAATGTCCGTATGTTCTTTATGATGGATAATGGATGGATGGATATTCAGGTCCAAAATATCAGCTTGTATTCTTAATAATTTCTCGCAACCTTTTTTCCTCAGTCACTGTAGGCCTATTCCATACTGTGATGTTAATGCACTTTTGCCAATAACTGCATTCTTTTTTTATATATTTTTTTATTATAATTGGTTATTGAAAACAAGCAGGTGGCGTTCATCTGAATTTCTTCAAAATCCTTCAAAGAGAACAAGCAAGAAATGTGGTCTGTTTGACATCTGTTAACTTAGTTTTAACATCCTTCCAAAGTTTGGTTTGGTTCTTAGGAAATCATCAAGAAAACCCAAGTGATCTCATGTTGAACAGAATGAAAAAGAAGAAAAAAAAAACTTATAAAATATTAACAGATTGGTTGGCGAAGTCATGTAGCCTTTAATATGCCAAGAACATTATAAAACATACAAGATAGCCAGCTATAATTACATAAAACGACAGAAAGGCATCAAAATGATTTGGTTACTGAACAACCCCAGAGTCCTGCATTTAGGTCTAACACAACCTTGTTGCAATCTAAAAGTTTGCTATAATAACCTAATAAGGCAATAATAAAAATAAAAAAAAACGTTTCATAATAAGTGTTTAAACTATGGATGTCCTATAGCACATTGACTTTAGGACTGACTTTAAGACCTTGCTTATGATATAATCACCAGGAGGGTGATGTTAACATAGTAGAATCTAGAGAACCATGTAAACTTTGAAGAAGACCAAACTTTTAAGTACAGTTTGTGACAAGGAGATCACTTATCATGAGATCAAGAGGATGACATGCACCACCCAGTGAGCCAGGCTCTGTTTAAAGATTAGTGATGGGAAGTTTGGATCATTTTAGTGACTCGGTTCTTTGAATCTTGTTCATCATTTTTTAAATCAATTAGTCTGATCTTTTGATCAGAAATAAAATAAAAGGATACATTTTCAATAAACAGACCCCCAACACATCTACATACACAACTTTTGGCTATAGTTCCAGTTCTTCTCGTTCTTCTGAGTCACGTTAAGGACTTACAAGAATGTTAAAGCATCGTTCATGAACAACCCATCACTATTCTAGATAAGGATCTTCTGTCATGCTAGTGACATCATGGTGGAGGTCTTTTATACAGCCTAGGTGTGGACCAAGATGGACATGTTGGGGGACGTTACATCATAGTCAATATCTTTCCAGAAGTCAAGCAGGGGGCCAACCTCTGACAAGCTATGACATCAGTGTGACATCAGTGGCAACATAAATGCTTGCATAGACAAAGATTTCAGCATGTGCACTGGTGTCATGAGAAATCAGGAATTGGGGAGTAGAAACAGCAATGGAGTACTGATCCTCTTGATCTGCACTAAATCCAAACCAATTATTTTATTTAGGCTCTCCATGAAGTTGGACGCATCTAAGATAAAAAAAAAAAAAAGGCATCTCATTGATTATGTAATTACACACCAAAGAGACTATCTAGAAGTTTAGTCATGTGCACTAGACTTTTTTCTCCTTGTCCAGTTGACATGACTCAAATTCTAGATAGCCTCACCTGGATGACCAAGAATCTTCACAGACATATCACCAAAGAGACATTTGTGATGCTTGCATAACCAGGGTAAATATTTGATTGATCATCAGATGGTATGGGCAAACTATGCCGATCAATTCTTGACAGCTGCCCAACCACCTAAAAAATGAAACACTGCCCAGTTAAAATGCAATGGATGTGTTGCTAACATCCCACCAAACGGCAAGGCTGGGCACTGGCATCCTCTCAGGACAAACCATTTATAGCGCTGTCCTTGGCAGCTTGGGAAAGTGCAGGAAGAATCATGACTGGTTAAAAGAGCAAAAAAAAAAATATATAATATATATATACTCTATTGAAGCTGTTAAGAGCCATGAAAAATCAACAGGAGAGGACAGAGCTCAGGAGTTGCAAGCCTTTGCTGACCACAACAATCCAAGATCAAAGTAGATTATGGGCCATCAAAACAAAACATTTCTCAAATCTTGTGCAAAGACAACACAAACATTCTCACTGAGAAGAAGTAGCACTTCAACTGGTAGCAAGAGCACTTCCTGGAGTTGAGGAACTTCACAGGAACCAACAATGAGGAGGCCCTGGGTAGTGTATGCACTCTCTCAGCTCTAAAATATATACGCAAATACAGTGGTGTCTCACAAGCATCATGCCTACACAAGTTAAAGTGCTTAGCCGCCCTCCATGCATTCTGGCATTCTTTCACATGTTGTTTGTTGCCATTTTTCTGGCTGCCACATCAGATCTAGAAGATCAGATGTAGGGGGCTTTCTGCAAGCCAGGACTGATGTATGGCTTCTCACCCTTGTTAGGCTAAGAGCATGGAATAAAGTAAGCTGTGCAACGGTCCACAAGCTTCGTCCAGGTACAGCTAACTATCAGTTTTGGGCTAACTATCAGTCTGGAACAGATTTAAGTTCTGCATTAGCCAGCTTATGTCTTGAGCTATAAAAAAAAATAATGGTGCAAAAACATTGCAGTCACCAAATTCTGCTACGTGAGAAGCATAATGACTTCTTCAGCTTCCCTGGACTTGGTAGTTGAGTTTAGATGCAGAAGCCATGGCCTTTATCTCTCAGGATTGCCCCCTAGTGGCCGTCATCTTTGGTCCTTATTTGCGTTTTAGTGTTAGGACTTTATTTTTTTCGCCGCTGTTTATCACTGTCTTGTGTTTCTGGTTGACTGATGTTTGAGTTTAGATCATGATTAGATATATTATGTAAGCTCCTGGTTTTCACCATGTCTGTTCTTGCATCTGGTTGTCTTAGTGTTTGTTCTGTTGTCTATTTGGTTTATGTTCCTGTTTACGTTACTGTCTGCTTTTACTGTTGCTTTGAGGAGGTTTGCATTCATGCCGTGCCTCATCCACCTCATTACAGCCAGCTGTAGGACTGGATGTGGCGACCGTGGACTTCACTAGACTATTTTTTTACTGGGGCATTTTGGCCAGGCTTTGTAGCATGCACAACTTGAAAATCCGCCCGTTTGTACACTGCCTCTAATGTTTAGGTGAGCGAGAAGAGACAGAGAGGGTTAGAGTTATTTTTTTTGTTTGTTACCGATACAACATCACCATAAATCTCTGAATCTCAAGCATTTCAAAGACCAAAATTATTCTTAAAAATTTACACTCCCGGTGCCTCTGGAAGCAGACTCGGCTCTGTTTTGCCTATGGCTTCCAATGATCGTGAAGGCCAATGGTGACCATCGTATTTATTTCCATTTTGTACAACCGCAGTAGTACAATGTTGACAACATTCACACGCTACGGGCAATTTGGGAACGGCAATCAGCCTAATCTGGATTTCTTTGTCTTGTGGAAGGAAACTGGAGGACCTGGAGGAAACCCACCAACCAAAGGGAGAACATGCAAACTCCATGCACACAGACCTGATGAGGGAATCGAACCCAGGACCTGAAGGTGCAAGGGGCCAGTGCTAATCATTAGGCCACCGTGCCACCGCCAATGAGCTTAGACGTTAGCTAATATGACTATGAATCATTCAGCATGGCTGGTTAGTTACTCAGAGCTGAAGCTGTGTATATTTGAACATAAGAAGCACATTACCATGTGACGCATCATTGAATTCACTAGAATTGATTTATGTCATGTGATGAATCATTGGATTCTCTAGTACATACAGATAGGAGACTACTAAACCATATTACTTGGGCTTTGCTACAGGTCTGCTAGTTCGGAAGCTACGGGGTGTGTGGGACGAAGCTAAAGTGCTGAAGTACAGCCGAAGGCCAGCTGAGTAGAAGCTCAGTGATGGAGGGCATAGTGAGAATCTCATCCACATGTGGGTGCGAAAAGATGCATCCATGAAAGGACTGAAAGGTGAGTACCAGGCTAAGAACGGAACCCAAATCGAGCCGATAACCAAAACCACCCATCCATGGTGTATTCCAGCATCACTCCCAGTATTCGTGGGACCCACTGACGGTGAAGGAATGAACGAATTATGCTGTGTTTACATGCACTTAACTCATCATGTATACTTAACATGTACTTTGTATATATGTTCCATGACTGCTAATGTACACAGTGCTGGATAAACACACACACGTGGTGTTTCACATGGGTCTTTAAGAAGTAAACAATTTATATTTCGATTTTCTGCACTGTAAGTGTCACTCTAAACATTTAAATTATGCGCTGTCCCAAAAAAGGACCGTCTCTCAACATACTTTTTTAAAGCTTTTATGAACATTAACTTACATAAGAATGTCAGTGCAATAGTTTTAAGAGCCATGATACTGTATCTAACCATGCTGCTTGACCATGAACATTTCTCCTTGGCCCTTTGACTAGACATGCTGGCCTTTCTTAAAATAGTAGAAATGCTTAATAGTCCAAAAGTTCAACATTACATAACTCTAACCGTTTGCATGTGGAATGTGGAAATAAGCTTTTACCTCATTGATTCCGTGTCATGTTAGCAAAAGCATCTTGAAATAAATATAAATGTAAAATGCAAATATTACAGCGTACAGTATTACAGTATATTTCATATTCCATCTCTCTCTTTCTCTCTCTCTCTCAGGCCTGCAGCTGACAAAATCTCTCCAGATTTATACTGAGCCTCCAGTATTAAATGCTGATTAGTACCAGATGGTTTTTCCTTTCCTGTTCTTCTTTCACAGTCCAAAATGCTTTCACGGATAGAAAAAAAAGAAGAAGGAGAAAACAGCTGAAGTATGAGATCAGTGGAAAAAAAGAAAAAATAAAACCCAGCTTTCTCCCGTAATAGACTTTTCAAACAGAAGTGTTGCTTTGGGAGACGACTGTTTGTCTAATTCTTCCACATTCGCCACCAGGCAACTGTTTTCCTCGAAAACAAAAACCTTTACTGCACACAGATTCCCTCTCTCTCTCTCTCTCTCTCTCACACACACACACACCGAACTGGAAATTACACATTCGTTTGTCTGTGCAGAGCCTGACAAACATGCATCATCATCATCATCATCATCATCATCACCACACAAACACACGTACACAGAGTAAGTGACTGCATGCACAGACCTAGACGGCTTACACACACAACAGCTGCAGTACTTACTAGTCACCGGTGTTCCCTGTTTGCTTACGTGACGTCGTCACCCCTAAGTTTTTCCTTTACCTCATGTTCCTTTGCAAGAGCTCATGTAGTCCTCGTTAGAGTCAGAGGACCCTTAAACATATACTGCAGGACCTTTTGCTCAGATTTTCCTTCGAACTAAAACTCAGCATGTACAATAGACCCTGTGTGTGTCAGGCCTCACTTACTAGTCATTTATTCATGAATGATGATACTGCTTTTGATGTACAATTACACTGGCACATAGGGTGAGTCAAAAATTATCCGCACTTTGGTTGTATCGAAACATCTGTCTTATCAGCGATTTCCATTCAAGGCTCCTGTCTCCCCCATTTGTAACTGCTGTGGAGCAAAAATGGACGCATCGCTTGTGATTGAAAAAACAGCAGTGTGCAGCGTTAACTTTTTTTTTTTTTTGTGGTCCAAAGGGTGTACCTGGTGTCGAAACAACTCACAGACATGCATAAACAGAAGTGTTTGGATATCCGCAAACAACATTTAGAGCAAAAGTTTCTTAAAGAGAATGTCCAAGGGTGTTGTAATCTCACATTGCGATGCACGTCCTCACACTGTTGCCCGTACTGTCGACACTCCTCAAAAACTTTGTAAAGCTATAGTCCTAATCTCGCTTCATCTGACTTTCACCTGTTTGGTCCCCTGAAAGCAGCCCTACAAGCCCTTCTTCTGATGAAGAAGTGAAGACAGCAGTGCATTTGTGGCTTGCAGCTCAGCCTAAAACATTTTTATTCTTATTATTATTATTATTTTTTTTTTATGAGGGAACGCAAAAGCTTGTAAATAAATCTATTCCCAATGATAGAATGGATTTACAAAGCAGCCAAAACACAGTATTGGTGCTGATTCTATTTTATGTTATATAAATAATACAGAAAATGTGTGTGGCCAGAGAAGCTTCTTCTGAAGTTTATGCAACATGGAAGTGACCAATCTTGCTTCTCTAAAAAATTCAAGTTGCTAACTTCACCTGTTTGGGAGCGATGATTTTATATGTGCCTCAAAAATGGCAATTTTTCAGCGTTATACTGTCTCACTTCAAACAATAATCATTTAATATCCCTTATGAGTATTGATACTAAAATTGCCGTAAGCTTATATGACCTGTAAAAATGATTGCTTAAAGCACTCAGGTTTTTAGTAAAAGCTTAAAAAGCAGAGAAAAAAAATCTGTAGTGTCCGTAACCATGTCAAATTCATGCTGCAATATCTTAACAATTTTGCATTTTACGATAATACTCATTTTCATGGTTTATGTCATTTCATGTGAAATCTAAATTGGCCGAGTTTCATATGATTAACAACTAAGATCATTGAAAGATTTGAATTTTTTTAATGGTTACGGACACTACATAAAAGGGAAAGAAATTGTATTTAGCAAATGTGTTTCTTTACTATCTGATAAAAATATAAACGTGTATGCATATTTACAAAAAAGATCAGGAGATAAGAAGCATTAAGTGTTATGGAAAATGGTGTTTTATTATGATCCTACCCGAGAAAATTAACTTTTTCATGTAGGCGAGGCATTTTTAGCACTAATACCAAGTTTTGGCCGCATGTACAGTATATTTAGTCATTTTATACTAACATCTCACTATATCAAATACAGGAGACTTATGAGCATTAAGATTAATTAAAATTAAATAAATAAAAAAAAGAAAGAAAAGCTGCTCTTAGGGCGTGTTTGAGCTTTGATTTGATTGCTTAAGGTAGAAAAAGTCATGAGTCATACTTATGCCTACACATTGGTGGCGCTGTTTATCTTTCAGAAAGAGGAATACAAACCTCAGGGCGGCTCGGTTCTGAATCTCATCCAGTCACTCCCATTTTGGCGCAAAATGAGTTCAGGTTGCGGGTCTGATTTTGAGGAGAAGCAGATGTTTGGAAAGCTCTTTCATTGTGCAGGAACAAGATCCATCATCAAACAGCCTCATTCCTCTCTCTCTCTCTCTCTCTCTCTCTCTCACACACACACACACACACATATGCCCTGTCTGTTGTTTTTTCTTTCTTTCTACATCCTCAGTATTCTGACATTTGGGATGTTCCAGATGTGCTTAAAGCTAATCATAATGAACAGTCAAATACTTTTTTTTTTCTTCCCGCTTAAATCTATACAGTATCAGATCGCCATCGAGACAAGAAGTCACGCGATCGATTCCTAGACGCAGGGCACTCACGCGCTTTGTGCCAGTGTGCGCGCGTGAGTGCACTGTGCAGGAATCGATCGCGCGACTGCTCGTCTTGATGGCGCGCACTGGCACAAAGCGCGTGAAGTGCAGCTCAGCTGGCGAGTCACTTTGATGGAGGACTGGACAGTGCAGAGAGAGAGAGAGAGAGATTTTAGTTTCCTCATTTTAGTTTCAGCAGTCACTACAGGTCTATACATCTGCACATCCTAAGATCCACGCGCGATTTGGACAGAATATGAGCTTTCTACATTATGTCTGTTTAAAATAGCTGTAGTGGAGAAACATGGGGGAGAAATATAATGTAACATAGTAGGTAGGTATAGATACATTAGTAGAGAGAATTGGGACTAGAGGGAGGTTGATGCTGAACTCCTCCTCCTGAAATCCTGGGCTGGGCTTTAAGGCGCTCCTGTGGTCGTGCGTACTGAGCGGACGCGCCTTCCCGCCGTCTACTGCAGCCATTAAACCCAAGTAAAAGTAATTCCTTTACACAAAAAAAAAAAAAAAACAGAAACCATCAGTGTCTTTCCCTGTCACAGATTTGCACGGCCAACGTGCAAAGACTTCGCAAAAGCGCCATGGCGCAAAATAGGTTCCTTTTAGCGGCTCTTCTCTTCTGCTCGGCGTGGGCAGGACTCCTGGCTCAGGACATAAACAAGTTCAGAGGTAATGATCTCTAATTTTATTTTATATATATACTTTTTTATTTTTTTGCTTGGTTTGGGATCTATTGTAAGAGTTTCTGCGTTTTGCCGTTTGGACACGTTTCTGTGCGTTACGCGTGTTGGAGAGCGCGCGGCGCGAGTTCATGTCAGCACTGGACCGTTATATGAAATACACGCGTGTATAAAACATCTCAGTGTTTAATGGCATGGCGTTAATAATAATCCGAGATAGGATGAAACTTTGTTTAGCTTGGAGAACGTGATGAAGGTTGTGTGTGTGAAACACTTATGGTGTTTCACAGTGATGCTGAGGATGGATGGAGGATAAGCAGGACTTTTGTTTTAGGTTATTAATATAATATAATATAATATAATATAATATAATATAATATAATATAATATAATATAATATAGCACATAGAATAGAATGGTGCCTTTATTATTATTATTATTATTATTAATGTGAAAAAGTGTTTTGATTTGTGTTTTTGACACTTGCTCTTAACACATCTCTAAATGGCTTTTCCTTCTGGCATTTTACTCCATACATATGTTGGCATACTGATTCCATTTTTAGATTGATCTCTTGTTTTACAACCTGTACTAACATGTGACCTGGTCATGTGATGCACACCCATCACTCAGTAGGCAAGATGGTGGCTTAGTGCCATCCATCCACCCATCCATCTTTAACTACTTATCCGAAATCTGGTCGCAGGAATAACAGTTCCAGCAGGGAACCCCGAGCCTCCCTTTACCCCGGAACTCTGACTGGGGGATCCTGAGGCGTTCCCAGGCCAGTGTGGAGATGCAATCTCTCCACCTAGTCCTTGGTCCACAGGTGGATGTGCCATGAACACCTCCCTAGGGAGGCGTCCTAGTGGCATCCTTACCAGATTCCTGAATCATCTCAACTGACTCCTTTCCACACAAAGAAAAAAAATACTTCTTATCCTATCTCTAAGGGAAAAGCCAGCTACCCTCCTGAGAAAACCCATGTCTTTTCGGTCATGACCCAACACTCATGAGCATAGGTGAGGGTAGGATTGATCAAAAGATGGCCCAACAGTGGCGACTTGGTGGTTGTGGGGTAAATTTTGAACCAAATTCCAATGCCTTAACCACTGAGCTACCCCTGACCCCTGAGAAATGAAAAATAGCACATATTCCAGTAATGTACAGAATGAGTCAATTTGTAAACAGTAGAGTGCTACTTCCTATAGTACGTTCGCTTTGTAACTGATTCTTCCTCCCACTACAGAATGCCCCGTGGACCTGTTCTTTGTGCTGGACACATCGGAGAGTGTGGCCCTCCGAGGTGTCGCGCACTATTATTTCAACAAGATCAAAGACTTCGCAAAGACCTTCATCAATGAACTGAAGGAAACGTATGTGACACTTACTGTATATACATGCACATACAGCCTGCAATTACAAAGCAATGAAATGTAAAACTGAATAATATTCCCATTTGGATTCAGAATAATCCAATACAATGTACTGATCGGCGATGAATTTTTGCCAGCAAAGTTTCCTCGATACGTCATGCAACAAAATTCATAACATAAGGAATTCATAACATAACATTTGGTTGAACGCCAATATTTAATGGATATTAAAGATTGTGAATTATATTGCATTGCATGTTAACCAAGTGTTCTTCTTTATTTTGTCAGTCGTCAGCCTTGTGATCGTCACATCACTTGGAATTCTGGAGCTTTGCACTACAGTGACGAGGTCGAGGTGGTGAAAGGCCTGATGGAAATGAGCCCGGGTGGCCGCCAGGTGCTTAAGGATGCAATAAGTAATATAAACTATATCGGCAAAGGAACGTACACCGACTGCGCCATAAAGCAGGGTGTTGCAGAGCTGCTCATGGGGTACGTAAACACACGTAAAAACTTCATATACAAGAACAATGATTGTTTTTATGTCACACACAAATGACCATGTCTCGGAACAACAGAATTTATTTATTTATTTATTTTAAAAACTATTTAAAAATAAATAAATAAATAAATAAACAAATAAATAAATAAAGTCAACAAAGTTTCTTAACTAAACTATGTTCTTTTAAATTAAAACTTTTATTTAAATGTTTTAAAAATTGTAACAAATGTTAATTTTCGTGATGAAAGGAAACAACTGAACCTGAATTGAACCTGAACAACTCAATATTCATCAATCAAACAAATCAATCAAATCTAGTCAAATATACAAATTTTTATCTAAATGTCTTAAAGCATAAACTTTTCAGAATGTAAAGATATATTTTTAAACTAGCATAATAATCTAATAGAACAAGAAATGTAAAGTTTTCTCAGTACACTTCAAATCTAAAGCTCTGGCCTCCCAGGAACTCCATCAAGGGCCCAAACAAGGCTTGGAGCAAGGTCAGGACTGTACAGGGGGTGTGGCATATTTAAAGTTTGACTTGAACTTTTGTCATTTTATATTACAAAATTGAAGATTCATTTGCCTAGATTCAAGATGTTTTCATTTGCTAAGATTATGGCTTAACTCTGTTCACTAAGCCCATGCACACCAGATTCACACACCTCTCACCCACGCTTGTTCTGACAAGACAATCTCTTGTTCAGTAAGCTCAATTATCCATCATGATCAAGTGCATGCACGATAACTTGTTGAGTTTGTTGCGTGTCATTTTGTCTTTAATAACGAGTATTAATTCGTTTTAATTTGCTTGGGAAGATGGGATTCAGGGATCGGAGATTAGATTAAAAATGGCTGAAGTATTCCTTTATATTTTCCTTTTCAACCATGTTTTTACAAGTTTGTAAGCAAAAACTTAACGTACAAAATGCGCATGTAGTGAAGGAAGTATATTGGATTCACAGGACGTATCAATGAAGCAGAGGCACACCTGTACAATCTCAATTTATAAACCTCCTGGACACACCCGTACCCCCCACCCTGCCCTTCCCCCTCTCCGAGCCAGCCTCACATGTCTAAGATATGCTTTCTGAACAGATGGACAGTAAAAGTTCTGTATGTTCTGTATGTACAGTACAAGACTAGACACCAGGTATGTTTAAAGGAGAACGTCTGGGTCTGGGTTTTATATCCGGATAAAACACAGTATTTTTGATTATTTGTTTATTTATTTATGTATTTATTTATCTTTATGTTACACATAATACAGAAAATGCGTGTGCCAAAGAAGCTACTGTACTCTGAAGTTTATGCAGCATGGAAGTGAACAATCTTGTTTCCCTAAAAATCCAAGTTGCAAACTTTAGCCATTTTGAAGAGATGATTTTATATGTGGCCCCAAAATTGGTGATTTTTCAGCGTTATACTGTCTCACTTCAAACAATAATCATTTAAAATACAAATTATTCATGTTTCTTTATGAGTATTGATATTAAAATTGGTGTAAGCTTCTAGAAGCACATGATATGTAAGAATTGGTGCTTACTGTAAATTAGGTAAAAGTTTAAAAAGCAAAAAAATCTGTAGTGTCCGTAACCATGTGAAATGAATGTTGCCTTGACAATTTTCAAGTTTTTTTCCCCATCTTCATGTCTTTTCACGTGAAATCTAAATTGGCCAAGTTTCATCTGAATGGCAGTAAAGATCATTAAAAGATTTGAATTCAAAAATGTTACGGACACTACAGACATAAAAAGGGCGTGAAATTGTCGTTAGCAGATGTGTTTCTTTTAATCTGATAAAAATGTAAATGTGTACAGTAGCAGATTTACAAGAAAAAAGCAAAGCATGGATTGCGAGATAAGAAGTATTAAGTATTATGAAAAATGTATGATCCTATCTAAAAATTCACCTTTTTCACCTAGGTGAGACACATTTTAGCGTCAATACCACGCAAAGAAAGGAGAAGAAAAAAAAACAGAAAAAGAAGAAAAGAAAGAAAATTCAATACATTGGTGAAAACAATCCTTTATATTTTCCTAATTCCTTATACTGTTTTTTTGTTGTTGTTGTTGTTGGCAGTGGCTCCTACTATCATGAGAATAAGTACATTGTGGTTGTGACGGACGGTCACCCTGTGAGTGGCTACAAAGAGCCCTGCGGTGGGATTCAAGAGGCGGCAAACGAGGCCAGGCAGCACGGCATCAAAGTGTTTTCTGTGGCCATCTCCCCAGACCAGGAGGTACTCCATGTACTGTACTCTATGTACTCCATGTGCACCAGTCATGATTTCCAGCATTTGGGGAAACAATTTTGAATAAAAAATAGTGGGTGTGTCTTAGGGCAGCACAGTGGTGTAGGGCTTAGCACCTCCATGGTCGGGGTTCGATTCCTGTGAGTGTGTGTGTGTGTGTGTGTGTGCCCTGTGATGGATTAACACACCATTAACAGGGTGTTCCCAGCCTCGTGCCCCAAGTCTCCTGGGACAGGCTCTAGGCCCCCCCACGACCCGGTGTACAGAATAACGCTGTATAGTTGATGAGTGAGTGAGATGAGTGAGGGTGTGTCCTACTGAAGCATTAGATGAACATTATGAAGCAGAGTGTGTAAGTGTGAGACAGGAGATGTTTGGAGATTAACAGCATGCGCGCTTCACCTTTGATCTGTCCTGCCACCTTGTTATGGTTCTCATAGGAATCCAGACTGGCCGTCATCGCCACAGACATGAGGTACAGGCAGAACTTCACCGCGGTAGACCACACCCGTTCCCCACAGCTCAACACCATCCACACCATCATCGACATGATCGTGAGTCCATCCATGATCATCGTGAATGCCACCTTGTTCCTCGGAACTGTTTGTGCCTATGCAAAGTCAGATTCACTGACATCGCTGGATGCATTGTTTGGATTCATGCCTGGTTTTAATAACGTTTGATAACGCTCTTTTTCTCTTGTTTCTCTTGTTTCTTGTGTTTTCAGACCAATGAAACAAAAGATGTGGTACGTCCATTTAACCTACTTTCTCTGCATATACCCTTTTTATTTGTACTAATTTTTCGCTTTATCGTATTTCTAATGACTTAAAACATGTTTTCCTTTGCAGTGTTGCTCCTTTGACTGCACCGTAAGTATCGCTGGTGATCCGTCCTTATACACATTAGCACAGATGGAACTGCATTTATTTCAGTGTCTAATGAATGAATGAATTAATTAATTAATTAATTTCTTTTTGACAGGCACCTAGCGGTAACCCTGGCCCACCTGGTGATCAAGGCTATAAGGTATTTATATGCAATGATACATACAGCAGTAAAGCAAATTCCTCTTCCAGGTATCCAATTGATTTTATTCATTACGGTCCTTAGGCAAGGCAATTGCATATAGCAGGAGTCATGTGCGCTTTGCTGATTATGTTTCTGTTATGTCTTGACAGGGGGAGCCTGGTAGACAAGGGCTTCCAGGAGAGAAAGGAGAAGCTGGATTACCGGTAAGCCGACGTCATATTGCCTTGAATTCCATCATCTGTTCCTCTCTCGTAGCTTCGCCGCAATTCCAGGACACGTTCACCTTTGCAGCTACTCATGTAGACAGATAGATGAGACTTAATGTATTTCTACAGTGAAAGCAATCCTAAAGTGCTATTCGTCTTCTTAGTCGCGTAGTTTTTCCTCCTCTCGTATTTCCATTAAATGTCAAACGTCCTACAGTACATCCTGGCGCGTCTCCCCCAACCGGTGCGTAATTCCACTGGAACCTCGCAGTGACATCTTGCAGCTTCAACAGCTGTTACAGGAGGGGCTTTTTGCACTGCACAGGTTTACTCATTGTACTCCTTCACACCACAATATTCTGGAACGGGACCAGCTCCCCCATTAAACCGTATATGTTTACTAAGCCAGCAACTCCATTACTTTCAGACGGCGGTTTAGACTGTGTAGACGACAGCGCACAACCCTGAGTAACCCTACAAAAATCTAGGGATTAGATATTACAGACAGTTTCATGAACTACAGCGTTTAACCCGTTATTCTTATATTTTTGTCGAAAGCAAGCGTGAGAATATATAGAGCTGATTTTTGTAGTCTTACTGTCGGTCCCAAGCCCGAATAAATGAGGACGTCAGGAAGGACGTCCAGCGTAAAACATGTGCCAGATCGGATCATGAAAAAGATATCGGCGCTGACAAAAAGACAGGAAGCAGAGCTGGAGGTGGCAGGGCTGAAGATGCTGCCTTGGGAGAGCCAAGAATGGACCGGATTAGGAATGAGCGTATTAGAGGGACAGTGCAGGTAGGACGGTCTGGGGACAAAGTTATAGAGGCCAGATTAAGATGATTTGGAGGGATGAGGGGTGTATTGGGTTAGAGATAGAGCTGCCAGGCAGGAGGCGAGGAGGAAGGCCCAGGATGTGGTAAGGGAGGACATGCAGGACAAAGGGAAGGTGTGGCAGAGCCTAACGGGAGCAGCTCAAAGAAGAAGAGAAATGAAAGGGTGTGAAAGTCAGTGCTCACTAAACTAATGCCTGACTAATGAGACACTGTTTATCTTATCTTTTTTCTTTTTCATCTGATAGGGAAGGGTTGGTGATCCTGGTCCAGTTGGTTATCAAGGCATGAAGGTTTGTCTCTTCAAAACAGCCTTTAAAAATGAAAAAAAAAAAAAAAAAAAGTTCATCTTGACATGATAGCTCATATATTTGCTTATGGAATTTTTTGTAGGGAGACCAAGGAGAAAGAGGACTAAAGGTGAGAAGTCACACTGAAGTCAAATTGAAATCTGGTTGTGAAATTGCATACGGTTACAATGGATGGTTGTTTTTTATTCTTCCTGCTTGTCTAATCTAGCTCTTTTCTCACGCAGGGAGAAAGAGGTCACAAAGGCTTCAAGGTACGACTCACAGTCACTGATTAGATCTAAGTTACTCTACAGTTGTCTAAGTGTATCGCTCAAGTTTTAACATTATCGATTGTACTTTTAGGGTGACAAAGGGCATCCTGGAAGGGATGGAACTGATGGGCGTAAGGTAAGAGTCATTTTGTGTTCTAGACTTTAGCACTTGTACTTAAACTTAATAATGTTATTGCTTCCCCGTGTGCTCTTCCTCTTTGCTATCTGATGCTGTAATATCTGCTGCCCGTTGTCTAAGAGCAAGGGATGGGAATTACGACACGATATTATAACGACGCCTAAGTGCTGATTCAATTTGTATTCCGATTCTGTTCATACCATGATTTCATTATTTTTTTTATTTTTTATTTTTTATGAAATGGATTTGGATATAATTCTAAGCAAACTTTGGAAATATTTTGCTCCTACCACACAGGATGCTGTGCTGTAGTTTAGAGTGCACCACCTGTAGGATTATAGAGGAATGACAGCATCTTACCATTTCAAATGCAAACAGAAATAAATGTAAAAAATTTAATAAAAAAAAAATATATATATAAATCGATTTTGGAGTCAGTGTGGCCATGCATGAATTTTCACACAAGAAAATCATGATAAGTAACTGAATACTGTAGTTACCATATGTTCTGCCTGACATTAATCACATAACAAAAAAGTGAAAGTAAAAAATATATTGCCGAAACCAGGAGAAGAAGCAATCTGTAGAGTGCAAAGTTGAGAAGAAATCATTTTGCTGTAAAATATGAAATTGGCACAGATAGCTATTGTGTAAATCAGTGTTTTTTTTTTTTTTTGTTTTTTTTTTAAGAGTATGTTTTCACCTATGAAAAAAAGGACAGATGCAGCAGGACAGATGGGTACTGTTTGTTCCACATCTGGTGTAAATTTAAATGCTTGTTAAAATAGATGCATGGCCGGAAGATAAAAGTTAATAAAAGCTTTCTGTGAGAAATGGCCTTTAGTGGTCACAAGTTGGCCTTAAAAAGCTGTAAGATGCATTGTAAGAATGAAAAAAAAAAAAAGAATGTGTGCAAGCGTTTCCATATAATTAAAAAAAAAACAATAGAAATAGAAATCCATTAAAAAGTGCAAAGTATACATCAAAGTATATTGGTATTAAAGTGTGTGTACAGTATACACACACACAGTGGGGGAAAATAATTATTTGATCCACTCCAAATTATAGAAGGGTCTGTAATTTTTTTTATCATATGTTTGTTTTAAAGGATGAAGACAGAATATCAGCCTTAAATCCAGAAAAAAAAAAACAGTTGATGCAAATGTTATACATTAAGTTGGCTTTCATTTTCTTTAAGGTTTCTTGCCTGTCTTTTGCCAACTTCAGCTACCTCTGTACATTTTTTATCGAAATAAGGTCTGGACACTGGCTTAATAGACCTCAGTGTGCTTCTTGTTGAGATACTCTTTTGTTGCCTTGGCGGTATGTTTTGGGTCATTGCCACGACCCATCTTCAGGAGGTTCTCATCAATAAAATACAAGGCCACGTCCATTGGCCACTCAATGCGGCAAAGTCGCCCTGTACCTTTAGCAGAGAAACAGACCAACAGGATGATGTTTCATTACATTAAAACATTTGGCAGACGACCATTATCCAGAGCGACTTTTACATCTGGGCAGTTGAGAGTTAAGGGCCTTGCTCAAGAGCCCAACAGGGCCAACTTGGTGGTTGTGGGATTTGAACCTGGGACCTTCTGAACCACAATTACACAATTACAATTATAAAGAAATTTAGCAAATAATTATCTCCTACAACACAATGCTACTGTGCCGCCCGCCAACGAATGAATAGTTTAGAGTGCACCACCTGTAGGATTATAGATGAACTGCATCATTTTACCGCCTCAAATGCAAAAATATAAAAAATGTTTTTGGAGATTTTACATGAATCGGCACACAAAAGAAACGTGATACGTAACTCGATAAACCCCATTACAGTATATCAGGTCGTTCCTTTACTGCGTATTTTATATCAGTAATATCCTTTACAATCTCTCATTAGTCAAATCAGCAGCCTCTTCAGATTTCATCTGAATCGTCTTTCCATACTCAAGCTGTAGAATGACCACATTATGGTATTTCCTCCATCTTGTGGTTCACCTTTATACATATCAAGCTCAAAATTTGTACTGGAGTGTGTTGATGTTTTGTCTTACAGGGTGAACCAGGGTTCGACGGTCTACGAGGCTGCAAAGGGTCGCCCGGACAGGATGTAAGTCTGAACATTTTTTCGGGATTTTAAAGTGTGAATAATCTTCTTACTAAGCGATTTTTCAGCATGACCTCACCGGGGCACGACCTCGCAGAAGTAAAATTAGCCTGCAATTATCCACTGTACTGCTAACGTATACTCGTACAGCGTTGCCATGGTAACACGATAAATATTTATAAAGGCTAAGACCCCCTCCGAGGATTCAGTGTATATCAGGGATTTATTCTCTCTATTAAACACCTGCTGCTGAATGAAGTGTAGCTACAGAGCTTCGGCTTCTGGTTGGCTGAGATGCGGCGTTCTCACGGACGCCCGTCGCCGATTGGACGAGCCCGTGGAAGTACCGCCCCCTCGAGCAAAATGATTGCATTTTTCCTATGTCAGTCAGACATTATGTACCCAGCTGCTGTTTATGCTCAGCTTGCATCTGGAGCGCAGGACTTGAGGATGTTTGCCTCGCACAGAGCCAAACATTTACCAGACCTGACATCCTGGCCAATTTTCTGCGATGAGGCACAAGGCTGTTTGTACTTTATTTACATTCTTTAATGAGTTTGATTATAGACAAGTGTGTCTTTTAGGTCTAGTCTGGTGACAGAAACCTACAGCCCTAAGCAGGCCCTAATGGGACAAATTTCTTTCTCTGTTGAAGGGTTTCCAAGGGGAACCAGGCCCGAAAGGAGACCCTGGTTCTTATGGACAAAAAGGAGACAAAGTAAGGAACTGATTCTGTGTCCATGTTTTGTTCTTTTGTGAAAACTGGAAAGACATTAGTGATATGGTCATCATAGTAATAATATATAATGTAACTATATATAAATATGTAATAAACTATATATATATATATAAATAACAAATTCTTGCTTCTTTTTTTTTTTTAAAGCATAAATTCTAAACAATTAAAAAGAACCATGGAAGCCAGAGATTATGCTGGGAGTTTTAAATGTCTCTTTCTTTCACCCAGGGAGAGGCTGGCGCTGATGGTGGAGCTGGAAGACCAGGAAATTATGGCCCCCCTGGAGATAAGGTACAACCCAAAGATTACTGTCTTTACTTTGGCTTAATAGCTAAAAACATTCAAACCGGGTTTATAGCGCATGCTGTAGCTCAGCAGCTGTTTTTAACTTCCGCGATTCTGTTCCTTTATGACCCCGTCCTATAAGACGCTCTCCCATTAACTCATCTATAATCTTTTTTTTTTTTTCTTTTTTCCTAGGGTGACCGAGGACCGAGAGGAGCTAACGGGGATAAAGGAGAACGAGGAGATGATGTCAGTGTTTTTGTTTCAACTTCTTCTTGCACATCTGTACACAGCTTTCAAGTTCACTTGATGTTGACTCATAAAGTTCACCAAGTTTTTGAACTGATTTGTAAAATTTCATGGAAAACATTCCTCGATAATGGTTTTGTTTTTGTTTTGTTGTGAGAATTGTGGTCATAAGTGTGCAGTATGTGGATCAGTGTACACAAGAGATATTGTTTATCATGTGTATGTTTTTAAATGCTCTAAATATATTATAGGCAGATCATGAAAAACAACGAAATGTTTTCTGTTTTTTCTTTTTTTTTTTTTTTTTTTTTTAGGGACCCCAAGGACCAGATGGCCCACCTGGCGAAAGAGTAATAATTTCAACAATTTTCATTATAACAATATTTTCTGCAAAAAACAATATTGACTATTAATCTTATTTGCTAGACATAAATCTATTTTCTTTTTTTTTTATTTTAAAGCAAAACTTTTTTTGTTCCGTTAGCAGATCCGCTAGTTTTGGCAGTTTATTTCTTCAAAGAAGCAAAATTATCTGCTACTAGAACAAGAAAGGTTTTGTTTAACATTTTACTCGACATAAGCTTAATAATCATATTTATTGATTTATTTACTTACCACATTTTAGAAAAAAATATATTTATGTTAAATAATACTTTACTTGCTGAAATGTCTTTTTCTTTCAGTGTAACAGGATTTCCATGAATTACACATTTTACATTTCAATGCCTTTCTAGGGCACAGGAGGCGAGAAAGGTGAACAAGGTTCCCGAGGGAACAGAGGACTCAGAGGAGACCCTGTAAGTTTCTATGCTGTTTCTGGAGACACTCATTTTATCTATCGTTATAATGCTGCAATTAGGAGTGACATCACATATATCAAGTGGGTGGAGGGAGTTGTTATCTCTACTAAACAGTTTTTCCTTAGCAACCCTGATGGTTTAGACGCCATGGCTGTGCATAGTGTGTGTGTGTTTTGTTTTATTTTAATTTTTTTTAAGTAAGACTGGCTTCACCTTGTATTATGGCTCATATAAAAAATACAAGATGATATTCTATATGAGAAAGACTTCCCTTATAATGGAATGTACCTGAAATGAATGTACCTGAAGGTGAATAAGAAGTAATGATGTAACCTTTGACCTTCGCAGGGTGAGCCAGGTCCTCGCGGCGAACCTGGACGTGAGGGATCGACTGGAGCTAACGGCGACCCAGTATGTGACAAACCCATTGCATGCTTTAACTAATCTGATGATAAACATACTGGCCAACAAAATGTGGCACAGGTTGGTGATGGGTTCTGAATTCGTAAACATTACCAATGGCGGATATTTCTTCATTACAAAGAAAATGTTTTGAATAATTGAAAAAAAAAAAAAACATCTAATATAAGAGGACTGAGCCCTGAGCGCTTCTTTAACTAGCTGATCTTCTAATCTGAAAGCTCAAACCTGATCTCAGAGCTCAGGCATTTTGACCCCCCCCCCCCCCCTCCCCACTACATTTGTCCAAAGTCGCAGATGTTGGCTGTTGGTTAGGAGGCACACCAGAGATCAGAGCAAGAGTTTGAACTGATTTAGGTGATGAGATGATGTGAAAAGAGTGAAAAATAAAAAAAGAAGCGTTTTCAGATTTACAGTCTCTCCATCCTGACTGGTTCCCAGATGTCCACAGTGACCCAATCCAAACCTACTAACTTGTTTCAAGGGAGCATTTAGAAACCTGTCAAATTTGATCATTTCTGTTGTTTTTAGTTAAAATTGGCCTATAATAGTACACATCTCGCAACAAATCGCAGCAGCAGATAACTTGCACTTTCCAGTTGCTGTCTTCACTTATAATCTTTGCCCTGTTGTAATGAACTAGCTTGTCAAGATCAGCGAGCAGCTGCAGGGGTTCATGTCGAGTCGTGTTTCTGTGTGACTAAATCATGATTTAGCAAACCGAATTCGAACTTCATGACCATTAGATTGAAGTTGAAAAATATTTCAGGCTGTTAGTTTATTAATCTAATGGATAGATGATTTCTTCCATTAACAGTCTAAGCTACAAGTGCTTTATTTGTACCAAATCTAAATCCATGAGCTTTTTTTTTTTTTTTTTTTCTAAGACTAGTGAAAATAAGTGAAAAAAAAAAGTGAAAATATCTTAAACATGGGTATATTTAGCTTGTATTTTCTTAGTAGCTTTAGTTTTGCTACTTTTTAAAATAATAATAATAATAATAATAATAATAATAATAATAATAATAATAATAATAATGTATATATAAAAAGTTATTGAAAATATGAATTGTATTATTTAGCCTGCACTAAAAAAATGATTTAAGTTATAAATTAAATTGCACTGCACAGATTCGCTATACTTGTATAGTGATAATAAAGAGAGTCTTGAATCTTTGCTACTTAATTTGGCTACTTGTTTTAAAATACAAATAAACTATATTACTAATATAATATTACTAGAAACACACTGGAATCTTAAAATAGGTTTATTTGTAGAAATGCGATTTTAATCATAAGGGTGGTATTTCGGAATTTGAATTCTGTTGAAATAAACTCACAGGTCATGGTTTGTTTAGAATCCCCCAAACAGTGCGTCTGATGCTTCTCGTCACACCTCCCTTCTCTAGCATGCCTTATAAGGAACAACATTTCGCTTGTGTTTAGTCTCCCCTGTGCATCTAAATTAGCGTTTTATACTGTACATGCTGTAGCACATACATCATATTAAATTATTTTTAATATATAATATAAAATGTTTTCTTTTGTGTAACCTAAATACAATCTGACTATAGCTTTACTTTTCTTTTCTTTCTTTCTTTTCTTTCTTTCTTTCTTTTTTTTTTTTTTTTACTTTTACTGGCACAGCATTTTTTTTTTCCAGTTGGAAAGGTTGAGGGAGTAAATGAAGTTGGAAATCTTGATGTGTTTTGTAATATATGAGTAAAAGCCACTACTTTTTCCAAATCCTCCATTTGGTTAATTTCCTTATGTTCCCAGACTCAGGAAAAGTCAAGGCTGAATATAAACAGTAATGCAGTTTTTATGGAGTCATATGTGTATTTCTGGAATATGACTCAACACTAAAAAAAAAAATCTGAAGAAAGATGAACACATGATTAGGGTAACTTGTGTTAACCTCATTGTGTGCGATATTTTTTTTATTCCATGTTTTCCAAAGGGCTTGCAAATATAGAATGGAATTCAGCTGATATCAAATGAAATGTGCTTTATGCATATTATGAATATCTGGCGACCTAGAAAAACCTTCATACGGTCACATTTTGACATTGACAGCTTTCTAAAAGCTACAGGCTTTCCTGAACTACAATATGTGTTCCCCCCCCCCCCCCCCCCCGAATCTCAACCAGGCCTACGATTGTAACCTTTGATTACCCCTAAGAGTGAAAAACGGAAAGTAAAAAAAAAAAAAAAAACTCATTTATAGATTTATTCTACTGGAATGGCAACAAAGCGAGCATCTAATAAGCATTTAAATCTTCTGTGTCTTTTTGTTCAATACTCTTTCCCCATTATTATTATTATTTTATTATATATTTTTTTTCACAGACGGAAGTGTAGGATAACTGAGTACATTTACTTTATTACTGTATTTAAGTACATATTTAATGTATCTGTACCTTACTTGAGTAGCTGTACTGTATTTGTGTAATTTTTTTTTTTTTTTTTTACTCCACTCCAACAAATATTTGTACTTTCCACTGCACTACATTTCTGCATGGCAGTGTGAGTGTGGTGCATAGTGTTTAAATTAAACACTAATTAAACTCTAATTAAATGTAAAAAAAACTGACAATCAGACAAATGTGATTTAAAACATAGAATTAATGTAATGTACATTTATCCCCTATTATTATTTACCAACAAATAATTACCAATAAGCACTAGATCGCGAGAAGAAAACAAAAGGGGGGGGGGGGTCTTTGATTTTTGTCCGGTACTGTTGAGGTCCAATAACTTGTCTAGACATTCAGTGTGTGAGGAAATCACACTTTGCACTATGGGCAGGATTTTAAGATTGTTATGCAGACATGGTTTGGCTGGATCTTTACCCACTTGTGCAATCTTTGCAGATAGACAAGGCGAGATTTAAAAGTTACCAGTAAACCAAAAGTTATCAGTAAATTCAGTTATTTATTGTGTTCGAGGAATTAATTCATGGCTGCTTAAAGATCCCATATTTTAACATTTCTTTAAAAGGTTTCACGACCTCCCCCAAAGTGTGTGTTAGTGCACCAGCTGAATGTATTATACCATCACAGTGTCTATGTTAATGAACTACTGAGCAACAAGCTCCTATATGAGGTCACATGAGCAGGAAAATCTGATTAACTTGTTTAAGCCCTGACGAATACAAAAACAGAAGAAAAAAAAATTACAGAAAGAATGCATTTTTTTTGTTTGTTTTTTGGGTTTTGGTAAAAATAGATTTTTGATTGAGAATTGATAATTTTTTTGGTATTTTTTCCCCCAGACCGTTATACATAAACAACTACAGTATGAACTCTTTATTTCATTCATGTGAAATTAAGTGTAAAATGTAAAATTGGTACACCATTGAACTATTGGCAATGAATTATGTATTTAGTTTTGACAGATGATAAGAAATGATTAGGTGCAAACAACTGCGAAATGAATGGAAAAAAAACAACAACATTTGCCCTTTTGTTATGACACTTGGAAAAAATTGAGCTTTGATGCACTAATAACTGTTGACTGTGCATGAGATGTTTCTCCAGAGTGACTGAAGTGGAAAGCATAGCTTTTTGACTATGATTGTGAAAGTCGCACACCTGTTGATATAAAGCTCCAGAGCTCACAAGGTAGATAAACAGCCATGAGGACAATGGAATTATCCATAAAGACTTCCAAGATAAGATGTTGGAAAGAAATCTGTTGGAAATTCCTGGACATTCTCTGAAGTTTCACAGGTTCCAAAGAAAGCAGCGATTCCAACATATTAAGTGGAATTTTCGTAACCAACAGTTCAGCCAAACAAACAGCTAAGCTAAATAAGAAAAGCATCATAATAAGGCGAGAGACTAAAATCCCAAACGTCACCGTGCCAAAACTCTAGGAGCCTTTCAAAGGGCAAGAATCTTATGGTCTGATTGGCTTGAATGCCAAATATCACCTCTCCTGGAGAACCTGGCACTTGAATGGTAATAAACATGAAACTTGTATGCTGGTAAACATCACCAGCAGGGACTGGAAGATTAGTCTGCATTGATGGAAAGATGAAAAAGGATCTGCATAAGTTTCATCTTCCTACACAAACAACAACATGAAATACAAAGTCCAGACAATACGGGAGTAGGTGTTGGTAGAAGTCCCAGTCTTTAAAAGGGCTAGTTATAGTCCAGATTTGACTTAACGGCATTAATATTATGGGATACATTTGTTGATTGATGAGAAAAAATAATGAATTACTCTCAACCTCTTTCTAAATGTCTATCTATATATTTATCCATAGTATAAAGTGTCTCATAAGTGTTTTTTTTTTTCTATTTATTTATTTATTTTTTTGTTATTTTTATTAAATAGGGTGAGGCAGGAAAGCCTGGGCCTTCAGGTTACCGTGGTGACGAGGGTCCCCCAGGACAAGAGGTAAGACATTCTAAAAGCTCAAATCCGCAATTACACACTTTTTTTTTAAACTTAAAAGCCACTTACTACAGTACGTTCGTCTTTTCACCTTTTCTAGGGTTCTAAAGGACCCAGAGGAATCAAAGGCGCCCCAGGAGACAGAGGCCTTATGGGAGAGAGGGTTTGTTCATTTTGTGTGAAAACTAACCAGAGACGCAAAAAACAGGAGTTTACAAAATGGAGACTGTAATCATGTTGTCTGATGCATAGGGAGAAGACGGACCACCAGGAAATGGAACAGAGGGTTGCCATGGTTTCCAGGTATATCATTACTCTCATGAAAATTTACAAAAAATAAAAATGGTCTTCATGGTTTTTTTGGGGAGTTGATGCATCTTTGTCTTTTCAATGTCCTAGGGTTATCCTGGTCCCAGGGGAGATCCCGGAGAGCCTGTAAGTATAGCATCAAGCAGTCAGCAAGTTTTCTCTTCCTAGTGCTTTGACAACATGTTCATGCAATGAGATTTTATATATCATGAAAAGTTTGTTGGTGAAAAATTCAGCTCTTTATTCATTCTCCTGTCCTCTTCAGGGAAGCAAAGGAACACCAGGGCCCAAAGGGGATGATGGTGAACCTGGTGAACCCGGCCAAGATGTGAGTACCTCAAAAAAATGTATTATTGTCACTTGGACAATTGTTGTTTTCTCACCAGGAAAAAAAACATTCCTCCACCCACTGCTCCTGTTTTATTTCTGACCTCCATCTGTCTATCATTTCCCTTCGCTCTCCTTATCTTCAGTTTCTGTCAGTCCTTTATCTAAGTCACTCCTTTTGTTTGAGCTGCGCAGTTTTTCTCTTTGATGGTACTGGCCTGGTTGCTGGCACCACATTTGAGTTTTCACAGCTGTGTGTGTATCTTGTCATGGAAACAAGACCAAACAGTGCAAGGGAAACCTTAAAGACGACAGGTTAACGCATTGTAGTAGCTCCATTAGCCTTTGATTTGAAAGTGGTGCGAGGAGCAGTTTTTTATTTATTTATTTTTTTATGTTGTCTGTTCTTTTAACGAAAGAAATTGAAGAGACCATATGGATCCTATGATAAACAGGGTGTAATGGTTCAATCGTGCCATTGTAGTACTCGATGATGAAGTTTTGGTAGCAGCTCATAGATTGTTCTTTATAATGTCTGTCTTTGGGAAGTCCAGGTTCAGCCAAGAATGCGCTTTATTGATGCCAAACTCCTCATCCACCATGCCTCTTGTAATAAATCCCATATGGTCCGAATGAACCTTTAGCCCTTGTGAGACATCCTGTGTAAATCCAAAGCCAGGCAGATCTGGGGATTAAACATGTTGGTCATTTTTATTTTATTTTATTTTATTTTGGCAACATCTGGCAATATTATTCTGGTGTCACCATGTGATTTTCAAGTGATGTTCATTTGGTTCAGGCCACATCAAAGAACTTCACTGGTTTCAATACAAAGCATGTGTTGTTTATTACATTTTTGTAAAGAAGAGCAGTCTGGACAGCATTGGTTTGTTGGTGAGATTAAAAATATGGATAACTTTGACTTAAATTTAATTTAAATAAAACACAATTACAGTACACGATTTTCATCCAAACGGCTTTAAACACGTGTTCGGTGTGTTTTATGCACTTTTGAAGTTTTTTTGCTTAATTGCTTTACGTGTTGTGTAACTATTTCATTAAGTTTTTCACTCTGTGTGTGTCCGTGTGTTTAGACGATACGGTCCAATTGAGTAAACAGTTCACTCCCAATGGGTTGGTAACAAGTCTGAGAATAGATCATGCTATCAAGGTCTGATTTGTTGTTCTTGAGTTATGGAGGCTGGAGGAGTCTAGTCGGAGAGTCTGGTCCCAACAGAACAGTCTGAGGAAATGCTTGATTATGTATTATCGAATATCTGGCTCCTTTACCAGTTTGTGCACTTCTGCAGAACTCTACTGGAATAACTCATGTTTTGATAAAGTTCTCAGGTCCAAATATGGAGGTAATATGGGAGGGGTATAGGCTGCCACTCGAACTAGGCAAGCTTTCCCATACAGTATAATGTAATGTCACGCAAGCTTGGCTCACGCCTGGAGTCCATATGTTGACTTCACAGTTGGTTAAGCATGTACATTCACTATGCGTTCAATGAACTGTTACACTTGTTTGTATTCCAGTAACGAGATCTTGTTTAGATTGGTTGAATTGGTTATTTGTAGCGGTTACAAGTGCTGTCAGTTCTGTGATTTCCAGCTCACAGCGTCACGGCATACGTCTGAATGTAAAGAGTACTCCTGGAAAGCAGTCTTGTTGGTTTGACTCTGTCAGCCAGAGAGAAGTCAAGAATCAAGAATGCTTTGTGCAGCTCCTTTATCTCAACATCTGTACCTCCCCAGTGTTTATGGGCTGAACCACATTTGACAGACGAAAGTAAAAACATATGATATTAAAGAGAGACTATGAGCAAGGAATGGTGGAGAGGTTAGAGAAGATTAAGGAACATTTATACCATAACATTAGTCGTGTTATCGGAGCAATAATCTGCTTGTTATCATGATAACAGGACCAAAGAATGCACAGTCTGAAACAATGAATCATCTTGATTAAGGACTTTGTACTTCCGCATACAGCATTGAATACTTTGGAGCACAGAAAAACAACAAACAACAACAAAGTCCAAAAAGCTTTTTTTCCCCTTGACAAGTAAAAAATGGCAGATGCCACATTTACAGCATTTGGCAGACGCCCGTATCCAGAGCGACTTAAGGGCCCCTAAATCAAGTGCCCAACAGGGGCAACTTGGTCATGCTTGGGTTTGAACCTGGGACCTTCATTATCATAGGCCATGGCCTTAACTACTGAGATACCACTGGAAGAACACAGTCAAAAAAAAAAGTAAAACCCTAAAAATATACTCCATGCACCCAGACCAGAGGCGGGAATCAACCCCGGACCCTGGAGGTGCAAGGTGACAGTGCTAACCACTAAGCTACCGTCCCACCTTCTCACTCATGTAATTATCTAATCATTCTTGTGGCAGTGCCGCAGTCCATAAAAGAAAACAGTTTATGGATTGCAGCACATCAACCATGGTAAAGCGCTCGCCCTATCATCCGGAGATCGCCAGTTCGATTCCCGGGTGATGCTGTAACCTCTCGCAGCCGGAGGTCTAGAGAGAGTTGATTGGCCGAGCTCGCTCAGAGGGGAGGAATGACAGGTACTTAGTGCTGCCACATTAATCGCGGCTCTACAGCCAATCAGGGGCGTCTGTGAGCTCACGCGAGCGGAGGGAGCGGATAGCGCCGTCCTCCGAGTGTGTTACGCCGCCCCCAACGATGCGTGAGCGAGCTGTTCGAAAAGATGAGGTAGGCTGGCGTTACTTGGTTCAGAGGAAACGCGTGATAGTCTTCGGCCCTCCCGACTGAGTGGTAGTAGGAGCCTTAATGTGGGAGCCCCCTAGTGACAGGGAGGAATTGGACACGACTAAATTAGGGAGAAAATCAGGGGGAAAAAAATTATAATAAAATCCCGTAATCAGCAGTTCTATGGAAAGAAGTGACTTGTTGATGAGACTCGTCTAAACAGACTGGCCACAGAATCTCAGATAACTAGTCTGTACCAAGGGTTACATTAAAGTAGGTGGACTACAGCAGCAAAAGCTTCCTTCAAGAACAGAAATCTGAGACCGCAATGAGTGAAGACTCACCGAAAGATGAAGACTGAATAAACATTGCCTGAGAATTTCCGATGACAAGCCCAAAAAGATGTTAGGGTCCGAATTTGGTACCAGCGGTATGAACCCATGGACCCAACCTGCCTTTTTCAAGTGCTGAACCATTTTGTGTTACTTGCAGCATAATAAAGAACCATGTTACAAGCCAAATGTCATCTGAAACTGGTTGCAATGAGGTCAGTGTTCTTCAGTGACCTTCCCAATTACCCGATCCGAATCCTATATACCACATTTGGGATGTGGTAGATCAGGAGGTTTGCAGCATGGAAAATTCGCAGGGATTGTGTAATGTAATCAAATCAACATGGGCCAGGATCTCAAAGGAATTCTTCCAACATCTTATGGAATGCATGTCAGAAGTAATTGAGTCTGTTTTAAGAGCAAAGGGAGGCCCAGCAATCTGTTCAGGATATATATAATGTAGGAATGATCCTATTATACACTGCCTGGCCAAAAGAAAGGTCGAGTTATTGTGCTGCATCAAGCAAAGAAAACAAGATTTAAAATTATTCCAACTAGATTAAGAACCCTTTAACATAGAATCAAAACCTGAATGGAAACTGAAAAGTGCTGAAACATCAACTTCTGGCAGACGTGTGGTTGACAAAAATCATGAATGGAGATCTCTCAGTACAATATGTTCAACAGTGTGAGTAAGAGCATTTTCCTACATAAATACTTGTGTAGCTTTAAGAAAACCACTTAGTTAGAGGGAGTAATAAAAAAGGCCTCGTATACAGTACAGACCAAAAGTTTGGACACACCTTCTCATTCAAAGAGTTTGAATTTGTATTATGGCAAGAAAAAAGCAGCTAAGTGAAGAAAAAAACGAGTGGCATCATTACTTTAAGAAATGAAGGTCAGTCAGTCGGAAAAATTGGGAAAACCTTGAAAGTGTCCCCAAGTGCAGTCACAAAAACCATCGAGCGCTACAAAGAAACTGGCTCACATGCGGACCGGCCCAGGAAAGGAAGACCGAGAGTCGCCTCTGCTGCGGAGGATAAGTTCATCCCAGTCACCAGCCTCAGAAATCGCAGGTTAACAGCAGCTCAGATCAGAGAGCAGGTCAATGCCACACAGAGTTCTAGCAGCAGACACGTCTCTAGAACAACTGTTAAGAGGAGACTGTGTGAATCAGGCCTTCATGGTAGAAGATCTGCTAGGAAACCAAGCAAAGTGCATGAAGTGATGCACCCGTCATGCATAGTGTCCACTGTCCTCTGGAAGCAGTGTTATGTTCTGGGGTTGCTTCAGTTGCTCAGGTTTAGGATCAGCAACGTTATGCGCCGATAAAATGATATCAGCTGATGAACTCAATGTACTGAATAACCAGGTTAATCACATCTATGGAGTTGTTCTTCACTAAGAACTGTGTAGGCACTGGTTGCAGACTCTTACTGATGTGGATCCACCTAAGGTGGATCCTTTAGGTGTTGTGGGTTGTGGCCTCCTTGAATCAGACTTGTTTGTCCTGCATAGTGCGTACATCCTTGATCAGATTGGGATCTGGGGAGTTTAAAGGCCCTGAGCTCTTTGCCTGCAGGGTCTCATGTGTTGTGGCCTGTGGTGCACTGGTGCCTTCTAGCTATCATGGCCCGCAATTAAGACACAAGCTCAAGTATCTGATGTACAACTCCACAACCTCAGTGGTCAGGAGCAGGCTTTTGATGTTAATTGTAAAAAATCTATGAAGAGCCCTGGGGTCAAGAATGTACTTGACCTTGCTCCCGCTGGACTAGAAGTCAAAAAGGTATTGCATGTGTCCTCCTCCATGAGTCTCACAGGTTTAAAAAAGGATATACTGGGGCTTTAACCTCTTTCCACGTTGTAAGATCCTCACGTAAGGATTGTAGGGTATTACTTATTCACCAAAGCTTTTCTTGATTTAAGACACTGACCAAGTTCATGACTATCTAATAAACAGAAACTTTTAGGCGAAGTTGCAATAGTAGAGTCTGAGCTTCAAAAATTTGTCCAGAAAACACTGTGTGGTCCTATGAAATCAGGAAGGTGTTATTTTATGGAACCAGAGGAGTGCCAGAAGAGTAAAACCGGTCAGTCCCCTCTTGGTGTGAGTTCAAAGTCAAGATTCACCGGAGAAAGGATTCACGGTTGCTGATTGGTCCTAGCCCTGCCTGCAATACAAGCACAGCCTGACTTTCTTACAGTACAGTAGATGCCTGTATCTCCATGGGGTCTGAGAGATGAGTTTGTGATATTGGAGAGTTTGAGCAGGTTGGCTGACTTCACCAGTGCTCCTAGAAGAGGTTGGATAGACAGCTCGATCAGTGAGTTTACTTCGACGACTTCAGGTTCAACCCTTTCCGTATGCTACCAAAATCATTTCAACTCAAGACACATAAATCCTATGAATTATGACCGTAGTCAATGTTGAAAATTCAAGATGAGAAAAACCCACTGGCATCACTAAGGGCTGCTGTTGTACTTCAATCGGCGAGGTGAGGGGAAGATTCTGGCGATTGAGCTTAGAACTTACTGTATGTTGTGGAAAGTCTATAAGGGTTGTAAAGATGCCTGGAAATTGCCATTATGACTGAGGGGGAAAGTCGGTTACGTACTGTATGCTTCTCAACTCAGGCTACAAGGGTGGAAAGCTGTTGCAGATGTTGGCCTCAGAGTCTTCCTTGAACAGCCACAGTTTCCAGAAGACTTTCCAAACCTACTGTACTGTACCAACTGCCTGGATGACTAAGTCTTACGCTCAGGGTTGGCTGGTATAAATGGGCTAGCAGACAAGTCTGTCCTTTTTTCTTTTTTTTTTATTCATTTTAAATGTCTTCCAAATATCACAAGGCAGGTATTTATAGATTTTTTTAGTCTCATGTACTGTAAGTAGAACATACATGGAATTGTGAGCTAAAGCGCTAAATTTTAGGTCTATTTGTGTGATTTTTTTTATAATTTTTTTTTTATTTGTGGTGTAACGAACATGAACCAAGTAGGGTGTTTATTTTAGTATGCTTTTTTTAAACTCAGAATTTCAGGTGTCTTATTGGGTAGCACTGGGGACTCACACATCCAGGGTTGAGGGTTTGAATCACATTCCCCCTTGTGCTCGGGGTGTTTCCTCCGGGTACTCCGGGTTCCTTCCACAGTCCAAAGACATGCAGTGTTGGCTTATTGGAATTTACATACAGGGTTTGTATTACTGGATGTCCGATTGCTTTCAAGTACAGGGTGTCCCAAAAGTCTCCATACATACAGTACTGTATGGGAAATTAACTTGTTTTAACGCCACACCCTATACTACCCAGCCATTGGATGCGGTGCTGGTCCCAAGCCAGGGTAGAAAAATGGGAAGGTTGCGTCAGGAAGGGCATCCAGTGTAAAAAAAACCTGTGCCAAGTTATGTTCGGATTGGATAGTCCACCATGGCGACCCCTCAGTGGGAGCAGCCAAATTAAATTTAGTTAGCGAAATAGCCCCTGGACGATTTTTTCATACTTTATTTTAGATTTTAAAACCTTAAATAGCCTTTGACAATCCCTTACATAGTAAGAGCATATTAAAATCACTCAAATACTGGGGTAGGAAAGTTGTTGCATGGTTTGCGCCAAATGAAAGCACCTACGTTTATAACACCAGATGTGCTAACATGAGTTTAATCACAAGTAGAAGAAGAGCTGGAGAAATGGCAATCCTGTAAAAAATGCTTCATAGATAAGGTTTCATGTTAACTACCTTTATGTATAGAGACTTTTGGAACAGCCTGTACATGTGCACGTCTGCAAGTCAGCCAAGTTGAGATAAAACATCATGAAGAATCATATTATGGGCTTTTTAACGACTTCTATACAGTGCATGAGACATTCAGCTACACGGGTTTACAAATTTGTCATTTTTGTATATAGTGTATATATTACTCAGCTCATTATTCAGAATAGTGACACTAGTGAGATCTTTGTTTAGTTTTGCAGTATTACAGAGTGCATATTTCATGTGAAGTTTGGTTTATCTTCCTGTCCGTGGGGTTCGTAATGTCTCTCTTAAACTTAAACCATATGGATCATGTATGTGACTTCCTCTGCTTGTGCAATGTCCTGCTCATGAGGATCATCTATTTGAAGATGTTCTTATGTGATTCTAAATATTTCATGGGGATTGTGAAGCGTCTTCCGTAATCAAGGGGTTTGACTTCGTCTCAAAAGACTGTGGAAGTAATTACAGTAAAGCGGGAAAAAAAAGAAAAGAAAAAAAAAACAATCCTTGACGTTGGGACTCGGGTGCTTGTCGGCTTTAAAGTGTGGAATTTGAGGGCTATAGAACTATAGTGAGGCAGCTGTAAAAAAAGGGGCAGATGGTTGGTATTATCTTAAAAGCCTGACCATGATCTAGTGAACAGAGTATAGAGAAGATGTGTTTGTATGGGTTCGTTTGTGTAATGCCTAGAAATAATACACATTACTGGACATTTATGGATGTCTATTCATATTTTATAGAATGATCGACCAGGACAGTCTGGGCCAAAAGGAGCGAAAGGACACAGAGGATCTGAAGGATTACCCGTGAGTACATAAATAAACACCAAAACTAATATTCCCCTCAAAATGCTTGTCCTGCCATACCACTGCACATCTTATTGTATGTCCTGAATGTCTGTCCGCGGGGTGTTCAAGTCAAAGCGGGACTTTTGGTTATGCAGAATAACAGAACAGTTAAGAGAGTAAAAAAAACTCCCTTATTTCTTTATATAATCCCCTGCTACACTAATGCACTTATCTCAGCTTGGACACCATCAAGGTAGAAAGTTTTCATATTACACCGGAGCCATGATCAGACTGCCTGCTTCACGCCTGAAACGCTGGCCTCCCAGGAACTCACTTTAATGGACCAAACATGCGGAAATGGCTTGGAGCGAGGTTGAAGTGGCTTCAAGTGGTTTGTAAGACGTTATCCATCGACTTTCAAGGATCTGAATGTTTTACGGGAAAGACTGGAGCAGGCTCAGAGCCATTTCAGCCGGGATCGTTGTTCATGACGCGTGACCTTCTTTAAAACGTTTGCCTGATTCAGTTAATCATGGTACCATGCTTGAAGTCTTCTGTCAACTTCAATCGCTTTTACACCATCATTCGCCAGAAATTTCATCACAATTCCCTGTTTGACTTGAACACCCCTCGTATTTTTTTTCCTCCCTACATTTGTTTCCCAATTTGTCGTATCCGTCACCACTAGTTAACTTTCCTGTTGCATCATGGGTCTCCTCCATGTACTGCATGCAGGGCACTTTGCCCTTGTTGGCATGCCTGAACTCAGACACCCATGACTGGCGAGCGTCGCTGCTATGATTGACAGAAGAGAGAGATTTTCATATTCCAGTCATCCCGAGAGCACAGGCAGTTTTGCTGTCATGGATGTCTCTGGCATCGTCTGGACACAGCAGGCTTTTTCACAGCTTACAAATTACACAGAAGAGGCCAAGTTTGAGAACACAGTGTTCACCAGGCGCTTTTCCTGTTTTTCTATGCATGTCAAATACAAAAAAAAAAACCCACACATTTAATAGATTTAATTGCTTGCTGAAAACAAATTGGTTACTTCTGACATGTGAGATCAAGGGTAAAAAAAAAAAAAAAAACAGTAAGAAAAAAAGAAACAATTCTGTGTTTTTTAATATGTATATACATACTGGACATACGTACTGTATTGGATCTGAACTGGATGTTGTCACATAAGTTGCAAGCCTGGGATAGAGTGCTTGCTTGCTCTCAAGCAGAAATTCCACCATGCTCCCCTCTGGACGCCATCCATAAAGGAGGAGACGCTTCTGCTTCAAAAATGCTCTTATTTGGAGCGTGATGTCTCCAAAGGCTAGGATCAACATTTCCCTGGTAGAGCTCCTTCTGTGTAGGAAGAATGAAAGGCTCGCTTGGTTCTATCCAAGGCCAGCGCGCTGGAACGAGCAAGTAATATTAGCAGTTTATGTGTGAACAGTAGTGCAAGATGTTAGGCATAGATATCAGAGTATTACGTATGTGCACATTTTTAATTTTTCCCTTTCTCATGACCAGGGACCTCCTGGACCTCCTGGCCCTCCTGGAGCTGATGTAAGTTGGCCATGAACAATCAGACTCGTCTCTAGAACACCTTGTATCTTGTATGCATCTATTACAATGCTACTAACTTGATTCATCTGACTAGACATTCACATCTCTTTTTTTTTTTAACCTGAGCAAATAAATACATATGAGAATATACTGTACTGTTTGTACTAGAATTGCCTCTTTAACATAAACATTAGCAATATAATATTTTAGTAGAAGTAGCATAAGTATAGAATAATCATTGCGCCAGTTTTCTTAACATAATTGACTTAAAATTTGAAGTTAATCAAAACCAAAGCGTTCAGAGCGTCTTGAAACAAAGTCTGAATTGTTCTTTTCCGAACAATGGTTCCAGACCAGGAGCTCGCAGTCTGGACCAGGACCATTTTCTTTCAGTGGAAATGGAATGGAACTGTTTGACTCACTTCAATCCTCCAATCCGCAGTGAACGATTTCACTTTTAACTTCTTAAATGCTGGAATAGTTTCACAAAGCTGACATCGTTTAGTTAATATTAGATATTCCAAGCTCTCTGCTGATGACACACTTGTCATTAACACAAGTTTTGCCAGTGGATATCCAATGCATTGTCCATTGTTTTACGTCATAACTGAGTTTGATTGTACTAGAAGAAAAATTAGAAATTAGAAAAAGTTATCTACAGTATGCCGTGCGATTTATTTTATTAATATTAATAAAGACCTTTGTGTAAGTAAATATCTGACAGTTAAAGAAACCCCATTATTTTGGTAAAGTTAACCTTAAAATTGTCTTTATGTAATTGTTATAAACAGACTACTGTAGATGTGCCCGTGACTTTGTTTGCGTGGAATTTAATTGCACACCCATAAGTGCTTTTTAAAAAATGTACAACACCAAAAGGTCGATTTTTCTATTATATAAGGGCGTTTTCCATTTAAAATTTAAAGTAGCATATCTTCTCTTTCTGTGGGCCCATTGTGATGAAACAAAGCCTACAGTATATAGTATGTTACTTCAAGCTCGGCCAAATACATCCGTGAAAACCCCGTTAAAATTAATTCTGTAATTTTTATGTGATGTGTGCACAAACAAACAGACAGACGGGGAAAAAAAATCCAAAAAACCATCTTGATGTGTTCTATTAGTCATCTTGTGTCTCTCCGAATTATTATTTCGCAAAATTTCTTCAATGTTCAGACACGGCCACTTTACAGTTTTATTAATGTTATAGATATCCCTAGTCTTATTGTGCTTTCAGGTTGAGCAGTAGGTTGGTCCTCCTTATACGTAGATTTATAGTAATGGCATTTGGCAGAAACCCTAATCCAGAGTGACTTAAATTTCTCTCTCATTACATCTGGACAGTTAATGGTTAAGGGTCTTCCTGCCAACAGTGGAAACATGGTGGTGGTGGGGTTTAAACCTGTGACCTTCTGAGCCATAGTCCAATGTCTTAACCACTGAGCTACGCCCGTCTCTAATAATAACAACAATAACAACAAAAAAAAGTGTTTGCTCTTACGTTTAATCGATGCTTACTATTCAAGATACGATAAACATATATTGTCCAACCAATGGAGACGGTCATATAGTTTTTTAAAACTAAACATAATTATACAAAAATATATTATCATATGGATCTGACCAGATTTACTTAAGAGATTTGTATTCTCGCTGACTTGTACTAAATGTAATTTTTAAGTTATACAAATATAAAAAAAATATGCATTATGCAGTATATTTTTCAATGCATTTTAGTTATGCATTAGTGAGCTGCTCCAAACGTTTAAAATGTTGATGCATTTTTGAGTGAGTCTGCTGCTCCTTTTAGTCCTGCAGTGTCAGATTATTACATGATATGAAAAATAGAAATCAGATTTATATCATGACCAAGTAGCATAACTTGCTTAGTGGTTAAGATGCTGGACCGCTGATCAAAAGGTCCCTGGCCCGAGGCTCAGAGCAACTGAGCTGCCACTGAACATATGGTCCGACACCTTTACATATTTGTCGTCCGATGTACCCGATGGATGGAGTTATAAGTTACAAGATTTTATTGAAAAAAAAGTTCTTAGTTTTTAAAAAGAATCTGGTTTCTCCATGACCTTGAGTGCGGTAAGAGATAGAATTGGAAGGCAAGAAGATTTATTGTGCTTTTCTTTTTCTTAAGGACTGTGAGATCCTGGACATCATCATGAGGATGTGCTGTGAGTAAACCATTTTCTTGGGTCTTTTGACTGAAAATATTTTTCCTACGACTCTTTGACGTTTGTTTAACCGAGCTGTTCTTATCAGTGTTAGACAGAATATGGGAAAGTTACTGGAAAGTTCTGGAACACAAGATTCCGTCTGGTTGTTTTAGGCCTCAAGCATGGTACAATAACAGGCAGCCATTTTGGTAAATTCCCATTAAAATGTAACATACTGTACACTAGTTTTTTAGGGGGGAAAAAAAAAAAATATATATATATATAAGCATATACAGTAGGTGTGGAAGAGAAAAGCTTTATTTGAGCAAATGTATGTGGATTAAGGGCTCAATACAGTGTGAACACAATTTTAAAACTGAGTTAAAACTGATGCTTTGTGAGGAGTTAATCTGGGAACAACATGTGCTACTTTGTGCATGTTGATTTAACTGATAATCCTTTTGTTTTGGGCACTTCCTTTCATCTAGTGCAATGGAAAATTAGTTTCTCACAAGTTTTCTTTCTTTTTTTTTTTCTATTTTCCTTTCAGCTTGTTGTGGTGAGTAGGCTTCCCTTCTTCTGCTTTGAAGTGTACAAGAGGAAATAACACTGTTTGGTTTGGATTAGAACTTGTTGATCTTAAAAAGACTGAAACGAGGTATTTTAGAAGTGAAGATTTAATGCTTAGCGCGTGTTTAGAGTGCAAGTGCGGACCCCTGAACATCACCTTCGTCGTGGACAGCTCTGAGAGTATCGGAGCCAACAACTTTGACATCGCTAAGGACTTCATCATCGCTGTGCTCGACAGACTGATTAGAGATCAGCACGTCAAAGTAAGGCTCCGTCAATGACTTTCTTTTTTTTTTTTTTCGTTCACATTTTTGTAATAATCAGAAACTCCAGTCACTCACCCCATTTCATGCTGTGTGCAGTTTGGGCCGGACGATTCTCACATTGGTGTGGTGCAGTACAGTGGAGAAAATGCTCAAGAGGTTGTGAGGCTTGGTGACCCCAACATCGGCAACTTAACGGCGCTCAAGCAGTACGTCGGTCTCAATCGTACACGTCATGGAAACCTTTGATTTAAACATTTATTCCTGCCTGTACGTCTCATGTCTTATTTCTTATTCTCCAGTGCGATTAAAAAGCTGCGCTGGCTGGCTGAAGCCACCTACACCGGAGAAGCACTCAAGTTTTCTTGGAATAATATGATCAACCGGCTGGGTTCGAACCACGCAAACAGTTTGGTGCTGGTCCTGACTGATGGTCGCTCAGACACTAAAAGAGATAAGGTGCCCCTGGATACGTTGTGTGGCAAAGGGCTACAGGTAAGAAACGCCCTGCACTGGAGGTCTTTTAAGATACCTTCTGTCGATTTTGCGTCATGAAGTGATGCACTTTATCCACTTAATACTTGTCTGTATTTCTAAAGTGCGCATTTCCGGTGATTATTTCTTTGAAGACGTACTTCTTTATAATGATAAACAGAACCATAAGGCATTTTATAAAGGGCAATCTTTAAAACAGTTCACATGTTCTCCCCATGCTTGGTGAGTTTCCTCTGCATACTATGGTTTCCCCTGTGGAGTCCAAAGTCATGCAGATTAGGATAATTGGCGTTCCCAATTTGCCCATGGTGTGTGAAATCAGAGGTCCTACCACAGTTGTGAAAATGGGAATAAATACAATGGTCACCATTGGCCTCCACGGTTCCTAGTTGGACTACGGAGGTTTCTTGATGGATGGATGGATGGATGGATGGATGGATGGATGGATGGATGGAATCTTTATTATTCCAGTTTACTTTGCTTTACAGAAGCATTAATCCAGTGCCCTTTGTGTGATAGGTTGTTGGTGTAGGTGTTAGGGACTATGCAGGCAGACAGCCCAGCAGTGAGCAGGTGGGTGACGTGAGCTGCTCAAGTGACCCAGACAAACCAGGCATCTCCTTCGTCCTTAACAACTTCGGCATGCTCCTGGATGACACTTTCCTCACTAACTTGACCGAACAAATGTGTCAAGGTAAATGCGTAAAGTTTTCCTTCTTTAGGGAGAAACCGCTGTCTGTGCAACATGAAAATAACTTGTCCCATGTGTTGTTTTGTTTTTCAGAAAAGAAATGCCCCACTTACACCTGTCCAAGTAAGTATTTGTTAATATTGGATGGAAAATAGACTCTGCCCTGTCTGCCTATGCTAGAGTAGAAACAGGTGAAAGTTTTAGCCGAAACACAATATGACCAAACGTATGTGAACACCTGACATCACGGGAATCATTTGTTGTTCTTCTCCAAACTGATACCACGACGTTGTGCAGGACGTCTTTGGCATATACTATGGCATTACAATTTCCCTTCGCGAGACTTAAAACCTGTTAATGTCCCTGTGCACAAATCGAGCTCCCTGGAGACATGGCGTGTTATGGTTACAGCAGGAAAACTTGAGTTTTCTGCTCAGAGCCCTGACTTCATCCCACCTTTGGGATAATCTGGAACGACAACTACATCCAGACCTCCTCAGCTGACATCTGCGCCTGACATCAGTAATGCCCCAGTGGCAAAGCAAGCTCAAATAATTGGAAAAATCACACGCCAAACTCTAGTGGAAAGCCTTCCCAGAAGAAGGGAGGTTATTTTTATTATCATAGCTAAGCTGGACTGAACCTGGAATGTGATGATTATCAGGAAATGGGTATGTTTTTAGTCAGGTGTCCACATACAGTGCTTTGCAAAAGTATTCATACCCCTTGAACTTGTTTGGTCACGTTACAACCACAAACATGAATGTCTTTTCTTGGGATTTTATCTGATTGACCAACACAAAGTGGGTGATAAATGGTTTTAATTTTTTTCTATATTCAGCCTCCCTATCAAAGTCAGTACTTGTACATATATGTACATATAATCCAGAAAAAAAGCTACTTTTGAAGTTTATGCAACATGGAAGTGACCAGTCAGCTGTTAACATCATCTGCTTTGGAGAGATGATTTTATATGTGCCCCAAAAAATGGCCGTTTTTCAGTGTGATACTGTCTCGCTTCAAACAACAATCGTTTAAAATGCAAATTATTCATATTTCTTTATGAATCTAGAAACATATGACCTGTAAAAATTTGTTGCTTGAATTGGTTTTCGGTAAAGCAAAAGATCTGTAGTGTCCGTAACCATGTTCAATTCATGTTGCGAAATCTTAATAATTTTACGTTTTAGAATAATACACTTTTTCAGGTTTATGTCTTCTCATGTGAAATCTAAATTGGCCAAGTTTCATCTGAATGACAGTTACAGGAAGATCCTTGAAAGATTTAAATTCAAAAAAAGTTACAGACACTACATAAAAGGGCAAGAAATTGTTGAATCAGCTCGTGTTTAGCCAATCTGTTTCTTTTTATCTAAAATATATATGTGTAATTATTCTTCACACTGTAAGTAATTGAGACTTTGTTTTTAATGACATTTAAAACACCTGCTGCATGTGTGTGTTTCAGTTTCCTTTAGGGAACCCACAGACATCCTGATGATGATGGATAGCTCGGCTAGCGTGGGCGCCAAAAACTTTGAGTTGACCAAAAATTTCACCCAGAAGCTGGCGCACCGTTTCCTGACCGCGAAGAAAGAAAAAAATCTTGCGGTCCGCGTTGCCGTCGGGCAGTACAGCGACACCGCTAAGATAGAAGCTGCCTTCTCCACCAATTACACTACAGTGTCTGCTCAGATCGCAGAGGCTAAGTTCCAGAATGCTGGCACGCAGGTGACCGAGGTGCTCAGTTTCGCCGTTAACCAATTCAAGGGACCCCGGAACAAGAAGAAGAAGCTGCTCGTGTTTTCTGATGGGCGCTCGCAAGGCTTGAGCACTGAGCAGTTAGAAAGGTCGGTAAGGGAACTCAGTAACCAAGGTATTGAGCTTTTCATTGTTGCTGTGGAGAATCAGCTGAACCAACACAACCTGCAGATCTTGGCAAGTCGTGGACGGCCCGAAGATAACATCTACGCCTCGCGCCATCTAATTCGAGCTCCTGATTATCGCTCCTTGCTTAGGGGAGTCTTTTACCAAACTGTGTCGCGGAAGATTTCACTGGATTGAGTAGGAAGGTGATGTTTTGTCTTCTGAATAAGCAGAAGCTGATTGGGCATTGGGTGGGTAAAAAGTAACAATTACAGAAAGGGGTGGGGCAATAGAGCACACGTAACTTTTTTTTTTTTTTTTTTTTTACAATTTTTATCATTGAATTGTGATCCATATTTCATTTCACACCATGTAGTTATATATGTCATTTATGTGCCTTTGGAAGGTAAAGGGATTAAAAAAAAGGAAAGAACTTCACAGTCATCATGTAACAGCATACGCATTTCTGAGACGTTCGGATCGTTCGTATAGGCTACATCAGATTTCGTTTTTCTGAACGACTTTTTTTTTTTTTTTTTTTTAAATACTACGCTTAATATACATGACCAGAAATCCTGGTCAAGTCGACTCATCTTTATCTCCTCTTTTGTATTTCATAAACTGTCACTTGAAAGTAAATTTGGTGCTACCAGTGTACACTCAGGCTCAATTAAATGCAAAAGCAAATTTCACATTTGTCGTAGTGCCTTAAACCAAAGATTGTTGTTAGCACTGGGAATGTGTACAATTTTCTTTGTTATAAATGTATTTCAAATTAGTCATGGGGATGCTGTAGAGGATTTTCAATAAAGAACGCTTCACCCACTAAAACTGTGTCTCTAATCAAACTCCCACTGAGCAGCAGTGATCATCACAAGAGTTGAACCAAATGTTGGTTTAGTGCCAATGTACTGTTACATATGAATAAAATCTGGTAATGGATTGAAAACCTTGAGACCCAGAGAGTTTGTCTGAAATGGTTTAAAGTAGAAAAAAAAAAGCTGTTTTATAGAAAAAAAAAAATATATATATATATATATATGAGAAAGACCATGTTTGAAATCCCTTCTACATCTGCTGTAATTTTATATACATAAATCCTGTGAAGAATATTTTCTCCCACCAACCGCCGCCCCATTTTAAGTTCAACATTATTTCTTATATTTATGTGCACAAAATGTCTGGGGCAATTCGACATTGAAATGCTTTGTTGGGAGACACAGGCACACTACACCTGTGCAATACAATAAATATATAAATAAATCCAATACTGTGCGAAGGTCATATTATATTTAAGTTCAAGTCAATTAAAAATATTTTTTTTCCCAAAAAAAAAAAAAAAAAAAGTAAAGGAAGCAATACATTACATTATTCATCACTTTTTCCACATTTCTGATTCCAATCTTGTTTAATACTGTTTTTCTATACAAATGCTTCCCTTCATTAGGTTTAAAGACATCTTTGCTTTATAGCATTTTTTTTTTTTTGCATATGCCTAAGAATTTTGCACAAAACTATATAAAGACATAAGAAGACAAAGGATTTTTTTCTTCTTCTTCAAATTTATTTACAAACGAATGTAAATAAATGAGATGGGAAAATAGTTAAAAAAGTTAAAGCTAAAAAAAATAATCTGATCAGTTTTAATGTAATCAGTAATATTATTATTTCAGGTTGAAGCCCACGTACATGTCTGACTGTCTTTCTGTACGGCAGAACTCTGTCTAACTAATTAATACAAAGAAATAGAATTTTGTAAGGTTGAGGATACGCTATCTTAGTTTTACCTAAAGTTGGGCTTCTTTCGTTGTCAGACAAATACATTCCCTTTTCAGTAATCTGAGAATAAATCATAAATGAGGAATCAAAAAAGTAGATCGGATAAAGATTAAGTTTTGTCTTAATTTAAATTCTGCCCAGAATAAATTATTTTAATGTATTGATACGATTTTTATATTTTTGATAGATTTGGAACGTACCAGTGACTTTTCTGTAACAGTGTGTATATAGATATAGATATAGAAATATATGGGTAATACAGTATAACAAACACATGAAAACACTGATGAAAGAATGAAAACAACCTCAAATCAGTTTTTAATGAACAGTAACGATTGAACGTTAGCCACCAAGCTGTTAATAACCACCAGTAACTTGTACCATTAGTAGTCTGTTAAAATAAAGCCTAGTCTTACTGTATATTGCATCAAATGTAGTCTATAGCCTACCATAAAACATTTTATCTACTTCTTTTTCCATCTGTAATAAATCCTTTGCCGCAAACTTCTTGAATTTTGTATCTAAAAAAAAAAAAAAACTTGGGGAAAAAAAACAGGTAATTACATTATATGTATATATATGGAGGTATAAAAACGGGCATGAAATTGTAGCACATGGAAACGTAGACATTCTACGATGCTTTTCTACACACCATAGTTTTAAAGAGTGGCTGTAGTCCTCCGGTCCGTTTCTACCAGTCTGCCCATTCCCCCCCATGATCTCTCTCATCAGTGGGTGGGTGTGGGTGTGGTCAAGCACCACTCCTACACCTGGGGGGAGTTTGGCTAATGAGTTCTTTGTTGTAGTGATGAAGGAAAAGGGAAAAGATGGAAGAGAGGTGAATGATGACAGAGAGAGAGAGAGAGATGAGCAGCTTCTTACATGAGTGTGTAAGTTTTAATAAGCATGTAAAATCATTTTTAAGACCTTTAAAAGTCAATTCACATTTTTTTATAATGCAGTTTTGTGGATGTTCCCTATTTGTGTGACTTCTATATACTACTTCACCCACCTGGGTGGATCTCACATCTGTTTCTCCCGAACCCTTTAAATACTGGATGAAGTGTCCTCTAGAACCCCTGCATAGACGTTTCTTTAGAGGCTGAAGGCTCTGATCTCTTCCGGTCTCGCCAGTCTCTTCGTAACGTCTTGCACAGGAATAATCTCCCACGCACCAGCGGCATGTTTTTTTTAAACGAGTCCATGTCCACTGGGTTCAGTTAAGTTTCCTGAATGCGATCTTTTCATTCCCTGGAAGTCAGAAGTCAGAACCTGGTAGACCTCCTTACACTTTCGCTTTAGAGTTTGCATACGGTCTTGTCGTTTCCAGTTTCCCAGAACATCTTTGAGGTCCATGAAAGTTTTTCCAACGTCCTTCCATATCACAGCTTTTACTTCTGCTTGCTGTTTTTGTGCAATCAGGACAGCTATTAGTGAATATGAATGACAGACCTTCTTCTGTAGCTTGATGCATTCAAGATTCAGATTCAGACTTAATATGCCCCCACCCTAATTTGGTACAAGAGATCAAATGTTTCATTGAATCTTTTGTGACAGGTGCTGCTCCTGGGTTTCTTTCAATGGAACCACCGTCACCAAAGTTGGCTTGAGTTTCTCTATGGAAAAAAAAAAGGACCGATAGACATGCTATGACCATGGACCATCCGTTCAAAAATTACAGTACAGTTGTGGCTAAAAGTTTTGAGAACGGCACAAATACTAATGGATGAATGACATGAATGGTCTCAGGATGCCTTACTGTTGGAATGGCACTAGACTGATGGTAGCACTCACCTTCATACGTTTCAAAAAGCGCAGCAAAGAAGCCACTTCTCTTGAGGGACAGACTGATATTTTGCTAAACTTACAGGGATTGGACTGCTAAAGAAGAAAAAAAAAAGGTGACGCTACCATCAGTCCTGCGTCACGCCAACAGTAAAGCATGAGAGCGTTCATGTGTGGAGTCGCTTCTCAGCCAAGGCAGTGGGCTCACACACACATCACACACGCACACAGTTTTGCGTAGGAACACAGCCATGAATACAGAACTGTACAAAAACATTCTCCCAGAGCAACTTCTCTCAAAGAACAGTTTGGTGAAGAACAATGCCTTTTCCAGCATGATGGGAAACACAACATCAAAATTTTAGGGTCCATGGCCAGGAAACTCCACAGATTTAATTCCCATTAAGAACATGTGGACGAAACTCAAGATGTGGGTGGACGAACAAAAAAACTGAAAGGGCGGCTATCAGTCAGGATGTGGCCCAGAAGTTGATTGACAGCATACAGAGGTCTTAAAAAAAAAAAAGAAAGGTCAACACTGCAATTGCAAATATTGACTCATAAACTTAATAAAATCCTTTGACACTTACAGTATGAAATGCTTGTAATTATACTTTAGTAACATCTGACAAAAAGATCTAAAAACACTGAAGCAGCAGACTTTGTGAAAATTAATATTTGTATCATTCTCAAAACTTTAGGCCATGACTATATTATGTATTTTTGATTTATATTTAAAATGTTGCCTTTAAAGCATTTTTAGAGGATATGCCTATTGACAGTCCTTTGTTTTATAGGGCAGGTTGGGAAATTTGTTCATAATTTTTATTATTTTTTATTTTTTTTAAGATGGCAGAATGTCTGAATAACTGTTGAGAACACTGAGCAGGGGAAATGGACAGGACAGCTCTTGACACATCTGTACATTCGACACGTTCTGTGGGCTTCACAGACAAAACAGCACAATTAAGAATTTACCTCTCTTGCCAATTCACTGAAACTGTGGGAATGGTGCTCAGAATGAAAGACATAAACTCAGTGTCAAAATACAGTTAAAAAAAAGGAAGAAAAAATCATCAGGGTCAAAATGATCTCTCCCATTAGACTCTGTCCTGTCCAGGTATCTTAGTGATTTTTCTCTTGCAGAGAAAACACATGGTCGTAAGTACAGGGACGGATGCCCAGTACATCCGTCATAAGGATGGGCCATTCTATGGAAAACTATTAGGAAGCTGAACATCTGGAGAATTTTTACAGCAAGCTTAAAAATGTTTGTACAGAAGTTGTTAGTCTTGGGACCAGCACTGCATCCAGTGGCTGGGGTTTGGGCAGGGCCTGGGAATCGAACATGGGCAAGAAGCTTTACCAGGCTCTTGAGCATCTCCAGCTATGCTTGAGAGCAGTAAGTACAGTGTTTCTATGCAGTATAACAAAGTTCCATTAACAGAATTATTCACAGATGGCATGGTTTTCCACACTTGAGGTATCATCCACAGGTTCTTCATGATCACTTCACACCTTTGCCGGCATTCTCCTCATTCTCCTCTGCCGATCTTGTTCAGTATTTTAGTAACACTTTACTTTGTGACACCACAGGTGCCCTGTTAGGCAGGCCCATGGCTACCCACATCGGCTTTTAAAGCAGGCCCATGTTGGTTGCTAGGCAACACCCTCAAACAAGTAATCAGTGCAAAATCTCGGCACCTGGTTGTGTGCCTTTACAGTATAAACAGTCCTAATGCTTCATTCAGTGCATGGACATACTTTCTGTGCAAATTGTAATGGGCCACAGCAGTCTGGCGAGATGTGTTAACAGGTGACTCCATACTTAACTCTTGCTGCCAGCTCTGACTGGAACACCCTGGCTCACTTGTCAGAAAAAGTTTCAGGGCCTTGTAAAGGAAATTGAGCCAAAATGAAATGAAATGAAAGTAAAATGAGCTGGCAACGTGTGACACCTCAAGTAACTTAGATGCATTCTAAGTTCTTTTGTGCCTCCAAGAATGGAATCACTCCAATTGACTGGTCCACCTGAACCATCTCTGTCTGGGGTTCCCAGAGCTGCTCTTAACACTTTTGAGTCTCAGCTCCGGCAATCTCAGGACCAATCTCAAGTGCCCTGAGATGTCTAGAACTTTGAGGAGGCTTTCTCGACGCAAAGGGCCCAGATTTGCGTGACCAACATACTTCTGGGTGCCAACCAACCTGCTCTCTACAGTATGTCACCACCAGAACACAAATCCATAGAAGAGTAAGTCAATGAGGTTTGGTCATTGGGTTTCACCTGCCCTTCAATGTCACTTGCACTTTTGTCAAGAAGTAGGAAGTAACTTGAGGCCCCGTATAGATTATTAGAAGAACAGTTAAGCATTTTTTTTACCAATTCATCAATGAGGTCCTGTTTGGATGACATTGTCATTTTCAGCAGCTTGTTAAAGGAACATGCATTCAAAAGTTCCTAAACAATCATGATATTATCAAGCTGGAGAAATCACACGTTCACCTTATTCTTGGGGTTTATGGTAACTGCAGAAGGAGCACATGGTTCATATGATGTTGGCATTGTTGCCGGAATCAAAGATGCCGATGGTACATTGGACCTTTATATATCTTTTGACTAAGTGGTTTATCATCAAGCAGTTCCTGATACCATGAGGTTCCACATTTCAATGCTACAGCCATTCTTGTGGGCCCCTCTGAGGACGTTTCCTCACTGTTATGCCCCAGTGTTGTGCTCTTGTGTTCTGGTTTGACACATTCTGGAACAAGATCTCATCAAGGATTTCCATAGAACCAGAGTGCGAACATCAGGAGTCGTTCCTAGAAGTGAGGCGGTTGTGCAAAGTTGCAGGTGTCAACACCCATGTGAGGAAAACGGAATGCAGTGAAGACATTGTTGGTTGGCCATGATTTGAGTCTAAGGACCCAAGTTGCTTCTACAAAGCCAGAGCTAGAAGAGTGTAGGCTTTAACAGCAGCAAATGGGGGTTATTATGCAACTCCATATTACTGCCCATGGGTTTGTAATGTGAAGTACAACAAGCACCTGGATTTGGTAGTGAGGTGCATATAGCAGACTTGAATAGATTTAGGATTTGCAAGATTTAATATGAAATCTTAAGCAGAATCTCAACTTTAACAGTAACTGCTTTTATTGCATGTTTGTCAGGGGTAGTGGTGGCTTAGTGTGTTAAGGCTCTGAGTTACGGATCGGAAGATTGACGGTTCGAGCCCCGGCTCCGCCAGGTTGCTGCTGTTGGGCCCTTGAGCAAGGCCCTTAACCCTGGCTGCTCCAGGGGGCGCCGTAAAAATGGCTGACCCTGCGCTCTGACCCCGGCCTACTAACAAGAAGCTGGGATATGCAAAGAATAAAGAATTTCACTGTGCGGTAATGTATGTGTGACCAATAAAGGCTGACTTAACTTAACTTAACTTAAAACTTAATCCATGTATCAGTTACATGCTACAGTTTTCTTTTCATTTTTATCATTTTTTTAAATTCTGTTCATATCTGCCCAATGAAACATTGGATCGGGAAAAAAAAAGGCACTTACTGTTGCATGAGTTTTTAATAGTTTAAGGAGACTGCATCAAAGAAGGAAATCTCATATTGCATACATACAGGATAGAACTTTATTTTAAATTTCTTTATCTTGTTGAATATATTTGTACATATATTGTAAACCAGTAGCTTAATATTCAAAATGTATGCAGGTTAAACATTTCAATAACTCTACATCCCCACACACAATTCCATAGAGGGTAGACTCTGGTTATTCTGTGGAAATCAGGCCTTGTTGGAGTGTAGGAGTGGCTTAGGAAGGGGCGGGTTTTTGGCGGAATATGTTAGGCTAACAACTCCCAGCTGCCAGGTCTCCAAGCAACAAAATCCAACATCTGCAAGAGATCGTCTCCAGAAGGGCTTTAAGGATGATGGATGAAAGTAAACTAGGGGGGAAAGAGCTGCACTGCAACACAAATGGACAACAGAGACAGAACAGAAAGCTGCAAAAGAGTTTTTTTTATTTTTTTTATTTTATAAATAATAATCATAATAATAATCACCTGAAAGTGAAAAATATGCAGGAGAAAAACAAAAATATAAAGACCAAACCCACATGTGTTCCAAATGTGCTTAGGTACTCATAATTAAAAAATCTAGTGATTGCCATGGTTTTGTTAAAATAAATAAATAAATAAATAAATGAATAAATAAAATAGATCTTGACTAAAATCTGCAGTAAACACTTCAGTGGAAAATGTGAGTCATGTACTAACCACTGAAAGTTGGCTGTCCACCAACAAACAGAAGCAAAAAAGGGAAGAAGTTCACATGGCTGGTAATTTTTTTAAGTAAACTTTTTTAACGTAAAATATTACATATTTCGCTCGGCACACGATTTCACTCAGTCAGCAAAGTCGCACTCAAGAACCTCCTGTGTTTCCTCTGGCCATGCATCAAGTGACACCCAACCAACCAACCAACCAACCAACCAACCAACCAACCAAACAGCCATAAAACGACAGCTTGTTTGCATCAGAGAGTGACTCAGTGGAAGTACCCAGTCACCCATTAATGTTGTACTCTTTCATAGCAAGGCTCTTCTAATCTTCAGCTGAGACATTTTTTCCCACTGACTACGAGACTCAGTTCTTTTGAATAAACCTACTGTTTAGATGTCCTCGGAGATGTAGCTGTCTTAAATTAGAAAGCAGAAAGCGGAGAGGGGAAATGGTTATGTAATCGTAATGGCTGAATCCCATCAGATTAAACCACACTGTATGTTGAATGTAGTAACATTACATGCAAACTAATGGAACCTTTTTTTTTACTGTGCACAAATTTGGCGCCTTTATTTTTTCACAACTATACCATGTTATACTGATGAGCTTTTGGGGAGTGAGTGGTACTACGGTAGCTATGGCAGTGGCCCTTTGCACTTTATAATGTGACATTTAGTGGTGTATGAATGAATTATTCAGAATGAACAGAATATGCATCCTAAATGGATAGGGATAAAGATCCAGCCAGAGTGTGGGTCTTTTTTTTTTCTTCTTCTTTTTTTTTTTTTTTTTTAAAGGCTTGTTTTAGAAAACTTGCCATCAGACTAGGTTGAAGAAAAATATTAAGGAGGAGAAGGAGTTTGAATCCAGCCTCAGGTCAGTGTGTGTAAGGTTTGATGTTCTCCCCATGCTTGGTGGATTCCCTCTGGGCATTCCAATTTTCTCTATTTTCTAAATTGCCTGTAGTGTGTGTGCGTGATTTTGTGCCAGTGGTTTGGCACACCATCCAGGGTGTACCCTGAGTCCCCCGGGATCGACGCCTGGCCTCCCACGACCCTGTACAAGATAAGTGGTATAGAGAAAAGTCAGATCTTGCAGAAGCTAGTCACGATTAGCGTTGCCACGTTTTCGTGGTTATTAACCCAAATTGAGACAAAAAAGGAGACAAAATTTTTCGCTTTTTCTCAGTGGTACAATACAATTTACTTATACTGGACCACTTCAGCGCTACTATTTCAGCAGTGAAAATATGAACTAATCCCAGTAAAAATATTCAGTTTAGCTTTTCTAGCTAATATCTATTGGTGCAGGTGTTTGTTTCCATTGAGCTTATTTTAAAGTAGATTATTAAATCCGGCACATAACTGTTCATAGCATCACTTTTACCCAACATTTAGATTTTCTTTTATGGTGCAGGTTAATCTTCAGGCAGAGATCTAAGTACTACAAAGGTTTCGTTAAATTCTGTCCAGCGTCGATTTTAAGCGCTCAGTTGCAGGACGCTGTCAAAACGTCTGGTTTGTAATCTGGCACAAAACTACTCATAACTTCACTTGTACTAAACATTTTGATTTCATTTATGGTGCAGGTTCAACTTCAGGCAAAATCCTACATAGTGCAAAAGTTTCATTAAATTCTGTCCAACCAGTTTTGAGTGATGATGTGTCGAAATCTGGCTGGACAGACATGCAGACAGACTGCAAAAATCTTTACGTTTCAGACATTGGAAATTTTCTGAGACTGGTTTCTGGTCCTCCAATGTATGAAACATAAAGATATCATTGCAAGAGCGAGTTCTGACCAACATACAAACAGAACCTTTCTTTAATTTTTTTTAGATAAGTCAAAGATTCATTATTAATTTCTTTTCATCAGTGCTCCTAATAAAACCATATTTCTACTGTTTGTATTTTGGTACGATTAATTCAAATGCCTTCATCTGTGCGCATGATGTGCATAGTCTCAGCTGGGTTCTCCAAAATAATTAATTATTATCCATATAAGTCAATTAATACATTTTAAAATATTAACTTGTTTATTTATTGCATGTGTTGGTCATTATTTTTGAACAATCATTCGCTACTGTTATTTAAAGAAAATATTACTGGAAGTTTACACAGGTATTGAAAATAATTGCTGTTTGAAGGGACCCAGAAGGAATGAAGAATTCATTTGCAAGAACAGATAAACATTCTCCAAAAAATTGAGCCGAGTGTCACGTATAATTCTTTACGCATGTCGAATTTTGAATGCCAAGTCAGATAAGCTGTATTTACTTCATCAAAACAGCGCAACATGAATTTTATTGATATTCCCTGGAATGCATAATAAAAAAGTATGATTTTTTGACAGTTGACAAAATCTGTTTTTGCTAATCAACTCATGCATGTAAAGTGCATCCAGCTTTGGAAAAGATTCTGACAGTGGCTCCAGCAAACTTTTCTGATCTTTCTGCAACGTAACATACCCAAATATTATTGGTATAAATTATTATTAGACAGTTATTAATGTCAATTGCAAATAACATGATCTTAAATTTAGAAAAGATGTTTTGAAACACAGTTAGCTTGTTTGCTCAGTCAAACTAGACTGAAGGAAAAAAAAGCTTGGCAAACATTTCATCAGGACATCTGGCTCAGAATAAAGTTACATAAGGAAGAAAAAAATATTTATAGATAAATAAACCTTTTGTCAAGCAGGGTTAGATTTCATGGCATAGTGTTTTCATGGCATAGTGATATGGGTCGCACCCTTGCAAATAGTTAATAATTAATATCTGGTTGAATTAAATGTAAAATAAATAAATAAATAAATAAATAAATAAACATACAAGGAGCTGTCAAGTCGAAAAGGGACTTTTGATTGTGCAAAATAACAGAACACAGTTATTAGAGTAAATACTCCTTTTATTTCCCTACACTATGCACTTATCCCAGTGTTTCACTAGTGCTTGGATACCATCAAAGGTAGAAAGTTTTCTGGGGCCATGATCAGACTGCCTGCCTCATGTCTGAGACGTCCTGGCCTCCCAGGAACTCCTTTAATGGTCCAAACATGTGGAAATGGCTTGGAGTGAGGTCAGGACTGATATCGCAATAACTAACAGCCGAGTTCCTGTAATGTGCGAATGGTGTTGGTGAAGAATTGTGTCTACAGTTCTTCTGCAAGTCGGTTTTCAAGTATCAGGCATTCCACCATGCTGAATGTTGGGAACAACTGCATGGCAATTGAATGGCCGGAACAATTGCAGTCGGCTCCGCATCACCATTCACGCACTTACTGTATGGTCTTCTTTAAAGATGCACCAACATACGTACTGTGCTTGAAATTTCCTGAAAATGTCCCGGTTTGACTCAAAACCCCTCATATATTGAAACATACTTTTTTTTAAACACATCTCTTTAGCAAAGGTTGTTAAACTATGAAATTCAAAACCGTTTGATTTCTCACTCCCTGCTCATATTTTCAACTAAAAATTATCACTTCTACTTACTGTATGTTAAAACCTTCCTCATAGACACATATGCTGAACTTTTGTGCACTTTCTCAACAGCCTCGTTTGGATCCGAAAATGACTTTAAATAACGAAAATAACCGTGTGCTGTAGGGTCGACTGATTCATTCTCTAATTACATGAAGCTGAGAAGTAATGCATAAAATACTGTATAATGTGTCATATGTAATCACTGTACCAGCACGAAAAAAAAAAAAGTAAGGCACGAAAAATGGATTACTGAAATGTGCTGCTGCATAATATAACATATTCAATAGCAAATGACACCATGAAACTGACACCATCAAACCATAGATACACTTTTTACAGCCTGCCTGCCCATGTCTACACTGTTCTCTTGCTCCTGAATTGTATATGCGTAAATGTAACCTATTCTTCAGAAAAACATCTTACTCTATTACAACATACAGTACAGTACCATGAAAAAAAAGTATTTGCCCCTTTTCTGGTATTTATTTTGTATATGATTCCGATCATTAAACAAGTTGTAACATTATTACGTAAAGATAACCTGAGTAAATACAAATTGCAGTTTTTAAAATGATAAGGTCATTTATTGGGGGGGGGGGGGGGGGGGAGTGACAAAACCTACCTGACTCATTGTGAGAATTCCTGTCCCCACCAAGGGTGGCAACAACTGCAATCAAGCATTTTCGATAACTGGTAATGAGTTTTTCACATCAATGTGGAGAAATTTTGGCCCACTCTTCTCAGCAGAATTGTTTTAATTCATCCACATTGGAGGGTTTGCCAGCATGAAACGATCCTGTTCCAGGATCTCAATCAGATTTAAATCCAGACTTGGTTACTCCAAAAAACTCCAAAAACCGTAAATTTGTTTGTTTTTTTTTGAGTCATGTGGACTTGCTGGTGTGTTTCGGATTATTGTTTGGCTGCATAACCCAAGTGCACTTGAGCTCGAGGTCATGGATTGATGGCCGGACATTCTCCTTCAGGATTTGTTCATAGAGCGCAGAATTCATGGTCCCATCAATTATGTCAAGTCCTGAAGCTCACACTACCACCACCGTGTTTTGTTAGGTATGTTTGGACAGCTTTTTTCCCCCCTTTTTAAACAAAGGTAAACATCATTTTAAAACTTTTTGCATTTTGTGTTTACTCAGGTTATCATTGTGTAATATGAAGTTTTCTTTGATCTGAATCATTTAAGTGTGCACAAAAATAAATCACTTGATTTGACTCCATCACATGCGATGCATTTGAAGCCAAATCTCGAATCCTGTTGGAAAATCTTTTCAGTGGCAGTTGATGATCTCACACTGCGCTACAGAATGATTTCAGTGATGACACCATTGACCAGAACAATATGCACAGATGGATGAAGAGGTTTAAAGAAGGCAAAACCAGTGTTGCAAAATGCATGCTTTGTGATGGAGACTACAGTATGTTGAGTAACACCTTTGTATAGAGTAAAAGTAACATGTGCAATAATATGAACAATCTTTGTCAATTCATAAAAATGTTATGTCTACTTTTGTATTACATTCGGTACAGCCCTTACTCTTGATAAAAGCATATTTTGCTGTAGTAAATGCTTTAATTGTGTTTGGGTACAGCTTTGATCACTATTTGGAAGACATGTTCACCCATTCTCCCTGCCAGATTTGCTCCAGGTTCTTCAGCTGAGTAGGTTGGGTTGTTTGTAGGTCAGTTTTCAGTGCCATTGCTTCCTAATTGGATTTAGATCTGGGCTTTCTCTTGGCCATGCATCTTTGTGTTTTTAACTACTTTTCTTTGGCTTAGTACTGTATATGAGACAATTGGGGTGCTGAAAGTTGAAATTTACCCCAGGCTTTATTGCTTTATTATTATTATTATTATTATTATTATTATTATTATTATTATTATTATTACCAGACCAAAGCAAGTTCTCTTATAATATTTCATTGTATTTTTGCCTCATCCATTTTCCTTTTAATTTTAAAAAAGAGCCACATTCTCTGAGTGTAAAAAAGTAGCCTTAAAGCATGATGCTGCCACCAGTTGGTGTTGACTGTTGGTACGGGTGTTGGGCTTGGTGGCATGATGGCTTAGAAGTCCGGGTTCGATTTCTGCCTCGGGTCTGCGTACATGGAGTTTGCATGTTTCCCCTGTGCTTGGTGGGTTTCCTCCGGGTACTCCGGTTTCCTCCCACAGTCCAAAGACGAACAGGTTAGGCTCATTGGCGTTCCAAAATTGCCCGTAGTGTGAGAATAACAATCGGACATCAAGCTGGTGACCCAACGCCTTAAGTAACTGCCACAGAAACGATTGACAAATCCCCAGAGTGGGGAGTATCAGTCGCCTGATGTGTCGCATGGCTCATGGACGAACCAAAACACCAAAGAAATTGCTTTGAAACTTATTCAAGTATAATATCTCAATGTTGGTCTAATCACACACACCACAAAAAAAAACTTTAATAATGCATATGCAGATGCTTATCTTTGTAGTTTTCAGTTGTTGGTTTCTTTGAAATGCTTGCTGACCAAAATTTCATTTGATTAATTTTGAAAGCTCGCTCTTGAGAACGCAGGTTTGCCAAGAAATACTGACAAGAAGAATACGAGAATTCATAATTTAATATTGTTGGACAAATCAAATTCCAAAGGGTTTGAATACTTTTGCTAGCCACTTTGTTTAGTGAAGACATAAGTTCAGCAACTTACAGGGCTGTTGAACTATAATTTTTATTATTATTATTATTATTATTATTATTATTATAAGTATTTGTAGTTTAGATTTATTCTCTTAAACATTGGAAAGACGGAATATTCAGCATTTCTATTCCCTCAGATGGTGGATGTGTGGAAAGTTAAGGATTGGTCACCATTCTGTGTGGGATTTTATTCTGTTGCAGGGGAAAGTGCAGTCATACCTTGCGTATGAGTCATCTAGGTCTTAGGGACAGAACAGACCCAGTCCTCATGTCTCCCCCTCTGTCCATTTCTCTCTCTCTCTCTCTCTCTCTCTCTCTCTCTCGCTTTCTTTCTCCCTCTCTCCTTTTAAAGAAAATGTGTCCTCTTTGCCAAGACAGAGGATAAAGCATAAATACACTGCAGTCCACTAATCCTGGCGGTGCTCCATCTACTGTACAGTCTGAACTGAATTTTTTTTTTTTTTTTTTTACTTTTCCCCTTTTTATTAACTATTAAGGAACCTGAACATTTGAAGGTATCATCGCCTCTACGGCATGCATCAGAACACGCAGCTGTATATACAATCGTAAAATATTCTGGTATCTGAACATGTTAGGCAAAACCTTCTCTTTGGTGAAAGACGAAACACTGAATCATGATGAATGGGAAGTCTGAGGTTTGAACCCAAGCCCAGTGGTTTTTTTATTGCGGTGCTGGAGAAGGAAAAAAAAAAAGCTCAGTTTGCTGTCTTTATGGATAATATTAAACGGAATTAAGTAAAAGACAAAATCACAGTCGAAAAGCAGCATCACAGGGAACGAACACCCCAACCGCGAGCTTTATCTAACCACACGACGTAACGATCGTGATGTTCATAGCCAGACAGATGTTGAGACAATCTCCATCTCAAGACTGTGCTGTTTCTTGTAAGCTCTGGATTGCATGTAAACAGTGATTCTGTTCTGCATGTTACATGTATTTTACCACACACAGTCAGGAGATTAAAAAAAAAAAAAAAAACCGAGTTAAACACAGACAAAGGTTATTTCTATCGGTATGCTTTGTAATTAGAATTGTTTGAGAGACCAGATGACTAGGAGGAACTGAATAAATATATAAAAGTCTAGGGTGGGGTGTGGGGGCATTTGCTGTGTATATGTTATGTACTGACTTTCAGATTCGTCCTCGATCGCCGGAGTTGTAAGCACCGTCCGACCCTATCCGCGTTCTGGCATCCTTTCCTCTATTTTGTTTAAATCCCACTAAAACAACCACAGCTGAATGACTGCACCTAATTACCTCAAAAAAGAGCTCACGGGTACGACCGCTCCGGTTAGGTCTTTATGCCTTATTTGTAAAAGCAGTGCTTCTGACTTCTACTCTATAAGGCGATGTCGTTTACACAGTATAATAAACATGCTATAGTGGGAGAGCTACAAAAGCCAGTGCATATGTGTTTGTATTATCCTCTTCCCAAGCTTAGTTCTGCACAATATATCACGTAGCCTCCTCAGTCCCATGGACGAGCGTGGAGTGGAGTGGAGTGGAGTGGAGTGGAGCGAGCGAGCGAACGAGTGCCAGACTCCTCCATGCTCTTATGTAAGATGAGATTAGAAGGGGGGGCCAGCGGTGACCTGGTGAGCAAACAGGAGACATCCGTTCTTCATTCCCAGAGCCCTTTCAACTTGAGAATAGCTGGGTCGAGGACTTTTAATAGGTACTGAGATGCATATGCGGTACAGCTGAGCTTAATTAATTCAACACCAGATAAAATGCATAACATGAAGGTCATGGATTGAAATTTTACTTCTTTTTTTTTTAACACTCCAGGCCACCACAAAATGTCACTTTTTCTATGGCACTTTTTATTGTTCTAGGTCACTGAGCTTTTTATGGAGTACGATGGAAGAATTCATCCCGAATTGGATGCCAGTCTGTTTTAGGGCCTCATGCACAACAACTCAGGCACACTGAGGTGCAATTTTGTGTAGACAATCAACCTACCTGTGTGTTAGTTATTTTAATGATTTTTGTTTTTAGACATTATTTGCACTGCTTAGATTTTTTGCTCTGCAAAAAGCAATGGTACCAGGATAGCTCTTTTTCCTGTTGCACATCAAAATCCCCAGCTGCTTCAGAGCCTTTTTTTTTTTCCTCTTTTTTTTTTATATGTTTGGCAAATTCTTAACAGTGTCTCTAGAGATCTGCTCTCAAAATGAAGTGTTTCCGTGAGTCACTGTAATTGGAACAGGGCATTGCTGTGATGTTCTGTGAAAATAGCTGCCCAGAGAACTCAGTATCGGCAGCCGTGCAACTCTGAGAGGAGACTCACATGAGAAGCAGGCACATTTGTTGTTTTGTAAATGAAAAAGGGCTTCGTAATTTATCAAAAACCCACATGTTGAAAACAAACAAGTCTAATCAGAACAACAAACTTGTCTAAATGTAACACTTGTAAATGAATGAAGTGATCCAGAATAATAGACCAGACTATCATGTTAATAATTAATTGCATGTGCACTGCCTGGCCAAAAAAATACACACCCGCTCTAATATTTCATTCCTTTAGCGCAATGTTTCACCAAGTTGATGCAATGTCACAACATTGTTTTTTATATTCAGACCGTCAGCTGACTTTTTATTTTATTTTATTGCCTCATAACGTTACTGAGACTAGACCTGAGCAACTGAAGCAACCCCAGATGCCTCCAGAGGTTTGTACAGTGGCCACTATGCATGATGAGTGCATCCCTTCTTACCCTGACACGACCATCACTCTAGTACGTTCAGTCTGACCTCATCAGACCACATGACCTTTTCCCATTGCTACAAAATCTTTATGCTCCCTAGTAAACTGAAGCCTTGTTTCCTGATGAGTCTCACAAGGTAGTTTTCTTATGGACACACTACTGTCACAGTCCCAATCCTGTCACATTGCTTGTGTGGAAATGAGCTTACTACACATGACAACTACACATGGCCCTGATTTCCACTGTTGGGTTTTTATGATGCGACTTCATCAGTCGATTAAGCGATCTCTGATCATGATCATTCCCTATTTAAGTTCGACTCCTATTCCTCTGGGAAGTTCACGGTTCACGGTAAAAACAGTTCTTAACCCAATACCAGCCATTTCAAATCTCCTTAGTTGTTTGCTTTACTTGATGCAGGCCAATAATTTGACCCTTCTGAAACACAGTAACATATTTTCCATGACCACGGAATACGCCTACTGACATGGTTGCTTGAGAAATGAGAAGATGCTCACGGCATCAGTTAGAGTTAAAAGAACTCTTGCGTGCTGAAACATACCGATCACTGCAGTGATTATTCAATCATTCTCATCATTATCTTAGGTATTTGCTTATTTAAATCAAAATGGACACTCAAGAATAATGTTCTGCATGGATTCACTTGGAATGATTTGTAATAGGCATTTGATTACTGTTTGTCGGCCTATATGGACATTGCAGACAAATAACAGTCTATACCAGGTTTTCATTAAAGACAACAATACTCCAGCACAGCTTTTATTGCACACTTTTTTTTTTTTTACTTTAGTTTTCAAAAAGAAGCTTAAACGAAGAGTGCATCATTCTTTTAATAGGGAGCGCAGTCCATATTGTGACACTTCTGTTACGACAATTGCTTTGTTAAAATCTCTTTTCCCCTCCCCATTATTATGTAACTTATTGGGACACTATTGCCGTACCATTTGAACTTTCACATGCGTCCACATTCTAAAGAAACAGAAAAAGTCAAAGACTGACTTCATTTTAAACTCCTTTCATTTTAATCCTTCTTTCTATGGGGGAATTACTTGTGTAATATTGCTCCTTGACTCAGCTGCTAATAACGTTTTTTTTTATTTTTTTTTATTTATTTAAATAAATATGTGCGTTAACTAGAGTGAAATGTTTTGTTCAGAAAGTTTTCTTCAGAAAAGCCACCAAGAGACAGACTTCCTGTATGGAGCAGTGTTAGTATCATTTAGCTACGATTATAGCATTTTGCTAGCTGTCTGATTTACTCATTTTTAAATAGATATTAAAAGGAATTGGGAACCATTTAGCATGAATTAACTCTCATTTCAATTCCTGTCTTTTTTTTTTTTTTTTAACATAACTACTGTAGCAGTGATTTAGCTAGAAAAATAGCAATTCCACAACAGTGGCTATGCTAGCAGCATGTTAGCAGGTTAGCAGCAGGTTTATAATAAAGGCCAATTGCAGAGCACTTAAACTTTAAACTGTGACCCTTTTCCTTCACCATATGCAGAATTTACTTTAAACTGTAACCAATTTGAGCAGTATTCTCGTCTAAGCATCTAACATTTTTGGCTGAATAGTAAAAACAGTATTAACAATCTCAGTAAGGTATGGGATGTTGTTTGCACTATTTACGTCCGATTTTATATCCCATAAGTACAATCCATGTAGCTAACACCTTGATAATTCATTAATTCAGTAGTAAACTTGATTTGGGGTAGATGTAGTGGCTTGTCGGTCACAAGTTTAAGTTAAAGACCAAGCGGTTGTAGGTTGAATATAGAGGTGAATCAGTGCTGCTATGGTTTTTGGTCCTTGAGCAAGACCCTTAATCTTCCTCTTACCTGTATCCTGCATCAACAACATTTGCTAGAATACCTTTTAATTTAGACTGTAATTATATTTACAATTATTTTGCCTGAAAAAAAAAAAAAAACATATTGCATTACCGTACTGTTCTGGTAGCTGCTGTTTACTGCCAGTAAATTAGTGTAAATTAGTGTGCATTTAACAGCAATGCTTGTGTTGGTTTGCAGTTGGGCGGACATACTTAAACACAGTTCACGAGGTGCCTTTTTCCAGTAAATGTCATCTGATCCATGTTATGGATGCCTCCTAGGTTGAAATCAAAGAAATGTCACACATGGCCAAGAGCTCGCCAAGTTCACCCTCCAGAGTACCTTCGCCAGATTTTACAGACTGAATTTTATGGTGAATTGGAGTAATGTTTCCCAATCAGTAGAATACAGTTTAAGCACGCTTGTCTCCAAAAAGACGGCAGGAATTGCACAAGAGGGCATTCTCACAGTCTAAAGAAGAGTACAGAATCTCCTCCTCAATAGAAAACAGTATTGACAATCTCAGTAAGGTATGGAATTTGTACGATTATGTGTGTTGTGTCTAAGTGTCTGATGAGGTGCACCATCATGATGTATTACAAACCATCATTATGAATTTGATATCTCTATTGAATTTGGTATCTCTGCCTCTGTTTCTTCTGGAGGATATCACAGTGGTGGTCTAAGACAAAAAGAAGAAGGTAAGAAGGACGGTAATGAATGTATCCATGGTTCTACAACTGACTGAAGGGTTTTTGGTTTTAGTTGAGTTTGCATGTCTTATAACCAGTCCAACTGCACGTTAATAATAAAGATAAAAAATGAAGTCTGTAAATTTTCTCAACATCATCAATATCTTGTAAATGGCATGTATATGACATTTACAGTGCTATGTATAATGGCAGCCGGTCACACATATAAACATTAGAAGTGCTTATGAGTCAATTTCATGGTGTGAAATATCACTGTACGAGTTTATTCAGTGCTCATGGGGTATTCCAACACTGGGAGTCTTGTGTACGGTGTGACTTAGTACACAATTTATCTTGGCACTTGTGAAATCCAATTGCCTCTTAAGGGAAAGCTGTTTCACAGTTTGTGCGTATTACAGTGTGAACTTAAGTCTCTGTTTCAAAAGCGCAAAAACAAAATGCAGCTGTATTTATGGTTATCTATGGCTAGGTTTACATTACATGCTTTTTACTGAATTCCATAGTGCTGCTCAAAGTTTTCATGCTCTTTAATTGATCTCTTGATCTCACATGTACAATGAACACGTTCAAATCAATCCGGGACTTAAAGGGATAAATAAGGTCCGCAACTGATTGGCAGTTACAGAAGCATAGAACGGCGACGAGACTCGTAGCAGCACTAAAACGTTAGCATAGTGCAAACGTTTTGAAGAAGGCCGTATGTCCGTTAATGGCTCGCAGGTCACTGCAGTCATTCCCGTGAACATTCAGCACGTGGAACGCCTGATCCTTGAAAACTGATGGATAACTTGTCAACAACTTGCTGAAGAAATGCATTTGTCTGTGGAAACACCACTTTCACATTGCAGGAACTCGACTGGGAGTTATTGCCACATGCCATTTCCACATGTCTGGGCCATGAAGGGAGTTCCTGGGAGGCCAGCATTTTGAGCAAACATGAAGCAGGCAGTCCGATCATAACTCAGGTGTACTGAGAAAACTTTCTACCTTGATGGTGTCCAAGCACTAGTGTGCACTAGTTCTTACTGTCATAACTGTCTTCTTTTATTCTGCACAATCAAAAGTCCCGGTTTGACTTGAAAACCCCTCGTACGAGGTTTCAAAATGATAGTCCACATCCGTTACAAACAAACAAACAGGAAACATAGTTGCAAGACAATTCATCATTGTAGTAGTGATGAAGTGATCAAGATATATACATAAGAATTAATTCCAAAGATCATTCAAGTCCGCTGCCAGCGCATCTGTTCAAAATTAGTTCAAAACAGCTGAAACATGCCAGATGTATAGACTTTGATGGGTTTTTTTTTTTTTTTTCCTTTGGTGTTACAGGCACTTTCATGGCAAGACATAAGATCGAAAGCACAAGTTAAATAAAGCTTTAAATTATTCCTGACTGGGAATGAATTTCTTATCATCTTTGCAGCACAAAGATCATTGATTAATGCTGAACTGAGCATCACATCAAACATTCTCTATTGGTTAAACTGATCTTTATGATGCTTTTGGAAAACGATTTGATTTATGGCCACACCTCATATCCACACATGAGTGTAACATTTAAATGCCCATATGCACAATGACGCTACAATACAGTCCCTAAAGGCACAGCACTACTCACTCACTCACTCATCATCTATACCGCTTAATCCTGTATTCAGGGTCACGGGGGGCCTGGAGCCTATCCTAGGAGACTTCGGGCACATGGCAGGGTACACCCTGGACAGGGTGCCAATCCATCGCAGGGCACAGACACACACACATACACTCACTCATTCACACACTACGGGCAATTTGGGAAAGCCAATTGACACAGCACTACTTCCTGGGAAGAAAAAAAAAAATCATCAAGCTCGATGTTTTTCTGACATACACAAGTTACAGCCAAGGAACATTTTGTTCACAAATAACCATCAGCTTTTCTAAGTAACTGTTTTGTTGTTGTCACTTCTCTGGCACTATAGACAAAGCGTCTATGCAATGTTTTAAAACAATGATGTAATATATGCATTACACACCACACATACAGTACAGTACTAATGCATCTATGTCTCACTTCTGCTCTGAGTGTGTGGACAGTTTGCATGTTCTCTTGTTGGGTTGGCACCACATCCAGGATGTACTCTGCCTTTTGTCCTACTGTGAGTTCCGTGGCAAATGTGAGAAATGATTTTGTGTCCTTTTTGCTCAGCAGTGGCTTTCACAGTGGATGCCATTTTCAACCCCAGTCCTTTTTCTTATTGTTGAATCATGAACACTGACCTTAAGTGAGGCCTGCAGTTCTTTAGATGTTGTTCTTGGTTCTTTTATGAGCTCTTGGATGAGATGTTGTTTATCTCTTGGAATAATTTTTATGGGCCTGGCAAGTTTTCTCCATCTGTGGATGATGACTCTAACGGTGGTTTGCTTGAGTCCCAAAACCTTAGAAATGGTCTTGTAACGCTTTTCCAGACTGATACATGTCAGTTACTTTGTTTCTCATTTGTTCCTGAATTTCTTTACATCATGTTGCATTTTTAGATTTAATAGAATGTTTAACCTGTCTGACAGGTTCTATTTAAGTGATTTCTTGGTTCAACAGGTATGGCAGTAATCAGGCCTAGAGCTTTGCAAAAAAAATAATAAATAATAATAATAATAATAATAATAATAATAATAATAATAATAATAATAATAATAAATCACAGTTCATTCATAATTTAGCAAGGGAGTTGGTGGGCAATTACTTTTTCACATAAGGCCAGGTAGGTTTGGATTAATATATAAGATCATCATTTACAAACCATATTTTGTATTTACTCTGGGTATCTTTGTGTGATATACTGTACCTGAGCCTTACAACACGCATTTCAATGTGAAATTGAACAATTTGACAGCAAAACAAGATAATTCCATTTTTTTCAGGTTTGAGGAAAAACAAGGGCAAGTTTCTTTGCAAGTGAAGCAAGAAGTATTATAGACTGACAGGGAATATTTTATGTAAAAGGTACAAATGCCACAAAATTTTATGGTTATTTGTGGTTATATTATATGTGGTTGAATCAATAATTTGTTTGCTGAGTTTTAGTTTTGCTGTGCTATTGGTGTTTTTATTGCGATTTTGTTGTGATTCCAAGATTCCAAGAACTAGAGGCGGCAAATTAGAAAAACTTTCCTGATCAAGGAAAAAAAAGCCTTTTTTTTTCCCCCCTTGCGGATGATTGGGGTGCAGTCAGGGATCTTAGGATGAGGGTTGAGGTCCAGCAACTGTGATTCTTCTTCTCAAAACTTGAAAGACTATGTCTTCATGGAGTGTGATTTGTGCACAGGGGCATTGTCTTGCTGGAACAAGTTCAGGCCTCTTGCATCCAGGGGGAAATTACAATGCCACTGCATACGAAGATATTCTAAAAAGTTGAGTCTCCGTGAGGCATGAGGTAGGTTTGATGGAAAAATATTTCCACAAACAGGGTAATACTGTTTAAAAAAAGTTTGGAAGTAAAACATAACTGATGTGTTTGAGCAGCGGGCTCATGGGTATGGCAATCCTTTCAGAGTGTGAGGGCGTAAAACTCTGTGAGCAAGTGTGTGTGTGGGGGTAGGGTGGGGTGGGGTGGGGTGGGAGCTATTTAGAAAATGATTTCCGAACCCATCCCGGTCCCGCCATCTCAAGCTCTACCCTTTGCATGATAACATAGTTAGGAAAGTAAAATGGAAGAGGGCTAAGGATTGAGCTGGGTGGACACACAGCTCCCCCATGTGTGCACAAAATTCTCAACCAGTGCTTAGAAAGAAGGAGGGAATCTCAGGGAGGAGCTGGGCTAGAACACGCACACACACACACATACACACACTTCCAGTGAGTTCTCTGCTCTTAGTCCTCTGCTAAGAGTTCCTGCCCTTTTCCAGTTCCTCTTTTTTGTCAGAATGTGCACTCAATAGACTGTATCTTCTGATTATTCCCGGATATCCTGAAGGATTTCTGATCCAGCTCTGGGTGAGGTGAGGTGAGTACCAACTTTTTCAAAACTCTGGCTTCTTCTCGGTGTTCTCACAGGCAGGGATGGAGAAAAAAAAAATCACTCACTTTGCATTCCTGTAAACCTTCAACTGTGTGTTTGCTTGGGGGGGGTGAAAAAAAATTGACTTTCATGTATAAATGTGCAAAACTCAAAAGAAAAATTCCGAGCATGAGACTGAATACAATACTGTTTGGGGGGGGATACATGTATAGCATGGTATACATTTAGTCTGAGATATTTTTGGATTTATAGACTCTCAAGCATCTCCACTGGAATGTAACATCAAAAAGCAATGACTTGGTCCTTTGCTCTGGTCCAGATAATTAAAATAAAGCTCATCATTCATCAAGCTGAGTTTCCTTTAATAAACCAGAAGCTGTGTGTGAAGCTCTTTGGATGATTTGGGCAGGGTCATCATATAAGCAGCTGATATAAGCACTTTATTCTATTATACTGCGCATTATAACATAAAATAGCTCTTGTCTATTGTGCAAAAGATGTGTTACGTTTGTTTTTCCCAGATGAGATGTTTGAAGCCACAATCACAAACTAAAGTGTGCTCTAAAGTCTGATTCAGTTTGCACCGTTTTAAAAGTTTTATATTTTGTTATAATTTTTTTAATTTAATTCCCATTGTGTTTAGTACCAGTGGTGGGTAGCCAAGGCCCAGTTTGCACTTTCAGGTGCATATATGTACATCTACCAAGATTTTACCTGATTAAACCAAAATGTCTTAATTTGTATAAATCTGGAGCAAATGCTGGACAGCTTCTTAAGCTTACAGTTGACACAGGATTCTACAGAACTTAACGTTGTGTAGTTTGGTAGTGGTGGGATTTGAACACACAACCTTCCGATCTGTAAACCAACCCCTCCTTCCCGCCATAACCACCTTAATGCAGTATCATGGTGTGAGTTTTTTCATTGGTAGGAGTGGATGATTCGATGCAGACCACATGAGGTGGTTGTAATGGTTCAGGGGTCAAGGTGTAGAGTTGCAGATCAGAAAGTGGTGTGTTCCAATCCCAGCAATGCTTAACATTTAGCAATCTGATTTTTTTAAAGTAATTTTTAGAGGTTATTTTTATACTATGCATTGTAAAATACTGCAGTACTTTACTGGTTATTGGAGTTATGGTTGTTTGGTGTCATTTTTAACTTTTTTTTTATTTTATATACAGTAGTGTACTTCTATACTGGTCGAAGTGCAATACATGTGAAGCATTTACCACAATGCAGATAGTTGGGAATGATTGGGATCCAATACATTCATTAATGAAATCTTCCCATTTTCCTTTCCCAGAGATATTCATAATCAGACTATTACTGACAATCAAAATGGCCACCCACTTGTTTTTTATTGGTATGTGAATTCAGAGGTCAAAGTTCACTTGTGCAAAGGAAAAGTAACCACTGCTATATGCAGTCTTTTGCATATGCTTTAATTCTCCAGTGCCCATGAATCATATTGGACAATCAAAAGGTCAAAAAAAGGAAAAATAAATGATACTGCTAAAAGATGCAAGACGGCATAAATGTTGGCATCCCTGTGTGGGGTGGTGATTTGCAAATTTGGTAAATTTGACATTAATCATATAAAGGACATTGCTCCTTGTTAGTTTTTTTGCAGTAGTGATCATCGTTTTAAAGATTTATGAGGTCAGACGAATAGGTTTTCAATTAGACTAGTTATTTTCATTCTTGGTTTATACAATTTAAATTTTAGATAATCAGTAGAGAGAGTGAGTGAGCGAGTAGATTCCCAGTTTCTGGATGTAAAGAGAATTAGGTTAATTGGGCCTAAATTAACAGGATTATGTTAAATTAACATTTATATATGAGGATATTGGAAACATAGATGACAAAATAGTGTTCTGTAGCGGTGTATACAGTATACGAAGGAATGCGCTCAATGACACTTTTATTTAATTTTGCAGTTTTGTAAAGATTTTAACATTAAACCTTTATGCACTAAAAGTTTGTTGCTATTTTAGAAATAATCAGACTTTTGTATAGTAATGTACTGTAATACCCACATTATCTCAGAAATGTGACATAATTCATCACATGGCCAAATTCATATCTGGTTAGAGCACATGTGCAGTACATTTGACCATAACATTCAAACAACATGAAAATGATTTGCAGTTTTGACAGGTTCTTATATATACTGTAATGTATCTAGTAAATAATAATAAAAAAATATTATCTGAAATATCTTCATCCCTGCAATTGCAAACACGGGATGATGGCACGTGAGCATGTTTAGTGAAGCTTAGGGTTACCATGTGATTCGTGAATGTGAATTAGAATGTGCAGACATGGAAGAGGACAGTTCATGTTTGTCTGTATATTTCTTGTCCTGCACTTGTTGTATGTTTGCACTTTATGCAGTCTTTATAGTAATATTGTGTTATGGTTAAATGTGTCACAAGATTTCATTCCAATGTATACGAGCTACAGTATATAGAGGAATTACAATAAAAGCCATTGGACTTGACTTGATTGTTCAAAGACTATTTTGGATATTATCACACATTTGAGGTTATTACAAAATTAAAAACAGGAATAGAACATGATTGATGCGATTTTATTCATGGTGCTTTAATTGATTGTTTCTATGCAATAAATGAGATTCATCATGTTTTGGTGAAGTCAAATTGGGCAGAGGTACAACATGAATGGTTGATGTTACTGTACGCTGACGAGGCTAGTTGTTGATGTAAGACACACTCGAGTTATCACTACAGTCAACCTAAGGTTGGCCAGCTGCAACATTCCTGTCTAAGCTATGAATATTAACGAACACAAATTATGTCTGGCGGGAATGTGTCCACAAGGAGACATCAAATGCGTCTTTTTAACTGGGAATGGACAGGTCATTGATCAGATGAGTGTTGTAATAAGAAAGGGGTGAAGGTAAAAGTGCTTGCTTGATACAGTACTATGGCTCATGTGGCAGCTGGCTAACCTTAGGTTGATTGTTGTGATAGATCAAGTGTGTCTTACATCACTGGCTTTCCTTTCATTGGCTCACCGTTACTACATCTGCCTACATTAAGGCATATTTGATGTTAATGTTTGAAGTGTAGGGTTTGAATGAATACATTATTATTTAATGTGCTAAACTATTTTAATACCTTTAAATAAGCATTTAATGGCAGCGGTTCTTGATATGAACATATTTATTAGATATAATAAATCTATAGATAGATAGATAGATAGATAGATAGATAGATAGATAGACAGATAGATAGATAGATAGATAGATAGATCTTCCTTGAAATAGATCACGAGAACATTATGAATCATATTTAATGCCTCCTTGTGTTTAAAGATGTTGATCTCCCTGATCCTTGTTCTTGTTGATGTTGATCTCTCTGATCCTTGCTCTTGTTCTGATGGTTGTAGAAAGTGTCTATTTAAGGTCCCTGTCAACTAGAAAAGTTATGAGATCACATATATTTCCCAATTCTGACATGGACATTTGATGCACATTAACTTGCCTTGTATCTGCACGATTGTATGCAATGCAATGCTGATACATAATTGGCTGATTGAATTAGACTGTGTTTCTAAGAAAGTGGTCAGTGAGGGTGTACTATATGTAAAAAACTGTATAAATATTAGATGCAGTGAAGTGCATAAATGTGCAGGGTATATACCAACTGCATATTCACATTTATTTAAAAGATGTTAATGAGTGCTACTGAAATAAGGGGAACAACATTTTTAAGTGTCACGCTCAGTGGTGTCTTACATATAGTAGCAAACTATGGAGTTTGCATGTTCGCCCTGCACTTGGTAGGTTCCTCTGGGTTACTCCGGTTTCCTCGCACAGTGCATGCAGACATGCAGGTTAGGTTAACTGCCATTCCCAAATTGCACATAATGTGTGAATGACAATCAAGCTCCTGCCACAGAGACGACGGATATGTCTGCAAGGTGGGGAGTATTTGTTGCCCAAAGTGCTAGATGGCACCTGGACAGAAAAGGAGTGAGTCATATACTAGACAGCCATATACTCATAACCTGTTTTGAATTGCCAAAAATGAATAAATAAATAAATAAGTGCTATTTAACAGGAACAAGGCAATGGTTTTTACAGTGTATATACAGATTCAATATTACACCTAGTGGTCAAAAATGGAAACTACATCAAATGCTCATTGATGAATTTTGAATTTGTCAAATTTGTGTGTGTTCCTGTCTAAGGCAAATACTGTTTACTACTTGTGTCTGGCTTTTAGGCCAGACTACATCCTTCTGTTCTCTGCCAACAGAGAGTGTATTTCCATCAGCATCTGATATGTATTTGCCAGGCTGCACTGTCTGTCTGTCTGTCTGTCTGTCTGTCTGTCAAGAAGATTACAAATTGGCAGATGTAATTTCAACAGTTTAGTTGAGTCTGAGTGATTTTGTTGTCCATCTTTAAAATGGTTGTGTGGAGTCAACAGCTGAGATTTGCACATTTGCAGGTGTGTTGGCATGCTGGTGAGTGACATTTAGCCAGATACTGTAGATTGGATATGTAGGGGTGAAGGAAGTCTTTCATGGTGTTTATGAGGTACTCCAAGGGTCTCTGGGGTCTGGGTTCGATTCCCTCTTCGGGTCTGAGTTTATGTTCTCCCTGTGCTTCGTGGGTTTCCCCTGGATACTCCGATCTTCCTCCCACAGTCCAAAGACATGCGGATTAGCCAAACTTCCCCTGTGGTGTACAAATGAGTGAGGAGCTGTTTATTCCCTCTTCCTTATCAGTCACAGCAACATGTTCAACACTTGCAAGTCTGCGACTAGAGATTTACACCAAGTGTGTTATGCCACCCCCTGGTGTTAAAAAAAAAAGAATGCAGATGGCTGGACTCGTGCTTCAAAGGAAGCATGTAGCCTTCTCCCTGCCTGGTTGGTAGATGTCGTCTGATAGTGTACAGTATAGTTCTGCCTGATTGACAGGGAATTGGCCACTAAATGAGGGAGAAAATCTGTTAACATAGTTTGGGGATATTTTGCCGAGAGTCACTTGTGCACGTGCTTATCTCGCAGTATTTTATGGAAGTTATCTGAGTATTTTGTTTTGGAACATCTGGCTCCTTTGTAGAAGAAGATGTCTGTGTTACCAGGTCTGAACGCCGCACCCTGAGTCAAAAATCTCAGACTTTAACAAGGAAGCACAAACTGTGGATCGTTTGCATGCATTTATACCTGAATTCTGTCGTGCTTACAGTATAACATCATTCATGTTTATAATTCCATATGATATCCCACATTATACTATTATACTAATCCTTATACTCCAAAAAACTGAGAATCAGTTTCTTACAATGGAAATAAATATAGTCTTACAGCCTTAGTCTAAAATCAAAACATGTTTATGGAAAAGAAACTAATTGCCAAGTCATTTCTTGAGGACTTAAATATTATGAGTCAATGTTGTCAGGCAAGGGCTATAAGCACAAAATTATTCATGGGGTGGCAAGGGGGTGGCATTAAAATTATGAGGGGTGGCAACACTGAAGCATGGTTTTTGTGGATTCAAGGAACGCTATTTTTATTCGGTGTATACACTAGGGTGCACATTTTTACATTGTTCTATAAAAATGAAATAAAGGCTGATGTGTGATTGGAACTGGATTGGAACATCAGATAAATGTAAAACTCTTTTATTTTTAGAACACTAGGACACTAGTGCTGGGGTGGCAAATGGAGTGGCAAGGCTTTTTCTTAGGGTGGCACCTGCCACCCCGTGCCACCCTGGTAGATCCGCCCCTGGCTATAAGGAACTGCAAAAAAAAAAAAAAAAGAATTTACTTTTGACTACAGATGCAGGAGAGAATGAAGTAGAATATTTTCGATTACGTTCCATTATTGTTTCTAAATATGTTGATGATTTGTGATTAAACTGTAAAACTATACTATTACTCATCTTTTTTTTTTCTTTAGGAAAGGGGACGAGCAGGATGATGCAGTTTAAAGTCATTATCCTGGCCTTGCTGTACTTGGCATCAGTTGGCCAGGCACTGGACTGTCACAGTGAGTGCTGTACACTTGACTGATAACTCGACTGCTTGATGGTGGTTGATATAATTTTATGTTTAACAGCAAATAAATCCAATTACCATGAAATACATTTGGTACTGGTACTTACAGTTCATCAGTGTCATTTATTAAAATGTATTTGTCTGTTCCAAACTTGAACAAGGAACAGAGGTTATAAAGTTTGGACTCACCTTCTCCTTCACTGGTTTTTCATTTTTTTAAATATTTATTTTCAACATTGTACATTAATAATGAAGACATCCAGACTATCAGACATCCAGCTTTGATGACAGCTTGGCACACGCATGGCATTCTTTAATCAGATAAACAAGGTAGTGCCTTTAGACACTTATTTGGCCTCTGCAGATGAAGGGTCGGTACACAGTCAATAGTCCTATTCTTGCTACTGCAACTACTGTACATATCCATATTATGGCAAGAAAAACTCAGTTCAGGTCAGTCGATCCGAAAAATCTAACAAAATTTGAATGTATCGCCAGTCACCAAAACTATCAAACTGACTCTCATCAACCACCAGTTTAAAGCACCTCATATTAAAAAATGCACACATAGATGCTTCTCTGAGTTCAAGCACCAGACATATTTCAACATCCACTGCTGAGAGGAGACTGCGTGAGTCAGGCTTTCATGGTTGAATGGCGGCAAAGAAACCATTACTTCAGCAGAGCAACAAGCAGAAGAGAGCCAAGAAGCACCAGGAAAGGACATTAGATCAAAGAAAAATTGTCCTTTGGTCTGATGAGTTCAAATGTACAGTAGGTTTTTGGTTCTAGGCCCCGTGCCTTTATTAGACATAAAAGGGGTGAACGGATGGTTCCTGAATGTGTGGTTCCCACTGTGAAGCACGGAGGAGGAGTTATATGGCTACCCAAAAATTTTGCAGAGACATGTCATCCGATCTGGTTACACTTAGTGGGACCATAATTTGTATTCCAACAGGACAATGACCCCAAAACACACCTCTAGGTTATGTACAGTAAGAGTACATCAGTGCTGCATCAGATGACCTGGCCTCCACGATCACCCAATCTAAATTTAATTGAGATGGTTTCGGATGAGTTGGAGAGGTGAGTGAAGGAAAAACAATTCTCAACAAGACTGGAAAACCATTCCAGGTGACATGAGGCTGACCAAGGATGTGCAAAGTTGTCATCAACGCAAACGGTGGCTACTGTGAAGAATTGAAAATATAAAACATCCTGAGTAATTCAATGCATTTTTGTTAACTACATAATAATTACTACAAATAATTCCATATTTGCCGTGTTAAAATTTCAATGTCTTTTCAAGATATACACACACACAACTGACGTTCAAGTCAAACCAGGATGTATGATCAAATTACATAAAACCAGGCTGACATTGAGAAGACTTCAAGCCTGATAAAACATTTAAATGATGCAAAAGTTTTCAAGAAGGCTTAAACCTTGACCAATGACAATTCCCATGGAACACCTGATCCTTGAAAATCGCCATTTAACTTGTCAACCTGTGAGACGCATCTGCTGTGGGAACTGTACACCAATTAACTTTTACTCTCCTAACTGTGTTCTGCTATTCTGCACAATCAACAGTCCTGGTTTGACTTGAACGCCAAACAAAACCCACAAGCAATTTTTTGATGTTAGAAAACTGCCTTCACAATCAAAATTGAGCTTCTTTATGTGTTCTGTCCTCCAGAAATCGAGGAATGTCCCATTGACCTGTACTTCGTTATCGATACATCAGAGACTATCGCTTTGCAGGAGCCTCCGCCGGGCAGCCTTGTCGACAGTGTCACGAATTTCACCAAGAAATTTGTGGAAAAGCTAGAAGATGTGGAGCACAAGGGGAGGGTGAAGTTTACCTGGGCTGTGGGCGGACTCCACTTCTCCATGAAACAGAAAATCATTAGCGGACTAACCACCAAGACTGAATTTATTAATGAATTAAAGAGAATCAGTTACTTAGGCAAGGGAACCTTCATCGATTGCGCCATCAAGAGAATGTCGGAGGAGATGATGAGTCAGCCTCATGACCCTACCGACAGGAGGCAGCGCTTTGCAGTCGTCATCACAGACGGTCATGTGACCGGGAACCCCTGTGAAGGCATCAAGGTGGCAGCAGAGCGGGCTCGAGACAAGGGCATTAAGATATTTTCCATAGCGTCATCCAACAACCTGGAGGAAATAGGCCTTCGAGAAATTGCTAATTCTCCTGTTGGGGTTTACCGCAGCAACTACATGGCTGTTGATCTTTCTAAAGGGAGACCTGAACTTCTAACGGACCACATTGATCGCATTTATAACGCCATGGTAAAGTCTTGCTCCATATCTTGGCTTTGTATGTTTTCTTGTAAGTTGGTAAGAGTAACTAGTTTTAACCTGCCTCCTTTTTGTTGTTCTCCAGCTGCATCAAGCTTATCAAGAGGTAAGATCCCATGAGTCATTTTTCTCGTACTATATACCAAAAAAAAAAAAAAACTCCTTTTCCATCTATCAATTATTAATTGTTATATGAATCCGTGAATATTCAAAGACTTTAATTGTTTCTTTCTGAAAGTGCTACAGCGTGAAATGCCTGCAAACACCTGGACCTCCTGGTCCAGTTGGTCCCAGAGGACAGAAGGTGAGTCGAGACTTCATCACATTCATTACCAATACACATGCTGCTAGATTTTTATTTTATTTTATGTTCTTTTGTAACGTTTTTAATGTTTTAGTGCTCTTTCTGCTCTTCTTTACTGCTGATTACAGGGTGCCAAAGGAGACGGAGGCCCTACGGGTCCCAAAGGTGACAGAGGCCACCCTGTGAGTACAACCTACTTACCTTTGAGACACATATTCTCACATTTTAAACGTGACACTCAATAGGTATGTTATGAACAAAATCTTAAACCAGCAGCATAGGTGTCTTGTTGGAGCAGAGTACGGGGTTGTTTTCACACTATGCACTCAAGCACAGACCTGAGTACACCTGACTCCACAGTGCAGGACATGTGTCTAATATGAACAGTCTGTACTATGCCTCTGAACCATGAATAAGGTGGTCTTGAGCACGGTTCGGCATACTCAGCACTGTTCGAATCAGGAAACCTAAGAAAGTGTAAATACTCGAGTGTTCTTGGGTAAGAAACAATACTGTAACAACTAGCCATCAGGGGATGGCTTTCTTTTTTTTTTCAGAAAGAAAGGAAGAAACTCTGGAGCGTATTTCCGGGCTCTGCAACATTAATGCAAATGCAATTATTTTCAATGCAAAAGAAAAACTTGAATATTATTATATTTTAATACTAAATGTATTGCTATATATTTATTGTTTGTTGCTTTATTTATGGTGGCCCAGAAGGGAAAATCATCTTTCCCTAATGTGTGCTTTTTCCTTAAAAAATATATGATTTTTCCCGTTTGTGCGCAACTACTTTTTCCCGTGTGAGAACTTTCTCCTGTATTTGCAAGCTAAAAGCTAACGCTAATGCGCAAAGGACAATGGGACTGAGGTCAAAACGCAACAGAGCACAGAACCGTGCCGGATATCAGCTCCAGGACTTATCATGATGGAATATAATTTTCACTGAATTGGAACTGGACACACTTACCAGGTAATGTTTAATATATCAAATTAATCGGATGTTTTAGGCACTAATGATAACTTTGTAGCAGGGCTAACGCTATTGGAGTGTTTGCCGAGTGTAAATGGCTTAGTGATTAAAAGGAACCGCGTCTCGTTTAGACCATTAAACACTGATGTCTATCATCCGGAGATCGCGAGTTCGATTCCCGGGTGATGCTGTAACCTCTCGCAGCCGGAGAGAGAGCTGATTGGCCGAGCTCTCTCAGAGTGGAGGGATGAGAGGTACTTAGTGCTCACACATTAATTACGGCTCTACAGCCAATCAGGCGCGTCTGTGAGCTCACGCGAGCGGAAGGAGCGGATAGTCCTCCGACTGTGTTACTCCGCCCCCGACGGTGCGTGAGCGAGCAGTTCGAAAAGATGCGGTCGGCTGGCGTCATGTGGTTCGGAGGAAACACGCAATGGTCTTCGGCCCTCCCGACCGAGTGGTAGTAGCAGCCTTAATGTGGGAGCGCCCCCTAGTGACGTGGAGGAATTGGACACGACTAAATTAGGAAGAAAAAAACCACTGATGTAAACCATCAGCTCCATCGCATCTCTGTAATATACATCCAAATATGGAGCTATAAGCAAGCTAATATCACAGTGCTAACCGCTAGCGCTTAATGAACCGCTAGCGCTTAGCACAGGGAAACTAGCTTGTTCATTAATGTATATTAATATAATAGTATATTTGGACTCATATACATGATGTAAAACAATTAGCTTCATTGTTTGTGTAAAATGCCTGTAAAAAATATGGTACGCTTACTAAAAGAGTTAAGATAGCAGACTATTAACTGTTGCCTATCAACTAGAGCTAATTATCCCTGAGCTAATTCTTAGCTGCTCCTGTTATGGGTAATGTTACAGATGGTTAATGAATTGTTGTATGCAATTTATTGGAGCTCATCAGTGTTACTGTAGTGACATATAATGTACACTGCTGTATAATGTCGTGTTTTTATCATAGCTAGCGATCTTCTGAATAGTTAGCAATGTGCTTCCACAATGTATGTAACAGTCAAGAAAAAGGGCTTTTGTTCGGGTTCTATCTATTCTATTATAAATTCATTAAATATGTGTTTATACTACTTATAATATGTATGCCTGTGTGTTTTCCTTCTCACAGTGAACTGCCTGTGTATCAGCTGATTTCTACACCAGCTTTACATCCTGAGCAGAAGGTGAGCGCTCAGAAGTATTCACCCCTGTTTTCAGGAACACCACTGAGCACATCTTAATAAGGGAACGGGCTTCATGGACATGATGTGTGTGTTACCGAATGGGGTGGACGGGGCCAAATTGTGCAGCAGTACTTAATGGCAAAACCTAATAATTGTACACAGCATTACTAAAAGCTTGTATTCTATAAAATGTATGAAATTATGTGTGTGTGCCTGCCTGCCTGCCTGCCCTGCCTTCGTGTGTGTGTGTGTGTGTGTGTGTGTGTGTGTGTGTGTGTGTGTGTGTGTGTGTGTGTGTGTGTCAAACTCATGAAGTTTTGAAGTCTTCTTACCGGACACTTATATTAACATCATGTCTTTATTTCTCCCCTGTTGTAGATTGTCGTAGAGAGGACGGACCCTTGAAACTCTGCCTTCTTGCACCACCAATACATACATGTATTTTATTAATTTGTAAATAAAGTGTTTAATGTAATTCATCGTTGAGTATATATTTCCAGTGTTTATTTGCTTATTTTTCAGCAAAAACAGTTAAAGTGCATGTAAAGCATTGCTGCAAATGACATTGAATAGAATCAGATGTTACTCCACTCTGTGTGAGGCTACAGGCTTATATGCAGTATGTGATTTTAGCATCATTAATGTTTTTCTGCTAACTGAAGCATGCAGCCTTGGAGATGATATTAGTGACAGCTCTGTTTCAGTTCGCAGCACATTTTATGACCAATTCATTCAAACACTTCTTGCAACAGTACAGTATGTTGTCCCTTTGGGATTACGTGGAGTTTTGCATGAATTGGTCATAAAATGTGCGCTGACCTTCATCTAAGTCACAATAATAGAAAAACGCAGTCTGCTTAAAATAATACTACACAACCATTATATGTTTTCATGTTTTTATTGAACAGGACATGTAAACATTCACAGTGCAGGGTGGAAAAAGTATGTGAACCTTTGGACCCTCCTTTGGCAGCAATAACGTCAACCAAACGTTTCCTGTAATTGCAGATCAGACCTGCATAACAATCTGGAGTAATTTTGGACCACTCCTCTTCACAAAACTGTTTCAGTGTAGCAATATTCTTGGGATGTCTGGTGTGAATCGCTCTCTTGAGGTCATGCCACAGCATTTCAATCGGGTTGAGGTCAGGTTGTGTGTTTTTTCCAAACAACTCAATTTTCCAAACAACTCAAAAATATTTTGCAAGTAGTGCATGCTGCAATAATTTTTTTGGACAGCCATGGCTTTCTCTTTAGAGGACGAGCATGCCTAGGGAGAGTAGCAGCAGTTCTGATCTTTCTCCATTTGTAGACAGTCTGTCTTACTGTGGACACATGAACATCAAGGCTTTTGGAGATACTTTTGTAACCCTTTCCAGCTTCATGCAGGTCAACAATTCGTGATCGTCTTCTGAGAGCTCTTTTCTGCAAGGCATGGTTTACATCAGGCAGTGCTTCTTGAAGCCAGTAAACCCAAAACTGTTTGTGGGCAGGACAGCTTTCAGCAACACATCCAATATCATCACGCTGATTGGACTCAAGTTTGGCTCACTCCTGGCTCTAATTAGCTCTTGGAGAAGTCATTAGGCTAGGGGTTCACATACTTTTTCCACCCTGCACTGTGAGTTTTTACGTTATGTTCAATAAAAACATATAATGTTTGTGTAGTATTATTTTAAGCAGACTGTGTTTTTCTATTGTTGTGACTTAGATGAAGATCAGAGCACATTTTATGACCAATTCACTCAGCTCACATACTTTTTCTTGCAACCGTATTCCATAATATTTATGAATACATTAATACCATATGTTCAGCAGTTAAAGCAGATGTTCTTAAACATTTTACAGCAAAGGACTTCTTCAACTGTAAAACAAACACCTCTGCATACATTTACTTATAGTGCATCTCCAAAAATTTAAAATATTGTGCATTTTTATCCATAGTTTTAAAATGGAAAGCATACGCATGAAAAAACATACATTACATGGGAAAGATAATACCATTCAACTGGAAAACTATACAAATAGATGGGAAAAATAATACCATTATACTGGAAAAAATAAAGCCATTGTACTGGAAAAAACATACGATTACATAGGGAAAAAATAATTCCATTATACTGGAAATAAAACATACGAATACATTGGAAAAATAAAGCCATTATACTGGAAAAAACATACCATTACATGGGGAAAAAATAATTCCAGTGGAACTCATATTCCAAAACACTTGTAAACCAAATTGTATTCTCCCATAAGAAATAATGGAAACTCAAATTATTCGTTCCACAGCTCAAAAAATTTTTTATACAATACATAAAGTAAAAATAAAACAAATGAACCTGACAGATATGTGTTTCAGTTTATGCATGCAGGCGCTGTGTGTGTGTGTGTGTGTGTGTGTGTGTGTGTGTGTGTGTGTGTGTGTGTGTGTAATGTGCGTGCAACATCTTTTATCTTGTGTTTGTATGTGTGTGTACAGCACGCGTGTACTGTTTATTATAAGACACGTGTGTGTGTGTGTGTGTGTGTGTGTGTGTGTGTGTGTGTGTGTGTGTGTGTGTGTGTGTGTGTGTGTGTGTGTGTGTGTGTGTGTGTGCGCGTGTAAAGCAAAAGCAAGTCTCATTAGAGGTTAAAGATCCATTTTCTCTCTCTCTGTATCAGCCTGCAGTGCTCGTGCATCATTTGACACTGTGCACTTTCACACATACACACACACACACACACACACAAACACACACACACACACACACACGTGCACTCCCCGCCCCCGTCGCCTTCATACACACTCACACACACACTCTCTCTGCTCTACACAGAAACACTACTCTGTCCCAATTCCTTTTTAAGGTAAAGTGCAGGTTAATTTATTTTATTTGAACTTTCGATTTTATATTAATTATTTTTTTGTATAAATCTTTTTGGGCTGTGGAACAAATAATTAGATTTTCCATTATTCCTTATGGGAAAATACAGTTTGGTTTATGAGTGTTTTGATATACGAGCCCGCTTCCGGAACGAATTACGTTCGTAATCCAAGGTTCCACTGTATATGTGCCACATTTAACTTAGATAATAAGATGACTGAGGAAGTCTCATTATAAAAAGCTTCTGAATAGATTTTTGGATAAAACCAAAAGTTGTGTGCTTGAGCTCCCTTTATATATATGATAATGAATCAAAATAAATAATGAAGTAAATTCATGTTCGTAAATAAGAGAAAAAAAGGTGTTTCATTATATTTATATATTAAAATATTCATTTTGTTAACTGTTCAAAAATTGTTTTAAGTATTACATTCAGTTTCACATTTTGCGTGTGCTCGCGTGTGTTTTATTGTTATCTGTGTATTACTATGGATTTAGTGGTTTATATGGAAATGTGCTAAACAAGTATTTAGTATTTCATTGTAATTTGATGAGGAATTTACAATTTGATCAATGTGTATATAATGTACAGTATTTTAACCTATAGAAGAGTTTGAGATATGGGACTTCCTGCTTGTGCACACTACCTCTAGGAATATAATAAAACTTTGAGGTATCAGAACTGCCAGGTGAACTTTATAATAGACACAGATCTAGTGCTTTATAATGCAAGTTTTCATTTTATTCTGTGTTTCCTTACAGGGTGATCCTGGTATTGAAGGTCCTATTGGTTACCCTGGACCCAAAGTAAGTCTTTCATAAAATGCATTCACTGTTTTTAGTGTCCGTTTCAGATATTCTGATCATTTGTCTTTCTGTTTTAGGGAGAACGTGGTGCCAAAGGAGAAAGGGTAGGATTCTTTTATATTGCCTATAACTACAGGCATTATGTATTTATTGTAAACACATGCAAATATTTCATACATTTTTTTTTTCACCATAGGGAGAAATCGGCTCACAAGGACGGAAGGTAAGATCATACCGCGTTGTTTCTTTGTATCTCAAACATTTAAAAAAGATACAACACTCAAAATATGCATTTCTTACACGTTTGATTCATACGTTTAAGTCATTCATTTGTCTCTCCTGTTTCCATAGGGAGTCGCAGGGGTGTTAGGACGTAATGGCACTGATGGTCTGAAGGTGAGAGCGGTAGATGTAATATGAAATGCATAAGATGTTTTATTTTATTTGAGTCACTGATTAAATGAAACAAACCTAATCATTTTCGCAGGGTAAAATTGGTCGCATGGGGGCTCCTGGTTGTAAAGGTGAACCAGGTGACAAGGTAGGTGTGTGATATGCCTTATGAAGAGTAAGCAAAAACCTAGCAGGCACTGTTGAATTTATAATTGTTTACTCTATTAAAAGGGTCCTGACGGTTATCCTGGAGATGTAGGAGGCAGTGGTGCAAAAGGATCTCCTGGAGAGAAGGTATTAGATTCATTTGACAGAAAAAAAACAACTTTTTAAAAAATTTTTATCACCTTTACAGTGCAGTGACCTGAAATATCTCTTGTTTCTAGGGAGATCCGGGACGACCTGGGAGAGCAGGGCCATCTGGTCCATCTGGAGATGCTGGTCCCAAGGTACATGAAATATATATAAAAGAAAGAAATCTATAATAATAATAATAATAATAATAATAATAATAATAAATCTCACTTCCTGCAGGGTGAAAGAGGTAGTCCAGGCACACCAGGTGTCCCTGGGCAGAAAGGCCCTAAGGTCAGTATTTGTGTATTTTTTTTTTTCTCCTGCTATGTTATTTACTATACATTTATAGGAAGCGTTCCTGATTGTAACACGTTCATTGTGTTTTTCCAGGGTACAGCTGGAGGCCCCGGTCCTAAAGGAGATCCTGTAAGTGAAAATGTGAACTGTAAAAATTTCACTATACACAGTGGTGTGGACGTGCAAGTCTGGAAAACGTTTGTTTCTTTTGTATTGATAGGGAAGAAGAGGAGACTATGGGCCAAAGGGAGGTCAAGGACCAAACGGGCCAAAGGGAGAGAAGGTAGGCTATGATTGGTTTAGCCCAGTGCATTATGGGCATTATACTGTCACTGCAATTGATTGGTCTGAGACAGAGCAGTGAGAAATGAATGTGTTTCAGGGTGAACCAGGATCTGAAGGTTTAAGAGGGCTTCCAGGTGAAGCTGGCAATAAAGGAACCAAGGTAATTACAGTATTATAATTACATTAATTTTATTATTGTTATAGGAATTAATTATACACTAAGAGATTAACATATATTTATGTTTTTTTTGTAAATCTGTTTAGGGAGATCAAGGTCTTCCAGGACCAAGAGGTCCACCTGGACAGATAGGAGAGCCAGGAAGAAATGTAAGACCATGACACAGTACATAATACTGTGTGTCTCTAAGTAACACTTTTCTAGTTTTGGATTTTGTACTTGAATTGAATTGTATACATTATATCGGATGCATTGGTCTAAAATTGTTGAAATCTTGACAAATCTTAAATGGATTTTCTTGGTGTTAGGGAAGCAGAGGAGACCCTGGTGATGCTGGCCCAAGAGGCGACCCAGGACCCCCAGGACCAATCGTACGTCCAACATTCCAGCAAATCACAAAATAACCACAGTCTTCATAAAAAAAATTTTTTTTTTAAATACTCAAAATATGTTGAGGAAAAAATGGTGACATTAATTTCTAGATGAAGTGTGGTAATTAGTTAACTGAGCAGCGGTCCTGTTGGACCTTGCCTTGAGGGAAAAAAAGAAATATCAAATATAAATGATAATATAATATGTAACAGATTCTGTCTAAACAGCAGACTGGACTCAGACTGGAGCAGACTGTGCTAAAAGTGCATAGAATGAAATAAGATTTGGGGGCTTCTTTACAGTGTACTCATCTGTCTATCAAAAAAAAGTTATTTTGCTTATGTTTCTTTCTATCATACAACTATTTTAAGTGCATCATATTGTACCTAATACTATAGGGTGACAGTGGCAGACCAGGTTTCAGCTATCCTGGACCAAGAGGACCATCGGTATTGTACCTCCTTTTTACGTCAGCATGTCAAATTTGATCTTAATTCATAACCTCGAGCCATTCTTGCAACTTGCAACTGTTTAATATTTTTTTTGCAGGGTGACCCAGGAGATAAGGGTAGACCTGGAGCTCGGGGAAGCAGAGGAGACTGCGGTCAAAAGGGAGACCCGGGACAGAAAGGAGGACCAGGACTGCCTGTGAGCAAACCACAAATGAATTCCTTGATATATTTCCTCCAGTGTTCAGATCATGAGTGACTCATTTCCAGAATAACAATGCATAGGTACAGTATGTGAAGAATAAGGAAGTTCCTATGTATGTTCTCTGTATTAGGGAGAACCTGGACCGCAAGGTGAACCTGGACCAAGGGGGCCTATAGGAGAAAATGGAAGAGACGTAAGTTCACTGTACAATACTAAGATATGGTTATACATAAAACACTACAGTACTAGAACAAGATATTCTACAGCTATAATAAATGAATTATCTAATATGTTAGAAATATGTGTGTACCTCAATCATCCAATTATAGTAGAAAAAGTAAATTTTCTTTCATAATTTAAATAAAAAACTGAAGCACATTTATTATAGACTCATTGCATGTAAAGTAAAATATTTCAAACCTTTTTTGTTTTTTTAATTTCGATTATTATGGCTCATGAAAATAAACAAATCTAGTATCTCAAAATATACGAATATTTACTAAAATCAATGTCCCAAACTCCCAAAAAAGTATTAAAAATTTTTCTTCTGAAATTCTGAAAATTATCAACAATCATGGCTCGTTTAGCCTGGCAACCCAAATCTTCACCAAGTGAAATGCAAAATTTGATGGCTTGATACTAGGAATGCAACAGCTATTTGTTACACTGACCTCAGCCTCACTTCACTCCCAAATTCTTTGATCAGCTTTGTTTTCCAGTCTTCTTACGGCTGCAGTCATCGGCTTGCTTGTGTAATTTTCCTATCAAACCTTTCCTCATGAATGAAATCAACTTTCCATGAATAGGCTTCAATACAACACCTTCTGTGGCTTGCCCTGATTACGGAGGGTATTGATTAAAAATCTCGAAAATCTCGAAAAATGCCAAGTCAGCGTTCTTCCCCATGATTGTACTGAACTAGACCAAGACATGCACAGTATTTATACTGTATGAATAGTCATTTATAAAAAAAACTACATATGCTAATATTTTGAGACTGGAGGTATGATTTTCATGAGCTGTAAGTCATAAGACATAATTAACAGTTGGCAGATGCCGTTATCAAGAGCTACTTTCATTTTCTGAGCAAGCGCCTTGCTCAAGGGCCCAACAGTGGCAACTTGGTGGTGCTGGGGTTTGAACCCAGGACTTCCCGAGCTATAGTCCAATGCTTTAACCCCTAAGCCACCCATTATAAAATAGAATATAGGCAATATATATATATATATATATATTTTTTTTTTAGATTAACTTTTTTTCACAATATTCTAATTTTTTGCGACACACTCTATGTGCACTATAGCCTTAGATCCCTGTTGTAGGCTTTAGCGCTTACAAATTGCCTGTAGTGTATGATCGGGTGTGCTTGTTTCTTGTGATGGGTTGGCACCTCATTCAGGAAGCACTCTGCCTTGTGCCATGATTTCCTGCATTTTAGACGACATACAGTACAGATGGCATTTGATGTGAACATAAACTAAAGCACTTGGTCTATATCTTGCATGATTTTATGCATCATGATTGGCTCACTGTGGATCATTACGTTAATGAGTCAGTGTAAAAGGTTTTTGTAAGAAATTAGTTTGAGAGTTTATGCCAAGGATACTATGCTAAACGTTACAGAATGCTAAACCTTAACAGGATAGAAACAAATACTGAAGGAGACAGACGATGAATCAAAAGTTGTAAAAATTTGCTAGCGTTGTACTTAAAACACAAATAGTTTTTCAGTTTTATTTACATACTGCTTTCATCAATGGCCATCGTCAGAATAAAAAAAAATAATAATAATAATAATAATAATAATAATAATATGGAAATGAGTGTGAGGAAATACGTATACATCATAACTATCGGATTGTCCCCATGTTTTTGACAGGGTGATCCTGGTCCAGAGGGAGACCCGGGCCTTACAGTAAGTACCATCCTGGAATCTTTATATATACTGTACTGTATATATCTACCGGTGGCATTTCAAAGGTTCTGTCTAGTACTGTAAATTGATTATCTTACATCTCTTCAGGAATGTGATGTCATGAATTACATCCGAGAGACCTGTGGGTGCTGCGGTAAGGGACATTTCCTGGGTCAATCCAGCTGAAATAACGTGCTTTAACTCTACTTTACGTTTTACACATTCTCTGTCTCCTCTGTGCTGTTTCAGATTGTGAGAAGAGATGTGGAGCACTGGATATTGTGTTTGTTATTGACAGCTCTGAAAGTGTTGGACTAACAAACTTCACCCTGGAGAAAAACTTTGTAATCAGCACCATCAATAGATTGGGCTCAATGGCTAAGGACCCCCACTCAGAGACTGGTAGGTGCAATTTAAAAGTACATCTAAAGAAGTGGTGGCCCTCCAGGGTCCGGGTTCGATTCCCACCTGGGGGTCTTTGTGGGTGGAGTTTGCATGTTTTCACAGTGTTTGGTGAGTTTCCTCCGGTTACTCCTGTTTCCACAGTCCAAAGATAAGCAGATTAGGTTCATTGGCGTTCCCAAATTGCCTATAGTGTGTGAATGCATGTGTTAATGTTGACCGGAGGTCCCATCATTGTCGAAAAATGGGAATAAAGTGGTCAGTGGTCCCCATTGGCCTGCACGGTCCCTAGTTGGACTCCAGAAGTTCCTAGATGGATGGATGTATTGATCGATCTAAAGAAGTCCATATCTTTGGTTTGTGGTTTGTCATAAAGGCTGGGTGTCTTTCCTTGCAGGAACACGAGTCGGTGTGGTCCAGTACAGTCACAGTGGAACCTTCCAGGCAATTCAGCTCAACGACTCCAAGATCGATTCTCTGACAGCTTTCAAAGATGCTGTGAAGAATCTGGAATGGATTGCTGGTGGCACGTTTACTCCATCTGCCCTGAAATTTGCCTATGACAATCTCATCCGTGATAGTCGACGTTCTAAGGCTAAAGTGACCGTGGTGGTGATCACAGACGGTCGCTTCGATCCCCGGGATGAAGACGAACTGCTGACTTATCTCTGCACGGATAGCAGTGTAGATGTAAATGCCATTGGTGTTGGAGACATGTTTGAAAAGGAAGAGGAATCTGAGAGTTTAAAGTCCATTGCCTGTGACAAGCAAGACAGGGTGATGGGCATGAAGCGGTTTGCTGACCTGGTGGCAGAGGAATTCATTGACAGGATTGAGACTGTTCTCTGCCCGGGTAAGCTGTCCATCTGCGTACAGTACAACGCTCTTTCATCTCTAATATACTGTATATCATTCTTCACTTTTCACCTATCCTGCAACATGTGTATTGTACTGTATATAACTTGCTTTTCTTTATTTTAGAACCGGTGATTTTCTGCCCTGACCTTCCATGCAAATCTGGTAAGGTTCTTTTCATTTTTAACAAGATCCCTAAAAAAATTTTTAAAAATTAAAAAAAAAAAACTGCTGTTTGTATGAAATTCGTAAAGATTTGTAAACCTTTCAAGGGCTCAGAGATTAATTATAGAGAATGATAATACAACTCCCTTCAATATAAGGAGCAAAAAAAATAACAGACATACAGTATTAGGCATGTTACAAGACCCTTAATATCCTGTGATGTCTAATCAACCCTAAACCAGCTTCACTGTTTTTTTTTTCTATCCTCAATGTAAATCTCAAATAGGCTCCAAATAATAAATTAGCTTCACAAATAGCCACTATACCTGTATTAATTCCCATCAAAGTTATGAATGACTCTGAAATAAACATCAAATTCTCTCCAGTTTTGCTAAAACTTGAAGCAGTCATTCCAAGCGTAGTTTGCCCTGTGCTCTGTGAGCGGAGCCAGTCGCTCGGAGACTCCTAAAACTATTGTCTCGCTGCTCACTTGCAGATGATTCATCTCATTGGAATGGGTACATCATGAATGGATTCTCTGCCAATGGAGGGACAAATAATGTCCCAACTACTGTCCCAAACGTCTCAAACTTACTCGACACACTGCAGGAGGTCAAGACCCCCGATGCCTACACCACGGCTGTAGCCACAATGGCCTACACAGCCCAGAGAGCCAAGCTCGCCACTGGGGCCGAGAAACAGCAGTGGACTCATTTGTTCATTGACTCGTTCAAACTTGTCTATGGCGATCTCCTGGGTGACCCCAACAAAGCCTTGGGGTTGTGTTAGGCAATTTGGCCAAACCGGGCTGTCAAAAAAGTGGCTATGGCTTTATTATTTTGGTGGTTGCTCTTGGCTTCGCTGTAGGATTATGTGAAAAGGACATTTAATTTACTAAAAATTACTAAAAACATTTCAAGCTTGCTGAACTAACATTAGCTCGAGAGCCAGTTGAGTGATCAGTTCTAAGCATGATAATGACCTAACCATTATTATTATTGTTATTATTATTATTATTATTGTTATTATAACTTATAGGAACCTCTTTCTCCTGACCTCAGTGCCTGCTGCTTTTTGAAGTTATTTTTCTATACTTGAACATGGCTAAGAGATAGAATTAAGGCATCCTGACTGACTGTGAAGACTATTCATGCCTACACAACGTAATGTTCTTAATCTACGCGCAGCTGCTTAAACCCTCACACGGATCTATTTGGCAGTGCTGAATAATCCACTGAGATACAGTATCACAGTGATCATTAAAGCTCATACTATCTGTAAATATTGCATTTTGAGTAAACCATACAATGATTTTCTGATAAAGTTTTGCACTTTGCACAGTATCGATGGGCCTTAGTTCCTCTACGGCCTATACGTAGATATAGAATGTTTCGCTTTCACCATTAAATGCACTACCTGGCCAAAAAAAAAAAAAAAAAAAAAAGTCGCGCACACTAAGATTTTAATCAGTTACTATTAGCCTTGAACACACCTGATGTGGGAAAATGATTCCTCATGCTCCTACAAACACAGTGCCTTCAGGGAAGAATATCTCTGTAGTTAGAATGTACTCCGTGCAGGTCATCAGCTGATTTCATTTTATTGCCACATAACCTTGCGAGCTGAGCCTAGACATACAGTATGTATTACATTTACAGCAGAGGGATTACCTTATCCAGAGCAACTTACATTTTTTACATTATACAGTTGACGACTGAGTGCCTTGCTCAAGAGCCCAACAGGCAGGTTTGAACCTGGGAACTTCCAAAATTGTAGTCCAATGCCTTATACAGTACAGACCAAAAGTTTGGACTCACCTTCTCATTCAAAGAGTTTGAATTTGTATTATGGCAAGAAAAAAGCAGCTAAGTAAAGAAAAACGAGTGGCATCATTACTTTAAAAAATGAAGGTCAGTCAGTCGGAAAAATTGGGAAAACTTTGAAAGTGTCCCCAAGTGCGGTCACAAAAACCATCGAGCGCTACAAAGAAACTGGCTCACATGCGGACCGGCCCAGGAAAGGAAGACCGAGAGTCGCCTCTGCTGCGGAGGATAAGTTCATCCGAGTCACCAGCCTCAGAAATCGCAGGTTAACAGCAGCTCAGATCAGAGAGCAGGTCAATGGCACACAGAGTTCTAGCAGCAGACACGTCTCTAGAACAACTGTTAAGAGGAGACTGTGTGAATCAGGCCTTCATGGTAGAATATCTGCTAGGAAACTACTGCTAAGGACAGGCAGAAGAGACGCGTTTGAGCTAAAGAACACAAGAAAGAACACAAGAAAGAAAACTCGCTGAATGAGAAGGGGTGTCCAAACTTTTGGTCTGTACTGTATATGCCTAAATATGAGCAACTCAGGTCATAACATTGCTTCCATTGGCTTGCATGATGAGTAGATCGGTTTCATGCATTGCCCTTCTAGACTAGGCTCAATCTGGACTCATCATACTACATGACCTTTTTAAATTGCACCACATAACCATTGTTTTCACTCTTGATTTCTTACCAATGCAATTTCACCAGATGTTTAATTGATCTCCATTCATGTTGTTTTTTTTCATCCACATTTCTTATACAACGTTGCCACTCTCCTTCCAGGTTTTAATAATGTGATAAAGGGTTCTTAACCCATTTTAAATCACCCTAGTTGTTGATACAGCCCAATAATTTTACCCTACCTTTCTTTTTTTGTTTTGGCCAGGCAGTGTATGTAACCTCATTGCAATTTCAGGTATAGTTTAAAATACCAGTAGAGAACATTAAAGGATTAAAGTATCTAAAAGCCCTTAACGAAAAAAGAAAAAGCATGACATATACAGTAGCGCATGGACCTGAAAAACTTGCTCTGACTTGAAACAAAGATGTATGCCTTGTGAAGTTAACGATTTAAAGAACATAGCAAAGAATTTCTATGGATGACTTATGGTTAAAAGTTGAATATACAAGGTTATGCAAATATTGCAAGGTTATGAATATTGTACGTAATAACATTTAATATGCAATCAGAAAAGAAACAAGCTCTAGGACTGCAAGAACATATTATTAAATAAACATCTATGGCAAAAAAAAAAAAAAAGTTTCAGTTTACATTTTTGTCTATTTTCACTGCATGTCCCTAAGGATTAAATGCAGGTTTTCAGCAATATTATTTCTATCCATGTAGTTTAAACCAAAAAGGAAACCATTGTGTATATTCCTATGTTAGGTTTAAAACTAATTGAAAGAATTATTGGCGCCACAGAGGCTTAGTGATTAGCACTGTGCACCTCCAGGGTCAAGGGTTCGATTCCCGTGCATGGAGTTTGCATGTTCTCACCGTGCTTGGTGGGTTCCGTCCAGGTACTCTGGTTTCCTCCCACAGTCCAAAAACCTGCAGATTAGGTTAACTGGCATTCCCAAATTGCCCGTAGTGTGTGAATGCGTGTGTGAGTGTTGTCTAGTTGTCCTACCACGGTCATAAAAATGGGAATAAAAAACATTGCTCACCTCTAGTCACTTAGTCCCTAGTTGGACTACACAGTTTCCAAAGAAGGACAAACACACACACATGATTTGTCTGAAGTTTTTAAATAAAGCTAGCATTTAATATATATCAAATGTCATGTAGTGTATGACATATCCCCTACTAACCAAGCTTTATATGAGGGGATATCAAAACATTTTCGAGATTCGCTCTGTTTACAAGCTCAGTTTTTTCATTGTACGTCCTCCCTCAGAACCTTCAAACCTGGCAGTCGAATTCGCTTTTGACGGTCTGGCTCCCGGGGAACAATTCTTGATGCACAATGCCATTAATCTCAAAAAAAAAAAAGATGATGAGCATGAACTTGGTTGAGCTGTAGACCTGCCTGGCCTCTTTCGTGGTGGAGATGATCAAATCTTCCACTGTAAAGACTGTCTCAGGGTCGTACCCATGCACCCGAGTTTCGTCACCGGTAATGATCCTCGACATGAAGGACGTGTCCACGGTACGCGGACGGAGGTCTTGGTCGATGTTCCTTCTGCTCCTGGCTCAGCACCCTGTGGAGCACCAATACAGCGCATGTTCAAATCCCATGTGAGGATTGCCTGGACTGTTCCGTATGACACATCAACAATGGCAGCAATGTCGTGGATTGTTCACCGGCGACCATAAGTTGCCGAACAGTTTAAAAATTTGGGGGGTTGAGCTCGTTGAAAGTCTTCCTGATCCCTCGTCGCTTTTTGGTGATGTTCTTCCACTCTTGAAGTGGGTGTACCACTCAAAACAACTTAAACACGTAATTGTGCCGCCATCTGTTGCCGTGTTACAAAACTAGTTTTAAAACTTTTTGATGCCCCTCCGTATTCTTCGCTTGACATGTATTCCAGGAATTTAATTCAAGCACGATATTGTGATAGTATTGTGACCTGCTGGAAGAAATGTTTGCAATTTAGTGGTTTCTAAATGCAAGTCTGAGTAAAATCAAATGCTTTGTGCATACTATTATTACTACTGGATAGTTTACAAACCAACAGAAGATTCGCTTTTACAACACTGTTGAGCGATAATTCTGGCTAAAAGTTGAGCTGACTCCGCGGGGTACATTTCATCTCAGCTAAGTAGCCTACTATCATTAAAACTGGCATGCTAACTAAGACTTTACCATACATAACTTGCTACTTAACTAAAATGACTTAAGTACCTAACATACTGTATATAGTGGATCTATAATTTACGCGTTTACCTATCAAACTTTGCTTAGCTTGAAAATAGAATAGGATTTATAGCCTCGTGGATAGACATTGAATCGACTTCCAGCGTAAGAATGTTTATTGATCAATGAAGATGCTAAAGAATATGGAAAGTCTTTCTGTATTTAGCACAAAACAGGGAGCAGAGAAACTTCATACCTGCAAACAAAAGGAGCTGAATTGAGGTAGCAGAACTAGCAAACGCTTTCCCGAGTGACTGCTAGGAAAATGGCTAGTAAGGTCCGTGACACATGGTAAATAATTGAGTGTCATTACCATAGCTTGCCTCCTGTTGCTCTTTTAGCGTCTTCTGTAAATTCTGGCTTAAACATACATAGTTGGATGTGAATCCTTATTAGTTAGCGTTAGCCAGCTAGCTAGCTAGAGTATCTCACTTCCCTGAAAACAACATTGTCTATGGAGCACCACACGCCCATAGTTACCATTCCACCATTCCACCATTCATAACGACATTACAACTGTAAGTGTTTCCTGTTTCATGTAATTATGCATCCACCTTGAAGATATGCCCCAACCTTAGAGTTGGGGTTTCTACAGTATTGAAATCAGGAAATCTCACTACCTCTCCAAATGTGGCATCACTATAGGCAGATTGCTTTATCTTAGAGTTGCTAACCTACAGTATGACGAATATATATTTTTTTCTTTCTATCCCACAGAACCAGCGGTCGCCAGCTGCGTTCAGCGCCCTGTCGATCTTGTGTTCTTGCTGGACGGCTCCGAGCGCATGGGGGCGGACAACTTCCTGAGCGTCCGTGAGTTCGTAGAGAACGTGGCCAACCGTCTCACCTTGGCTAAGGGTCCCAAGGACAAAAATAATGCCCGTGTTGCTCTTCTTCAGTACGGCGGCGAAAACCGTCAGGATGTAGTCTTCAGACTCACACATAATTTCACCGAGATCACTAACGGCCTTGCGAGCATGAGGTACATGGATGCGTCTTCCAACGTGGGCAATGCCATTACTTATGCCATCAACAACATCCTGCAGAGTGGAAACACCCGCTCGGCCCGTGTCAATGCTGAAGTCTCCTTCGTCTTCATCACTGATGGAATCACCGACAAGAAGAATCTGGAGGAAGGTATAAGCTCGATGCGCCGGGCAGAAGCCGTGCCCACTGTGATCGCCATGGGCAAGGATGAAGCAGTCGACAAGGAAGTGCTGTCAAAGCTCGCTCTGGGAGACCAGACGGCTATTTTCAGGGGAAGGGATTACTCCCAACTGTCCAAGCCCAGCTTCTTTGAACGTTTCATTCGGTGGGTCTGCTGAAGGAGACGAGGTGTCTTAAGTTCACACTAGTGTAAAGGGGGAATTGGTGTGTTATTGGATTCGGTCTGGTTGTTAGGGTGATTAGCTGAACATGCAGTACCTATCTTACATGTATGGTCTTAAATTCTAGTTTTTAACTGACTGAGAACTCATTATCATGTTCACTCCATATTGTACCAGTGGATTTGGGAGAAGGGAACAAAAAAAACACTAAAGTAAAGTTACACTACAAACACTTTTAAAAGAAAAAAAAAAAACTGACTGAATGTTTAAACTACAATCTGCCATTGTAGATTTCGTTTGGTAAATTTCTCTACTTTTTAACCGAATTACCTGAAATATTTTGTATACACACTAAGGTGCTAAACTAGAGCAAGACTGGAGTTTTTCCTGTATAACTAGGCAAGACGTTTCCATGAGATCTTACACATTCAGGGTTTAATCAAGCCATTTTGACAACTACTCGTTTTTAATCTCGGTGTCAGTCCTAGTCTGGTTTAATGTCAGCTTTCGTGATACAAATCAACAAGCCTTAAGTTCGTCATCATAGTTTAACACAGGGAACCAGTCACACAACAGCCTCTTCTTTGAGTCACTGACAAGAATTGCTCAAAAAAAAAAAAAGTGCACTCCTGCTTGGATACCTGCTTACTTTAAGTCATGGCAATGCGTTTCAAGTTAAACTTTCATATAAATTGATTATTAAAGATATGTTCATGTACTTCGTTATAAACAACAGGATGACCACCGTTGATCATTTGTTTTTCCAGGTCAGTTTTCACGGACGCTCGGATTAGATGTAGTTACTTAAAAATTTGTTTTCAATCCCACGAAGATGAAATCGATTTTAATGTTCTGTCAACACTTGAAGGATGCAAGCCATTACTTTTTGTCAACTTCAGTGTTAGTACAATAAATCAGGTTGAGGTAAAAATGGATTTATCTTGCTGTGGTTGTTTTTATTTTTTATTTTTTTATATGAACATGACAAGAAAGTATGAACTGTACACTAAGCCGAAAAATAAATTTGGGGCACTGCCTATATTCTGCCTGATTTTATGATTATTATATATGTTGAGATTACACATGTGATGACACACTTATTCACACCTGGAGGCAATTTATTTGAGTTGATGCACCCAGTTTAACTGCGTGAACGTTTTTTTAGTTATTAACAACACAACAAAATATTTTAAAATTACAGACAACAAATTCACTCCAACAGCAACAAAATCACTTAAATACATGGCAAGTGATGTACTGGAAAGTACATAACAGCTCATAATAAGGATACAGGTTATATACACATTGTATGTTACCATGCATAGTCATCTATAAGAACACATCACCCATTATCAACAAATAACTTACGGTAAAGCAGCGGTAGGTTTCCTCACCTGCCATGCGGAAGGCCCGGGTTCGATTCCCAGCTGATGCCCAAACCCCAGCCACTAGACACGGTGCCGGTCCCAAGCCCGCATAAGAATGGGAGTGTAAAAACGTCAGGAAGGGCATCCGATCAGATGGTCCGCACTTAGAAAATACAACAATTTGTGGCTAAATACATCAACATTTAAATTTTTCTTTTGGCACCATAATTTCTACAAAATCAGTGCGAACATAATTTAAGAAATTTTAAAGTGAGCTCAACCTTAAAGTAAGCCGAAAGTAACATTAGACTGCCAAAGTCACTTGGGACAAAGTAATTTGGGAACGCTAATTATCCTAATTTTTCATGTCTTTGGACTGTGGGAGAAACCGGAGGACCTGGAGAAAACCCCCCAAGCCCAGGGAGAACATGGGAGAACTCCACGCACACAGACCCGGAGGCAGGACTCAAACTCTCGACTCTGGAGGAATACCTCATCTATTAAAAATACTACATTCTACAATTTTTTTTTTCTATGTTTCTATGCAATGAGGTCTGTAAAGCAGAGGATATTAACAGTTAGAGGAAAATAGTGATGAAAGCTAATTTATGAAATTATAGAGTAGATACAGATAACAGTACCAGCAATGTGCATTGATCCACGCGTACTGCGTCAGGAAAGAGCTAACAGCAGAAACAGAGAGACAGGATTCATTATTATGGATTATGTTTTCAGTAGACCCTCAGACAAAGACATTTAAAGCAATTTATATAGTGGGAGAGATAAATCCACAGCATGGAAGGACGATGCAAAGCTGAGGCTGATTCTTTCCAGCCCGGAGACCTCGACCTAAACCTAGACCCAGGCATCACATCCTGCATGGTGATTAGATGGAGTTAAACATGGTGCATGTAAAATACAGTTAGGGCTGTAATAAATGCAAACAAGGTGGATTATTTATTTGGAGGACGAATTGAAAAAGCCACAAAATCGCGTGAGCGCACGACTGTCTTGTGCGTTTTAATGTGAGGTCGGAGCTGCACTCCGTCCAGGAATAGTACAAATTACACAAATAGACAGACAACAAAACAACAGGACATCTCGACTCATTCATAGAGTCGAAAAAACAACAACATACACCAGGGCTTTTAGTTATTTAAACAATGGCCATGAGCAACTGTCCTCTTAATAATGTTCCCTGCTATGAAAGTGCAGCAAGTAGTAATAGTAGTAGGAGTCTTAAGACACTGGTCTACATTAAGTCCAAGGTACAGTATAAGGAACATAAATACTCTTTAAACATTAACAGCAGTACTGTTGCTCCCATTTCAGAAAGCAGCTGAGACATAGAGAAATGTAGGGCAGATAATAGCTACTCACTAGCCACTTTATTAGGAACACCTATCGAATATCAGAATGTGAGCAAAACAGAACAGATTGGTGCAAAAACACAATCTCAGTGAACAACAGTTCTGTGGGCAGAAATGACATGTGAGAGGTCAGAGAACCAAGGCCAGGTTCCAGACTATTTAGCCTTTACATGAAGCATACAGTAGCTCAAATATTCACTTTCTTATAACGATGGTGAGCAGAAAAGCATCTCAGGACGCACAACATGTCAGACCGTGAAGCGGATGGGCTACAACAGCAGAAGACCACGTCGGGTTCGAAGAATCTGAAGTACATTTGAAAAAAGTATGAAACTGTTTAATTGTCACATAATACGTTTTTAGAGGTATACAAACACCAAAGGCACTTAAGTTTTTATTTCGGCGTCCTCTTTTATGGCATCTGAATGATTTGTTTTTGTTTTTTGTTTTTATTTAACAAAATGGTCGTCACGTATTAGAATCTTTCGGGAGTGTATATTAAAAAAAAAAAAGCTGTGGCCATAAGATACAAGACATAAGAATAAAGGAAATTGAATCTTCTAGTGGTGGCACGGTGGTGTAGTGGTTAGCACTGTCGCCTTGCACCGCCAGGGTCGGGGTTCGATCCCCGGCCAGGCTCGATTCCCGTCTCTGTCTGCATGGAGTTTGCATGTTCTCCCCGTGCTTGGTGGGTTTCCAGACCAAAGACATGTAGGTTATGTTAGGTTCCCAAATTGCCCATAGTGTGTGTTTGTGCCCTGTGATGGATTGGCACCCTGTCCAGGGTGTACCCTGCCATGTGCCCTAAATCTGGGATAGGCTCCTGGCCCCCGTGACCCTGAATACAGTATTAAGCGATATAGATGATGAGTGAGTGAATCTTCTAGTACACTAGAAGTAATTAATCTCTGAGAGGAAAAAAAAAAGTTTGTGTTGGTTATGTACCACTTTTTTGTCTCAAAAGTAAACCCTGAAGAAAAAAAAATTTTATACGCAAGTCTTTATCCATTTTTCTTTATAGTTTTTATTTTTTTTAAAAATTCTATTCACATTATACAATTAATAATATTTAATTTCTTCAATAAAAAAAATAAATAAAATAAAAATCAGTTCACGCGCGCCTCCCACAACCCCGTCGCACGCCCCCTTCGTTTGCGCATGCGCAGCGAATCCATGCTCAGCTCAGGCTAAGTTCGTGTGTGGAGAAACTCTGTAGCCGCGACTTCAAAGTAAGAAGTGTATCTTGTGTTTCCCGGCTGCGCTTTGCTTTCTGTTGTCTCTTTGATCATTTTGTTTGTAAATATTCAACAGCTTCTTTTTTTTTTTTTTTTTAATGTTCTTTAATGCAGCTTGAAACTGGTCTGTGCAGTTCTGTAGGAGGATGGCAGACAGCAGCGCGGAGTTCACCCACGACCTTTGCACTCCGGCGTTCACTGTGGACCTGGACATCGTGAGGAGGAACTCGGACGCAATGCAGGAGCGCTTCCTGAGACTCGGGGTGCAGCTCCGGCCTCACATGAAAACGCACAAGACAATGTGAGACCCGTTAACACGTCCGGGTTTTTTTGTTTTTTTTTTTTTTTGTGCACGAGCTGCGCCCGCGCCAAATCGACAGACGCACGTTAACGGATCAGTACATTTTAAAACTCAGCTGAACTTAAACTCATCAGAGCGTTTAAAAAAAATGTACAGCGCAATCTGTTGAATTTTGAGATGAGAAAAAAAAAAGTGTTTCTTATTCTGTATCAGTTATTAGCAAGTTTATAATACGTCCAGCGCCATCTGTGGTAATGGGAGTACACTATTATTATTATTTATTGGTTTATAAATGAGGGCGTTTTCCATTTGTAACAAGTTTGATCAGAATCAGAAAGAGTTTTATTGCCAAGTACGCTTGCACGAACAAGAAATTTGTTTCAGTGACAGACAAAAAAAAAAAAAAAGGTAACAACAAATGGAGTAGGGTGTGGGATTCTATTAAGTAAGTTAAATAAATAAATATCTGTGGTATTGCACAGTATATTACACAGTAGTATTACATACACTAATGACTCTTGCGCACGCTCACACACACACTAACTGAATCATTGCTTCCTGACAGAGTGAAAGACTCTAGAAAGACCGTAACAAGGAACCTCTCTAACACACACATACCGTACGTGATCATACTGCTATAGTAAACTGCACACACACACACACACACACACACACACACACACACACACACACACACACACACACAGATGTTGACTATATGAGTGACACACGTGCACTGAGACTGAGCGTGGGAGACGATTACCCACAAGAGAAGTTCCATTGGCTGAGTCGTGATCACAAGACGCTCGGCAGACAAAGCGCATGCGTACTACTCGTATATCAAGACCTCGCTCGTTTATTAAGTACAAATTTTGATAGTCTTGCAAACCATGTTATTTGCAAGTTAACAGTCCCCTGTACTTTTATTCGGAAAATTGAGGAAGGAAAAGGTGTGAAGTGAAGGAGGGAGGAAGGAAAATAGTGAAGGTGTGCAGGTGGCAGATGGAGGCAGTGCCCAGCTGGCGAGCGATGGCGGAGTGGCAAAATGGGGCCGCATGGCTAGTGGTGCCTTTAATATGCCCTCGAACGGCTCCTCTTGCTGACTGGCCAACCGGCCCATCCCAACTCTCCTTGGGCGCGGCCGCTGATGGGAATCCCTCATGACGTCCGGCGGCTGAGTGGCTGTCCGTGCTGAGAACGTGGGCCTTAACAGGAAGACGAGCCGTTCTAGAGAGATGATTTTATTTGTGCCCCAAAAATGGCTATTTTTCAGCGTTATACTGTCTCACTTCAGTTAACTTAATTCACTTAAATTTAATAATGAAAAAATAAAATTAATATTTCTTAATGATACTAAAATTAGTGCAAGCCTTTAGAAGAATATAACCTGTAAAATAAATGTTGTTCAAATTAAAAACCAAATTGTTGTTTGCTAAAAAACTAAAAAATCTGTAGTGTCCGTAACCAAATTTGTGTTGCAATGTCTTAACAGTTTTGCATTTTAGAATAATACACTTTTTCAGGTTTATGTCTTTTCATGTGAAATCTAAACTGGCCAAGTTTCATCTGACTGACACTTAAGATCATTGAAAGATTTGAATTGAACACTCCATAAAAGGGCATGAAGTTGTATTTGCCAAATGTGTTTCTTTTTATCTGATAAAAATACGAACGTGTATGCATATTTGCAAAAAAAAAACGAAGCATGGATGGGCAGATAAGAAGCATTAAATACTATGAAAAACGGTGTGATCCTATCTGAAAATTCACTTTTTCATCTAGATGAGACATTTTTTAGCACCAGTACCATGTTTTGGCCGATATGTTGTCCACATGTTCGTATAATAACTCTTCATTTATACAAAGGTATATATACTGCACAACATGGTGTCTTTGACAAGTAATGCATTTACACCAACTCTTGAATGCCCTTGGTCTCGGTTGATGGCGTGCTTTGTGTTTGTCTTTAATGCTGGTTTCCCCCTCTGTAGCCCATAACAACCCATGATAACACAGGTGTCACACATCCTTTCAGTGTTCTGGAAAGTTGCTTACTCGGCTTTATCCTTGACTTTAACTCATGTTAATGTCCCTATATGACATTTAATGCACATCCTGGTGCAGTCTTGTGAACAATCTGTGAGTTTGTGCACTCATGGCATAATTTCCACAATGGCGGTGTGCCTGGGTGTGACACGTCTAGCTCATTTTAAAAAGCTGTTTTTGTTACTTAACGTCCAAACTCCATGCACACAGACCCGAGGCGGGAATCCAATCCGTACTCTGGAGGTGCAAGGTGTTGTTTTTGATTTTTTTTATTTTGTTTGTTTTCCTGCATGATTTTTTTTGCCTTGTGCTGCTAGTGACACTAGTGATGGGAAGTTTGAATCATTTTAGTTACTCGCTTCTTTGAATCTCGTTTATCAAAATGAACGAATCTTTTTTTGAGTCATTTAGTTCATTTCCTTCTTTTGACCAGAAATAAAATAAAATGTTACATTTTCAATAAACAGACTCCCAACACGTCTACATACAAATTTTGGCTCCAGTTCCAGTAATGACAATATTACAATGCAGGTAAGGACATATTATAAACTTCTTCTAGTCCGAGTCGTTCGTTCTTTTGAATCTATTGCACTTCGCAGCGTCTATGGGAGTCACGTGACAAAAGAACGAACGACTTGGACTTGGAAGAGTCATTGAGAACCGTTTAATTCTGTTTCCTGTACATAACCTGCAGAGGTCTTGCGATGATTTGCGCATGCGCGCCCAGTAGAAAATGAGCGCGTCACTCTCCGAGACTACTCGTTCTTCTGAGTCACATTAAAGATTCGTTCAAAAAGAACAAAATCGTTCATGAACGACCCATCACTACAATACACCAGTCGTTACTCATAAAGGACTTGCTAAGTTTAATCGGTATCATATTGTATTATAACTTGTATTATTTCAATGGCCACAATCACAGTGTCGTTTAAACACCCCCCCCCCCCCTCTCTCTCTCTCTCTGGGTCTCAGTGAATGTGCGGACATCATGACCAGGGGCTCACGGCGGTGCATCGTGGTGTCCACCTTGGCCGAGGCTTCTTTCTACGCCGATGGTGGTTACGACGATATCCTCTACGCATATCCAGTAACGTCTGACAAAGTGAAGCGCTGCACAGATTTATCAGAGAGGCTTTCTTTGTTCCACGTCCTGGTGGACAACAGCTTGTCCCTGCGAGAGCTGAAGGCAAGACCATTGAAGCAGGGCAAAGTCTGGCACGTATGGTTAAAACTGGACTGTGAAAATGGTCGAGGTACGGCACACACTCGGGGGCACGAACAGAGCATGAAAGATTTTGATTTCGAAAGATTTTCATGTAATAGATTTTTTGTTTTATGACTTTAAAAGATAACTTTTGGAGTTAATTTAAAGCGCATTTGCTGGTAATTATTGTGCGCTTTTACACTTTTATTTATTTTTTTTTAGCTGGCGTTCCTCACTCCGATCCTGCAGCTCTCGAGTTAGCCAAGGAAATTTCTGAGACTCCAGGGGTGGAGCTTACAGGAATCTACGCCCACTGTGGAAACACCTACGGCTGCAAGGGGGAGGAGCAAATTAAGGCCGTCGCCCAGGAAACCACAACTATCGTGTTGCAGTTTGTAGAGAAGTATGCTTACCATGAACGTCATGCTTTTATATACTGAGTGATGTATTGTTTAAAAGCTATCGATATTGCTATTTCCTTTCATACAGTATAACACTCTATAAGGTTTCTCCTGTCGTACGTCACAGGCTTAAAGCTCTAGGAATCCAGGATGTGAAATCTAGCATCGGTTCCACCCCGTCATGCAGCCACCCGGTTTCAGACATGGCCATGTTAAGCGAGGTCCATCCTGGAAACTATATATTTTATGGTGTGCGAATCAGTTAATCTGTTATTAATTTCCTTGTTGGAAATTGTGGGAAATGTAGATTTATGAACCTTTTGCAAGATGTCCTGTCGTTCACAGATGTGCAGCAGTCGCTCATCGGCTCCTGTAGACTCGAGGATGTCGCAGTACGGGTGCTGACGAGGGTCATAGGTCACTACCCTCATAGGAACCAGCTCCTGGTCGACTGCGGCTGGACCGCGCTGAGTCATGACAGCAAGGGCTGTTTACCGACAGGCTACGCAGTCATCGAGAACCATCCTGAGCTAAAGTAAGAGATAATATGATGAGCATTAGGATTAATGTTAATAAATCATAGATCGTAATGCTTACGGTCATTATATGGGCATAACCGTTAACATTGGATTACTCGTCTTGGTCATCGTCTATACGGCTTTATCCTGGAGCCCATCCCAGGAGACTTGGGGAACGAGGCGGGGTACATCCTGGACAGGGTGTCAATCCATCGCAGGGCACACACACACACACACACACACACACACACACACACACACTCATTCACACACTACGGGCAATTTAGGAACGCCAATTAGCCTAATCTGCATGTTTTTGGACTGTGGGAGAAAACCGGAGAACCCGGAGGAAACCCACCAAGCACGAGGACAACATGCAAACGCCATGCACACAGAGACGGGTATCGACCCTAACTGGGAATCAAGCCCAGACCCTGGAGGTGCAAGGTGACGGTGCTAACCACTACACCACCGTTGCATTAAAAAAAAAATTTACATACTAAATTATTTTGACTATTTTTTCCAGACTAAACGATTTAATCCTCACACAAAATATTTGTCAGTTGAAAGGCTTTATTGATGAGAAGACCTAGTTTGGCAGGAACGATATAGTAACTCATGTAATCACTCTTTACATCCATGCTGAGCAGATCACCACATCAGGTTTCAAGATCTAGTTCTGCATTAATGCCATAACTCTGATGCATGATAACTTCAGAATGCTGTACTGTATATTCATGCAGATTCACAATATTTTTTTTGATCGACATTATTTATTTATTTATTTATTTATTTATTTATTTATTTGGTAGATTGTTGTCGATGACTCAGGAGCATGGCCGAGTGGAGCCTGTTTCTGGGAAACTGGACTTTAGTCAGTTCCCTCTGGGCTCCATGCTGTCCCTCATTCCGTACCACGTGAGTCACTACATGCATTTCACCTCATTACCAACATTTATCCAGTACATATTTATGTACACAAGCCGTAGTGGGTAAATACGCACACGTATTTGATACGTATTTTAATGCACTGTCGAACTAATTACAGTACGATGCTGACGGTATACTCCATACACACACACAATGTACATAAACAATAAATGTGCTCTGGACTGGGTAGGTATTTATTTATTTATCTATTTATTTATGTGTATGTTTTTGGGACTAATACTCCAATTCAGTCTACAAAACTACAATTTATAACTGTCGATTAAAAAGCTGTGGGCAAAAATGTGTAGTGAGGAAGCAAACGAACAAAAATAATCCTAATAAGAGAGGCGTTCAATTCAAACCGGAACTTTTGTTTGTGTAGAATAATAGAACACAGTTATGATAGTAACTCTTTATCTGTGTATAATCCCCTGCTGCACTAGTGCACCTGTCCTATCGTGTTAGTAATGCGCGGATACCATCAAGGCGGAAAGTTTTCCCAGTACGCCGGAATTATGATCAGACCGCCTGCTTCAGAACTTATCTTTGCTCAGGCTGTAGAATGTACTTTTATAAAATTTTAGATAAGACAAATACAGTGGAACCTCGGATTGCGAGTAACGTGGTTTACGAGTGTTCCGCAAACCGAGCAAATATTTTTAATAAATTTTTAATTGGAAACCGAGCAAGTATTAGTTTACGAGTGGCGAGTATCATGTATCACGCATGCGACTCTTATTTTGACACCGAGCAGCGAGTGATCACAACTGAGCCAATGATTTTTCTCTCTTTTGCGCTGCGGAATTATGGGTAATCATAATTTGACCCCACACACACCGACACACACTTTACTCATGTGTACTTTGTGTGTGCGCACGCGTAATTTGACACCCACACACACACACACACTCTCCCCGGCTGCACACACGCACTTTATTTACACAGAAAACTCTGTCGCGATTCATTTCAAAGGTAAGGTACTGGTTCATTTGTTATTTATTTTTTACTTTACAGCAGTGATTCCGTTAGTATGCTCACACACACACACATACAAATACATGGCGCCTGCACGCACAAACGGAAACTGGACTAAAAAAATTTTTTTAATATATTTTTTTATTAAGTGCAGGTTAATTTGTTTTATTTTTACTTGTATTAATTATTTTTATTTATTGTTTTGGGCTGAAGAATGAATAATTTCAGTTTTCATTATTTCTTATAAATTCTCAAAAACTCAAATTCTATTTGGTTTACGAGTGTTTTGGAATACGAGCCCACTTCCGGAACGAATTATGCTCGTAATCCAAGGTTCCACTGTATATAATTTTCCCTCCTTTACAATACACTTCTATCTGTCAGCAAGCTTTTCGTATTCCCTCGTTAAAAAATGTTTTAGGCTAAGCTGCGAACCACGAACGCACCCCTATCTTCACTTCTTCATCAGAAGTGAATCTTCGTCCTCATAGTGCTGCTTTCAGAGGACCGAACAAGTGAAAGTCAGATCAGGACGAAACACCTCAAAATGAAGTTTTTGCAGAGTGTCGACGGTTTGGGCGGAAGTGTTCGAGATCACAGCACATTTAATCCGAAGTTTTAGGCTTCAGCTCTTCAATAAGCATGTGTCACTGTATCCATCACTGTTCTGCTTACAAATGAACTGGTGTAACGCGTTAACACCCGCACAGCAGTGACACGGGAGACCGTAGCCTTGAACGGAAAGCGCCAATAAGACAGTTTTAATATAAACCGGCGTGCAGATAATTGCATCATAAAATGACGCTCTCTTTCTCCATACTTGAGCAGAGGTTAATCCTGGTTCCAGATATTTAGTGTCTTATTTCTGACAAAATAAGTATATATTTTTAAATGTCATTCTAGCCATTTGGTTGGTTGTTTTATCCTTGGGAACGTCCATATTCCTGCCGTTGTGGTCTTATTTGAACTCAGGATTGTGATACCTTCACCTCCGCCCCGTCGAGGTTGTTGGGTTTCGGGTTTTTCCCATTGCAGCTTCCACAGTGTTTTTGTCACCGACTGCTGCTGTTTTCCTTGGCTGACCCTGTTGACGTTTGGTGGTTGGTGCACCACTGGGTTCCTTCTTCTTCAGGATATTCCATGTATTTATTCCCAAAGTTTGTGCAATGGCTTTGATCAGCATTCCCCCTGTCATGAGCCTCATAGATAACTCTGTTTTTCGTTATCGTGTTTAATACGTTTATCCACTAATACAGTAAGAGGTGAAACCCAGAGCTTTAAAACCAAGAGTAGACACCTAGAGCAATAAGAAACACCAGTCAAAAAGATAAGATAAAGATGTACAGTACAGACCAAAAGTTTGGACACACCTTCTCATTCAAAGAGGTTGAATTTGTATTATGGCAAGAAAAAAAGCAGCTAAGTGAAGAAAAAAAAACGAGCGGCCATCATTACTTTAAGAAATGAAGGTCAGTCAATCGGAAAAATTAGGAAAACTTTGAAAGTGTCCCCAAGTGCAGTCACAAAAACCATCAAGCGCTACAAAGAAACTGGCTCACATGCGGATCGGCCCAGGAAAGGAAGACCGTGAGTCGCCTCTGCTGCGGAGGATAAGTTCATCCGAGTCACCAGCCTCAGAAATCGCAGGGTAACAGCAGCTCAGATCAGAGAGCAGGTCAATGTCACACAGAGTTCTAGCAGCAGACACGTCTCTAGAACAACTGTTAAGAGGAGACTTTGTGAATCAGGCCTTCATGGTAGAAGATCTGCTAGGAAACCACTGCTAAGGACAGGCAACAAGCAGAAGAGACGCGTTTGAGCTGAAGAACACAAGAAAGAAAAAACTCTTTGAATGAGAAGGGGTGTTCAAACTTTTGGTCTGTACTGTATCTGTGTCTTTAAAGAGACAGGGCAATAAGAAACAAACGTCAGTGACGTTTTTTCAGTACTTAAAGGATGGATGAGGTCAGAGTCAGACACAAGGTACCTGTTACAGTTGTGGTCAGAAGTTTACACACCCTCATTATGAGAATGGCAGTACTGGGCTTGTAGCAAATTTTTATGAAGTACGGGAAAATTTTATTTCTTTCTTAATAAAAGAAAACTAAAATAATTTGGTGTGCTTGTTTCAATTTATTTTGCCAGTCCATAATAACACCGATGTATGAAAGATTTGAAAGATGTGAAACATTTAGCACAACTAAACCTAACCTTTGGTTGAATACCTCATCCCTGATGCTTTCGGAGATTCCTTTTGTAAATAATTTTCTCTTAACTATAAATGACCATCTGGATCTTCTTCCAAACCTTGGCAAAGTGGCTTCTCCTCCCAAAAGAAATGTATAAATGAAATTGTTTACACAGTGAGATCTGCACTGAGCTCCTTGGGCTTCCAGATATTACTGTGTGTCGGGCGATCCAGTGAGTGCCGTCCAACAAACCGTTTTTGTGTTGGCACAGAGAAGCTAACAGCTGTAATCAATCTTCATTGTTAACAGGAAGTTTGTAGCCCTTCGGCTTGTCGAATTAAAAAAAAAACATTTCAGGATTAATAACTTGGTCTGTACTCGGATGGTGGGTATTTGTATAATTTTGACTCAGAAAACCCAAAATAAATTAAACGTAGCGCTCCAAATTGGAGTTTTTTTTTCTATTAAAGATGCCTGCGGACAATTCTTCTGCCCTAGAAAGCAAGAGGACTTCAAAAGAATCCGAAAAAAGCCCCAAAATACCATTAAATGAAGTGCCAATAATTATGAATCTAACGGTAATTTCTTTAAGAATGTAACAAATGCCTTTTTACACTCTCAGTAAGCTTTGGGACTCGAATGGAAAAGGCCAATAGCTTCTTAACTCAAACCAGCCATTTTGTCTAGAAAGAACCACTTTTTGTACAATACTGCCCCCTACTGGAGCTTGATTTTACACCTTGGATAATGTGATTTTTTTAAATTTGGTAATTTAGTGCCATTTTTACCTGACAGACTACGTACATGTTCTTCAGGCAAAGTACATTGTGTTCACTTTGAAGCTTTTGAGATATCCAGACTTTTTTTTTCTTCTTTTTTTTAAAACTAGCAGTTAGAAATTATTCTGAAGAACGAAAAGGTCACGCACAAGGTGTCTGAGGTTCTACAATATGACTGTTGAACAACCAGTTTCCTTTAGACCTAGTAGAGTAGTAAAAGGTCTCACCTCATAATTTATAATAATGTAATAGTTCCCTGTTGTGTTGCTTGTCTCCTTTGGTCATATTCGTTAGATCCAATGAGCTGAAGCCTCGCAGTAATTCAGTCACAGAGCCTCGGTCACCTACAGCGCATCTGAATAAAGTGAAAGTTTTTTTTTTTTTCGATAAATTCATTTAAAAAGTGAAACTCTCTATTCAAGCATTTCTTGTTTTAATTTCTATTTTTAAATTGAAAAATTCTGTATCCAGACTCATTTGCAAATGAAATGCAAATCAAATTCAGATTTATCAAATTCAAATTTTATCTGTCACACAGTCATACACAGTATGATATGCAGTGAAATGCTTATACGATCGCCCGTGACCTTAAAATTTTTTTTTTTTTTTACCAGAAATAAATAGTGGAATAAAATAAGCGTAAGTTTAGCTTAGAAACATAAGAAAATAGAACAAAAGATAAAATAAATGAATAAATAAAAAATTATATTAGAAATATAAAAACTTATCTGTTCAAATGTAGGCAAAAATAGCAATAAATTTCAATGGAAATCAAAATGGAAATAAATGGATGTGCATGAGTGGACAGATCACTAATGTCCATAAGTGTCCATTACTGTGAGGTGTGCAAAAAATGCAGAGATGTTTTAGTCCAGTGTAGTGATCCGGTTGAGGCACCGTATCGCCTGCGGGAAGAAGCTCCTACTCAGTCTTTCTGTATTGGCCTTCGGGGAGCGGAAGCGCTTTCCTGACCGCAATAGAGAGAACAGAAATTTTGGAACACTGAGCAACGGTGCAGATCTTTTATTCCTGGACTCCCAGGTTTAACTTCCTTTAGAAACCTTCCGTTATTTTTCACCAGCATTCAGTGGTTATATTTGAGCCGAACAAGGATCTCATTAAAGAGGCCCCATATTTTACTACATCTTTAAAATGTTAGGTTGAAATAGCCAATAGATATAGCTTCTTTTTTTTTTTTTAAATAACTACAAACTTTTATACTGCTCAATTTCTGTGTCTGTGTAAATGAGCTAATGCTGGGCCACGTCTTCAGAGAACAGCAGAGCTGAGCAATAAGCTGTGCAGGGGTTCTCTTCTTATATGAGGTCAGAGTAGGGGGAAAAAAAACAGGTGGGCTTGTAAAACCTCAGCCAATACAGGAAAAAAAAGAAAAGGTACTTTAAAAAATATCAAGATTGTGATTAATTCCTTACATTCCAGTGAGTTTGCTCAGAGGTTAATAAATGTGCCTAAATCTTAATGGCATGGCTTCATCAACCTCACGCCTCACGCACGCCTTTAATCACAATCTTGGTGCTACAATGGTACACAATCTTCATGTTGCAGACTTCATATGCTTTTGAGTACACATCAGACGCAGATTCCTCGTGGAATAGCCCAGTCCAGCACTTGCTCTACCTCGTTCCTGGACAGATGGTGAAGGAATTAGCTTTTTTTTCTTTCTAGCAGGTCTCAGCCATATTTGCTGTTTGTTTCACTCACCGGTTATACCTATGCAAATTTATATACAGTATGGGGTGTTGAAACTGTTGACTAAGCTGTAATACTAAAGGCACTAATACATTATTGTGATTTACAGGCTTGTGCTACAGCTATGATGCATCCGGTATACATCGTCCACTCCAAAGGAAAGATTGTAGGCACTTGGAGACCCACACGTGGATGGTAACCAGAAGAAGAAGGAAAAAAACTAACACAAGAGCAAGACTTCTATCAGGAGTACTTATTAATCATTTAGCTATTAAAATAGTGAGAAAAGTTCAAACTGAAATTTAAAGGATATGTAAACTATTAACTTTCTTGTTAAATGGGAAATAACAATGATCATTAATCATATAGTCTTCTACTTTCGAGGTGGTATCAAAAAGTTTCAAGACTAGTTTTGTAACACGTCAACAGATGGCAGCACAAGACTGCACGCACAGTCACAGGGTGCACCAAGCTTAATAAGTCAGTGTGCCAAAAGACATCATCCTGTGTACATCAGGAATGTGTAATGCTGCGTGAAACTGGGTATATCCGCAAGTTTACAGAAAAAGATTCTGTTAAGTTCATGGCGATGCTGCAATGAGTCGTTTGAGGTGCCTGGGTGGCGTTCTGAGAGATCTGGAAGAACATCAATGAGCGTAACCCCCGAAAATGTTGAAAACTTGATAGTCAGAGCACAATCCACACCATAGTTGTCGATGTGTCATACGGAACAGTCCCGTGTTGGTGCCAAGTTCATCTCCGGGCTGCTGACCCAGGAGCAGAAGAAACATTGCGTTGGAGTCTGCCAAGACCTCCATCAGCGTGCCGTGGATGACCCGTCCTTCATATTGTCGATCATTACCAGTGACAAAACTTGGGTGTATGGGTACGACCATGTGATGAGAAGTGGAAGAGCCCATCATGTCCACAACCGAAAAAAGTCGAAGCAGGTCTATAGCGCTCATGCTCATCATCTTTTTCGACATTTACAGCATTGTGCATGAAGAATTCGTCCTCTAGGGCCGGACCGCCAATAGCAAATTTTACTGCCAGGTTTTAAGGCGTCTGAGGGAGTGCGTACGGCGAAAGTGACCGGATCTGTGGCAGAACTTTTTGATGCCCCCTTGTATAAAGCGCATCAGGGCAGTTTCACAATACATTTTCTTTGCATTTTAAATAAGACAAAAGAATGAAATTACTAATCTTGGGTTTTTACAGCGGTGTACTTTATATTTTACACGCAAAAGGTGAAAGATAAACGATAAGATTTTCTGGAATATTGTTCATTGTTGCGCGCGCACACACACACACACACACACACACACACACTATATTGCCAAAAGTATATGGACACCGGCCCGTCACACCTGCATGTGGCTATACTGAAAAACCTCCCCAGAAGAAAGGCGCTTGATAATAGCAAAAAGGGGATGAAATCTGAAATGGGACGTATGTTAAGGTGTCCACATACTTTTAGCCATATAGTTTATCATTTTATGAAAATGTGTATATTGGATTCCTGTTAAACATGGACTCTGCTTCACTTCCTTTCACCCAGTGTAGTGTAGTACTACAGGTGCTAACAGTGCGTGGCTGCTGCCTGTACCGCAGGGAGTGACGTGTGAACCAAGAACCTTCCTTTAGTAAGCCATATTCATTTGATTTTAAATCGACTAACTACTGTACCCATATACTGTATATCTTAATGTAGAATCTAAATGTTCTCATTAAATATGAATGATAAAATGGAATTCCTAAATGTTCTTTGATTTATAAATGTGCAGCATCTCGATGTAAAATGATGTAAGATGTATATGATGTTCACGTAAATAAATTCAAGAAAATTTGCAGAATTATTTTTAGTGTGTATAATTTGTAGAAATTGTGCAAAAATACATTTTTATATGCACTAGTATAACCATTCCTTTTTTTTCCTGTCGATTATACAGTCAGCCAAAAGATTTTAAAGGAAAACAAGTATAATATTTTAATGCAAAATGTATTGATGTATTTTAATATATAATATACATCATACTATTTTTGTTTTTTTAAAGTGTATATAATTTTTTTGGGCTGATTCTATAGTGTTGGGTATGTAAATATGAAAAGATTGAAGGAAGAAGCATGTACCATGTTTAATGTACACTGCCAGTCAAGATTTTGGACATGCCTTCTTATTCCATGGTATCCAGAAGTTGAACAGTTGATATTGAGATATATATCTGCTACTTCTGCTCTGTAAAGCTTTGTAACGGCTCTAATCTGAGGTGCTGTTTGTTAATTGGTGATTTCTGAGGCTCGTAACTCTAATAAATTAATCTGAATATTTATGAAGTTGGTGGTCTATAAAATGACAAGTACGAAGGTGTTCAAGTGAAACTAGGACTTGTGATGAAATTTCTTGTGAACGAAGGCGTAAAACAGACATTTACAGAAAACAGTACAATGATCTGACTCTTAGCCGCAGTAAAACATTTGGCCGAGGTGGCGCGAAGACAACCTCAGTCGTTCCAGTGGTTATTGGCTACTGGTGTAATATTGGCGCATATTAATGTTGAAGTGGGTCTCACTCCTGCAGTGTAATCCAGGTTATGTCTGTCTGTTTATGCTTAAATATTTTAAAAATCTATATAAATAAAAGAAAGGCTTTGTTCAGAACTCACTCTTTAACCTGCAGCATTAATGACATCAGAACGTTGAGTAGAAGTGAAGTTGAAGAGTACGGATTATAAACTGTAGGTACATGGATATCTGCCTAAGTTTCAACCTGCACTACTGTTGAGTTAATGTAAACAAACCTGCACTAACAGAAATGAATTAGAAAAGTTAAACTGAATATAGCTGCGAAATAACACTGGTATAAGTGTTTACTTTGTAAGTACTTTTTCGATTTCTCTTCTGTGATTCACTCTCCGATTATCGAACAGAAGTCCGGCAAAGGAAGTACAACTTGGCGTAGACAAAGCGTAAGATACTTAACCTTCTTAAAAATTCTATTTCTTTGTAAAATTCTATTTCTTTGTATTTCTTGATATATATATGTTTTTTCTTTCACATTTTTCTACCATTAAATCACAAGAAATGACAATTACAATATGAAAAGTATGAAAGTACAACATTTGGGTATAAAAGATTGAATTATACAAATAACTATCCACAGTTAAATAGAAGTTATACAATATGAGAAAACTTAACAAACATACAAATAAATAATAAGAGTGGAGAGAAAACATACAAATAAACAAAGTAAATAAAAAAAATAAACAAAAAGGCAGGGTGGGTGGGGTGGGGTGGATCAACCAATTAAATAGCAGAAAATTAAAAAAAATTAATGTTCCACTGACTAAATCCGAATGTACACTGCAATAGCGGATTTAAAGAGTTCAAAAGTTTTTGTATTTTACAGAGGGAAGATGATAGTTTAGGAAATGATTTAGAAATTTTACAATTATGAATGTAGAACTTTGCAATTCAAATATAGCAGTTGACAATGTACAGTATTCACATGATTAGTTATTGTGACGGAAAAAGATAATTATGTCCTTTAAATTGTGTCCAAATTTTTTTTATATAATTTCCAAGATGCTTGTACCACTCCACAAGTAAAAAAAAAATACATTCTTTCTGATCTTTGCAGAAAGTTCATAGATCCACAGTGTCCACATATTTTGCAATTATGGAATTAACAGGGTAAATACAGTGTACTATTTTAAAGTGAACTTAAACTGGTTAGGAATAGGATATTTGTATAAAATGAGCCATGATTATTTTTTTCTTTCAGTCCAGTAAAATTCACTTTTTGGAACATTCTAGTAATAAATAAGTGTGTGACCGGAGAAACAGATAACGACGTTGTGACCCCTGGCGCGGGAAAAAGCTGTCCAATCACGACGCGCTATAGCATCCAGGCTGACCAATAGGAGCGCAGTGCGCATTCAGAGTCACTTCAGTGAGTCGGTTCTTTTGAACTAGTTGCATTTCAAAGGGTCGTTATATATCGATACATTGTACATATATTTAATTATGTAGGATCGCGGTCGTAGCCTTTCTGTTAAGCGCATACTCCTTTACATAATGAGAATTCGGATTAGTGATTGGGGAATCGATTCTTTTGGGGAGTCGGTTCGTTTAGGAATCGAGCATCAGTAGGGAGCTACGGAGGCGCAAAGGGGAGAAAGAGAGAGAGAGAGAGAGAGAGAAATGTCATGTCAGTCACAACGGCGGGATTGTCGCGTCCTTGAGGAAGAGTCTCAGGTCCAGGTCGCTGTGTGGCGCGCTCAGTGATGTTATGCGTGGCCGCGCGCGCCGAGCCGGTGCGGGGTATTCGCGTGAGGAGCGGCTGCGCACTGCAGACTGGCCCGGTGCACGGCGAGCTCACCACCTCCAAAAGCCTGCCCTCTTCCTAATGCGCTTCCCCTGCAGCAGCATCTCCTCACCGGTATGTATAGAAACCATAAGCCATAAACCCATACACACCTGCAGCATATAAATTGCACAGGTGTGCGTCTGGGGATGACGTCATAATAATAATCATAACAATAATAATGGCGCATTCTTCCTTTTTTTATTTCATTTTATTATTATTATTATTTATTTATTTTTTTATTTATTTTTTTGGTAATTCACGCATCAGGAGATCAAAGCATGTCAGTGTTCTGTTCTGACGCTTTGATGTGTTTACTCACGCGCACACGTGATGCTGCAGGCGTCCACACTGCAGACCCTACAGTAGAGGTTTAAAAAAAAAAAAAAAAAAAAAGACACAGAGGACTTCTCACTATGGCTTCATCTCTGAGAACATGATGTTCTCTTACACTCTGCTATTCTCCATATGCATACTTTGTTAGGACACACAACAAGCCTCCTGCATCAGCACCCAGGCACATGGTGCCTACTGATACCAGGGCAGAGCGCCCGCCAGCCGGGTAGCTTAACAGGATTACAAGCACCATGCATGCTGATGAAGTCAACGTTTGTGAAATGCATGCATCTCCTGGTCATCTGTTTGCTTATGCGTGTGTGCAAGCATGTGCACATGCATTTCAATTTAATAATGTGTTTGTGTTTTTGCCTATGTGTGTGCACGCACCTTAAATCACCATCCAGAGTGTGTCGTGTGTTGTGTTGTGTCTGTGTATGACCTGCTGCCACTTTTGTCAGATAACAGCATATTGATTCATTCCAGTATCTCTATCTCTCTCTCTACAATTCGTTCTTTCATCCGTGTCTTCCTCAACCCTCCCTCCCCCGGGCTCTTTTATAGCTGTTTCTATTTTAGGCCCTGTGCTAAGTCCCCATTTAAGGGACTGTATACACTTAATTATCTGGCACAGGAGCTCATAAGCTTCTTATCAGGTTGGAGGGGTTACAGAGCAGGATCTTCAGCCTGTTAGAATTACAATGTTGTGTGCCTATTTGTGTGCATGTGTTTTTTTTTTGTTTGTTTTTTTTTTATGAATGCTGCCTTTACATGAAAAATGAAGGATGAAGTGTAGTGCTATTCACGTGTAGTTGTGTGCCAAAATATTTTGGACGTCCTTGCAGGATTTTTGCACCCTAACACAGCCGAGTCTTAGGATGAACAGGTGCATGTACCGTGGCATAATGATTTTAGCAGACATGGTGTTAAGTGGATTCCCAAGGTTAAGCATTTATCCCCTAAGCCGTGCCCAAATCACCACACACTACAGGTTACTAAATAACTTAGTGATAACAGCTTAGTCATGCTGTTTGCCCAGTAGGCTACTAAACTGGAGGCTTCCTATTATTGTTTTGCTAGCCTTGTAGCTCGAGTGTAGAATTTGACCTGCTATAATAAAAATCCTGTAAAAGGTATAATAAAAGTGTAATAAACGTTTATTAAAAAGGTCAGATGATGTACTGATTATTTACATCACTGTAGACTGAAGAGGCAACAAAGAGAAATTCATTAGAACTTCAGAACTTCAAAATTCAGAACAACTTCCTTTTCCATGAAGGCTGAAATGCCTGTTAAAGATTCTTCTGTACTGGAACCTACGAGGAGTGTTCAAGTCAAACTGGGATTTTTAATTGTTCAGAATAACAGAATCACAATTAAGAGAGTAAATAGTCAATTTATTTCAATATATAATCCCCTGCTACACTAATGCACTTCACTAGTGCTTGGATACCATCAAGGTAGAAAGTTTTCTCAGTCTACCGGAACCATGATAGGATTGTCTGCTTCATATCTCAAACGCTGGCCCCCCAGGAACTGCTTATGTGGAAATGGCTGGGAGTGAGGTCAAGACTGTAAATATCTCCCAGGCGATTTCCTGTAACGTGCAAGTGTTGTTGGTGAAAGGTTGTTTGTACAGATCCCTCAGACAGATGTGTGTGTCTTGTTCAAGCTGGCATCAGGTTTTCTGTTAATTTTTAAAGATCAGCTGGCTGAATGTTCACAGGAATGACTGAGGTGGGCTCAGAGCCATTCAACTGTTTTACCGTACTGTGCTACATGTCACTCATGAGAAATTTCATCACAAGTCCCAGTTTGACTTGAACATCCCTCATATCTTCTATGTTGATTAGATGTATAGTATGTTCTTTGTGAATATGTTAAGTGTTAAAGATTTGTGCTTTAACTGCTGCCAAAGGAAATCAGGGGTTGGTAATAGTTTTATAGGGTTTAGCAAAATTTATGATTCATCAATTAATCATTTTGACCAGAGATCATAAACCTGGCCCTACAATATTCAACAATCCACCGTCAGACTTTACAGTGGTATAGGATGTCCTTAATACAGTACCTGTTCATCCACAATCATGCTGATATTTTGCACAATATACTGTACACTGCCTGGCTAAAAAAAAAAAAAAAATCACCATGTGGATTTAACTAATTAAGTGGGTACAGAAAGAGCCTTCCATTGGATAATTACTGTAGTGATTAATATGGTTCAGATGGCAAGAAGTTATTTAACCCCAACTGATGCAGTATCTTCTCATTTCTCATACAAACACTTTTCTTTTTTTTTTTCTTTTTTTTTTTTGGCTGGGCTGTGTATTTGCCTTGTCTTGATCGCAAACATGATGCCAACTGAAATTCTATTGAGCCACTGCCAAGTTTGGTGGCAGTATAATGTGGCATAGAATCAAATTTGTGCCAAAATATATTTAAAACAAGCTGTATAAAACTCATAGGATTTACTTTTTCTTCCTGCTAAACACACATTTTCATAGTCTAAAATGGACCTTTAGGTGTATTTTATGACAGTTCCCATACCTATGAGAGTGTTATTTAAGAAGACGGAAACCAAATATTACCCCAAATAACTGCTGCTAATGTCACTTTGAATTCTGCTACATTACTTGATTGCACCATTAATGTTTAACATCAAACAATATCCTATTGAATATATATTTATCGAAATAATGTTCAATAAAAACTGCATATCAACACAGTGAAGGGTAGGTTTGTAAGTTCATACTGTAAATAAGCACCCATTGGTAGGGGTAGACTGGAAACAAAAATCAGCCTGTCGCAGTAAAACATTTTTTTTTTTCATTTTTAATGATTTACATCTACATTATTAAATCAGATCGAAGCCCCTGTCACACAGTCTGTTTAGGGGGAAATTTTTGTGCGATTTTGCTGTTTTGTGCAAAAAAAGCGCTTTTAAACCAGCAGGAGTGGTAGTCAGAGATAACACAAGATTGCTATAAAAAGAAGCCGGCGAGTCTCAGGAGCTCCTTGTCCTCCGAAGGTAAGCATTGAGTTTAGTGAGTGGTATAAATGTGCACAGCTAGCAAAAGCACCTCAACCCTCACTTCACTTATTCTTGTTTTGAAAGCAGCAGTATAAGTGGCATTTCAGACCAAAATGTTATCCATAACACTGGATGTTACACCATGTACCCTATGCTTCTTTAAAGCACCTCCACGATGGTTGATGGGTTCATTGTAAGCATTTTGGAAGTTTTTTTTTTATAATGTGTGTGTGTGTGTGTGTGTGTGTGTGTGTGTGTGTGTGTGTGTGTGTGTGGCTTTAAAGTGTGCTTCAGTTTCTGTGTCAAGGTGTCTTTTAGTGCCAGTCCAGTAAGTTTAATGAACTTTGATCCAAAAAGTGAGTGTTAAGGTTTTAGCCAGGTTGCTTCTATACTGGTTTTGTTTCAGCCAGATTTCCAGTACATGTTGTCTGTTTATCAATTTGAACCAGAATCACGTTACATAATCATAAAGAACTCAAAAGCACAAGGCATTTCTCTAGAAAATGAGAGAAGGGAAGACTGAAGTAAGTGGGAATCTCTGTACCGTTGACCGAAACAAGATTCTGTCCGTCTGCATTTCCTCATACAATTTCCCCCTCAATCTTTGGTTAATGTTAAACACGCGAATGTTAAACACGGCCAGAATAGCCGTGAGTTACTTTGATCCTATCAGTGCAGAGCATGATGACGTTTCAGCAGCATTTCTCTCTGATCTTACTTCTCAGATTGTTTGATCAGCAAGCACAAGCGCAGCAGACATCATGATGACCAATCTGACTTTCCTCCCTCTCCTCGTCTGAAACGTGAGTAAGTGAGGTGAGGTCTGACTTTCCAGAGTGTTTCTGGAAACGAAGTCATGTGCTTCTCTCTACCTCTACTATTTTATCAATGCATTCTTACTACAAGCTCTAGGGGTAAGATTTCAGTGAGCAATATTCTTTATTTAATCTAAGGTGGGCCATGCTCTGTCCAGTGCGAGGGGTGGTGGAGGAATGGCTCTCAGAATTCAAGGTGAGAACTTTGCTTTGATAGATCCTCTATTGTGGAGTGTAGTAGAGACTGTGAACCCACCATTAATAACTATTTCAGATATTTAACTTCATTTCAATGAAGGTACAAAGGATATTTCTGTAGGAATGTCTTTCGGGATGGAGCAGGAGGAGGTCCTCTTCTTTGTAGCTTGCAATAGCATTATTCTACCAGAGGGGGCGACATTCCCAGGTTACCCAGCATGCACAATAATTTCGACGATTCCTCATTCATTTTAATTTAGCACATTATACACACCGTCATAAGTGGCAAATGCTAATAGTTTTAGCCCTCTAGTTAAAGATGTGAGCATAAACAAGGTGACCTCTTGTCTATGCAGAAATGTACTGGTATAGAGTTTTTTGTTTTGGGTCGGTGAAAATGAAGCTATGACTTTTAAGGTGGAATAATTATTACATTTAGTTTTCTATTACTATTTGTTTTTTATGTTACAGTCTTGATTCGTTTGCAGATATATTTCACTTTTTGTTTTATTACTGCACCCTGACTTTTACACACATACGCACACAATATCAGCCATAACATTAGCACATTAACATTGATTATCAATTATAAACCAGTAAACTTGCGACAGGATCATGAGCACACAAGGCTCACGCCTGCCCGCGGGGACCAAAGGCCGTACGTTCTGATCCCACTGGTAATGACCACGATCCACGGAGGTCCCACCCTGCAACCGACAGCATCCAGAGGATTCACCGCTACCGTCCCGGCACCAGAAACCACAGCACACACCCAGATGCTTTGTGAAGCCGCGCCCGAGGGGCCAGAGCCACTTCAGTGGCACATTTGGCTGGTTTTAATGTTATGGCTGTGTATCTGTGTATATATGCTTTGTATAAATACTGGCACAAACTAGTGTACGGGGAGATTTTGTAAAAGATTCAGGTCATTTTAAACTTTGTAATTAACAGTAACCTCGACTTCATCTTCAATCCAAACTCATAAATTCATGATAAAGTGTTTTTTTTGTAGATTTCCTCTACATTCTAATACTATATTGTATATATACTAACAACTAACTGGAAAAATGTCGAAATGTGAATGTTCTTATTGATTAAACAGATATGACTATAATGTATCAATACAATAATATAGAGTATAATCAAGTTTATTTATACAGTACTAGGTCTCAGAGGAGATAAAGTCAGTGAGGCCAGATTGAGGTGCTGAATATATCAGTAGAAGAATGCTGAGGTTGGAGCTGCCAGGCAGGAGATCTAGACGAAGACCGAAGATGCAGTGAGATTTATGGATGCAGTGAGAGAGGACATGAAGTTAGTTGGTGTGAGAGAAGAGGATGTAGAGGACAGGGTGGGATGGAGGCGGATTATTCCCTGTGGTGACCCCTGAAAGGGAACTGCGGAAAGACGAAGATGAAGATTTATACTAGGGCTGGATTTATTATTGTTTTAAAAAGATCTTTTTCTTAATCCTTGTGTTTTGATGATGGTGGATGGGGTGCTTTTAAAAATGTTTGTCCACAATGTCCAAATTGATTAACAAGGATGGTGTGGGTCACCCTGAAAGAGATAACTCCAATTAAGATATACTGTATATCTGTTGACCAAATGTTAAAAGTGATCAGACATACAGTAAGCACTTCTTACCTCCTGCAGCATAACACAGACACTGGACCCACTCACTGTAGGGATCCGGCATTCAGACCTCATGGTGTCTATAATATGATAAAAGACAGGTGTGTTTCACAGGGCTTTAGTTCGAGGATTGATTTTTATTCATTACATCGGCCTACCATATCTACGTAAACAAATATATACGTACATAAATATACTGTAGTAGGTGTATGAAGGTACATTATGGACTTCATGCTGACACTTTAGCTCTCGTGGTTTTCCTTGCGTATCACACTAAGGTCATCAAATGGGTGCCTTCAACCACATTTTACTGCCCTATTTACTAATATTTTTATTATATTATCTCAACATGGATATCACTTCATGCACTCTCTATTGAGGCAAAGCCAGTTGAGCAATCAATGTGACTGAAGCTCCTGCCATCTGCACCTTTGTAATAAACCCTTTTACATCATTACTTCCTGTGTACTGAAAAATATGCTATGGTTTATACGGCCATTCTGAGAATATCGTAGACATAAATGTCATAATGGTAGTATCTTAGCTGCTTAATTGTCTAAAGTAGTGTCTGGAAGCGTCAGATAGTTTTCTATTCATTTCCCTTTTCCTCCACAGACGTTACCTGATGATCTGATCCCTGGCTATACTTGCTGCCTGCGTCTGAAGAAAGGTCTGGTGCCTGCACTGTATGCTGTCATACAGGAGCAGCCTAGCAGCGAGGTAAAGCTGTTTTGTTTAGTCTGTTCAGCTGTAACGTTCGCTTTGCAAATTAGTACTTTAACATTGGTTATTAATTATACAAAAAAAAAATGTGAATATTGAATATTCTAGTGCTTATTTGCTGAGAAATTGTACTGTTAAAAAAAAAAAGTACAGTTGTAAGTAAAAAGAGTCATATTGCATGTTAAAAGTGCCGTAATATGCTCGGTGAGTCACCCCAACAATCCCGTAATGCTAATTCAAAGGCAGTGCTGTGTCAGGGGTGTCAGAATTGGTGGGAAATATGAACACATTAATCATACACCAGCCCAGACATATCAACTCTCATCCCGTCTTAGCTTCAAGCGCAGAAGAACCAACCGAAGAGAAACAGACAGCCAAGGGAAGTGGGCCTGAGGGAAAGAGGCAGACAGTGGCAGAGTGAGAGAGTTCAGCGAAATTAAATAAGATCAAAATTGAATTGGGCGTGATGGAGTTTAGCTACATAACTGGGAAGGCATTTACTGAAATTCTAATTTGGTTGCATCCTAGCGAACCATCCTGCGCTCTTCAACGCCTAATCGACTTTTACATCGGACAGGGTAGCATTTTAAAATAGAAAAATACATGGATCAGTTGTGAGACTGTAGCTTCACAATGGTTCATTTGGTTATGAAGGCTTTACAGAGAATAAGTAGCAGACACACCTCCATATCAACCTCGAAGAAGACCATTGTATATTTTGGATGCCTTCAGCATAGTTTTAGTAGAAAGCAATAAAAATCAAGAAAGACCATTGAGTTCCACCCTTTTGACTGGTTGTGTGTGGTTTGTGGGGCCTCATAAATAATGAAACAAGTGTGGCCTGTCCCTGTCCATGGCTGATCAAGCAGATAAAAGGCATGGAGGCGCTTCTGAGTGTTACATTTGCATCTGGGAGCGGTTCACTTGGACTCTCAACATAAGGTCTATGCAAGTGAAGGAGGCCATTATTAGTCTAAAAATAAAGAAAATAAGTCTATCAGAGACACAGGAATAAAATTGAGGGTGGCCGATATGACAGTTTGAAAGACATACAGTGGGAAGTAAAAACACAGCAAGGTGCGCTTCAGAGCAAGGCGCCTCTTGTACCACTGGTACCGCTCAAGAACAAAAAAGAGAGATTAGACATTACCAGATTCTTTAGACTGATGAAACCAACATTATCTTGTACCAGAATGATGGGGAAAGGTATGGAGAAAGAAAGGAACCGGTCATGACTGAAAGCATCGTCATCTGTCAAACATGGGGGAGGTAGTGTTATGGCACAAGTGTGTATGGCTGCCAATGGAATCAAGCCACTGGTGTTTATTTGATGACCTGACTGCTGATAAAAATAGCAGGATGAATTCTGAAGTGCTCAGATTCAGGCAATTGCTGCAAAACTGATAGGATGTTTCATATTGCAGATGGATAATGATCCAAAGCATATAGAGAAAGCTACTCAAGGCGAAAAAATGGGATAATCTTCACCGGCCAAGTCAGTGACCTGATCTCAATACAATAAAGCATGTTTTTTTCTTACTGAAGACAAGACTGAAAGCAGAAAGACCCGCAAACAAGCAGCAACTGAAGGCAGCTGCAGTAAAGGCCTGGCAATGCATGTTGGGGGAGTGCAACATTTGGTCATGTCTATGGGTTCCAAATTTTGTAATTACGTTAAGGGGTAGTAGCTCAGTGGTTAAGGCGTTGGCCTTCCGTTTGGAAGGTCCCAGGTTCAAACCTCACGACTGCCCTTAATGCCACTTCCCCCTCAACTGCTCAGATGTATAATGAGATAAAACACAAGTTCATAAAGGTGTCTCCTAAATGCTGTAATGTAAATTTGGTGTACAAATGGCAAAAATATTTCTTTGTTCCAAAACGTATGGACCTGGCTATGTATATGTATGTATGTTTGTGGTGGATTAGCAGCAACTTGGGCGAAAAGGGAAAAGGAGGAGTTGGGCAAACAGATTGGTTTGTTATACAGTATCTGTTATATCTGGAAGAAGCTGTTCCTCAGTCTGTTGGTGTGTGTCCTGATTGGCCACAAACAGTCTGTGTCCTGGATCCGTCGAATCCTTGATGATGTTTGCTAGCTCTTTTGTGTAGACGGCTAGCATAGACTATGTCAAAGTTTGGGCGCTTGGTTTCCACAATCCTCTGTGCAGTCTTAACTATCCGAGCCAGGACTGTCCAGGTACTCTGCGTTGCAGCTGGTGTACCACACTGTGATGCAGGGACAGACAATGCTCTCTAACGTGCTTCTGTAGTCATTCACTAACAGCTGAGAGGGAACTTGAGCTTTCTCAGGAAGAAATGCCTCTGCTGAACTTTCTTCATTAAATGGGAAGTGTTAATGGTCCATGTGAAATCCTTTGTTATGTGCCGGCCCCAGAATTTGATGTCGTTAACCCTCTCAACCTCCTCACCGTTGATGTGAAAGGGAGGTGGGTGTTGTTTTTCTGGTTCTCCTGTAGTCCACAATGATCTCCTTTGTTTTATTGGTGTTGGAAACCAGGTCACTATCCACACACCCTTCGACCTTTCACTGAAGTGTACAGTATCTCGTCGTATTGTGGTGTTGTCAGCAAACTTCACTATGGTGTTAGAGGAGTGGAGGGGTGTGTAGTCGTGTGTGAATAGGGTGAAAAGGGCTGGCCTGAGGATACAACCCTGTGGTACTCCTGTATTCAGGATGAGAAGGGATGATATGTGATTGCTCACCCTTCATGCTCTTCCCCTGACACGCCCATCACTTTGGTCATTCTGAACTCATCAGTCTACATGACGCTTTTCCGTTGCTCCAAAATCCTTATTCTCCCTTGCAAATTGGAGCCTCTTTTCAGATTAGTCTCACTAACAAGTGGTTTTCCTGTCAGTTGGCTAAGTGTCTTAAAGGAGGCATATAACAGCCTTTTTCTGCATAACTGACGTTGTATCCTAGGGAGGACCAGACTGGTGAATGGGAATTTGACTGAGACTAAATCAAAGAGAGGAAAATTGGTAAATAAATGATCTGTTGGAAAGCTGGTTCCTAAGATTCTGTAGGTGTTTGTTCAGTATTGTCCTTTTCTCTACAGCTTTTGGCTCCAGTGTGTCACCAGCTGTTTGAACTCTACCGGAGCACGGAGGTGGGACTACGCCGCTTCACACTACAGTTCCTACCGGAGCTGATCTGGGTGTACCTGCACCACACTGCCAGCAGGGAGCGTTACCGCAATGGCTGTGTAGAAGCTCTATTACTGGGAATTTATAACTTGGTGAGCCACCTGAAACAATGTTGTGAAGGGCTCGGAACGAAGGCCAAGTTGCTTATGACTTCTCATCTTTTCTTTTCTTTTTTTTTTTGTAGGAAATTGTGGACGGTAAGGGAAACAGCAAGCTTTTGTCCTTCACCATACCCACTCTCTCTAAACCGTCCATATACCATGAGGTAAGGCATCAAGCCATTGTGGTGTACAGATTTGAACAATGTAAACTATTTTAAATACATCAGTGCTTGTAATTAAGCAAATGATGATGAAAGAAAGTCACATTATTTCAAAGAAGGCTAATAACCCCTGTTTGGTTTTCGCAGGGGTGCCAAACCTCATCTCTTAACCCGGGGTTTAATTATGTAGAGAATAAGTTTCTTTTTTATACTTTCTGAAACTGCTTTAGCTTCCGCTTTGAGTCATTCGGTTCCAGTTGATGAACTCTGGTGTAATGAGCCTCCGCTAAACCTTACCCTTAAGCATTTCCCGAATACCTTTGTGAGCAGTTGATCTTATAATGACATTGAGCGTTGAATGCTGAAATGAGAACTGAGTATCGACATCACTGTCTAATGTAAAGGTCTAAAAAAAAAAAAACATTAATACACATATATTTTGGTTTAAACATTTATCTTGCCCTTCATATTCGATACAATAGTATGTGCCATGTGTCTGTTGTAGCCCTCCAGTCTGGGTTCTATGTTTCTGACGGAAGGAGCGCTTAGCCAACATGACCTGATCAGAGTGGTGTACAGTGGTCTGCTGCCTCAGAGAGAAACGTTTACTTCTCAAAACAGGTATCACTCCGAATTTTCATTAAAATTTATATTTTTTCATTTCATCCTGAGCGGCTTGCGGGTCATAGAGATAATATTTTCCAGAACGTTAACCATGCACAATCACCACACATACCTACTTATCGTTTATAGCGCTGGAAATAAGAGATACAAAATGTACTGTTTCTAAGAGAAACCCGTTAATAAAAGTTAAGGGTGTGAGAAAAAATTTTAATAAAGTACTCGTTTTGTCATCAACGTCAACGTCTGTTCCATTTCATCCTGTATACAGGGTCTTGGAGCCTATGCCAGGAGACTTAGGGGAGATATTTGATAATTTTACTCCCACTGCACATTTTTCATCTTTTTAAATCTTGTGGATTTTTTTTCTTGATAGTTATTTTACCGTTTCAACAGTGGTGAAAGTCGTAGGCCAGTATGGTCAAGAACCCCAAAAAAGTTTCAATGGCAGTACAGAGTACTAAAGGGGCGGAGAGAGCAGCTGCCTGCCAAAACCTACAGTCAAAACCAGTCATGGTAGCATTTTCAGCAAGAAAACACACTTGATAACTTGATAAGGAAGCGATAACACTTTCTTTCTTTAGTAATCGCTCCTAACGCCTTCTGAACCGTCCGTGTTGTGTTTGAATTTCATTATGCAAGTTAACGTGAGCGCGAGCTTATGCCAACGTGATATCCAGTGCTGTTGTGTTTTGGCAAGGACACGCTTGTTGCACAATCTCCCAAATATCACAAAAAAGTTGCGATGATTCCAAAAGATTCCAGCAATACAGACAGCAGCTCAGACAAGCTGTCTGTGAGGTCACGAGTCTCTCTGTAAACGCTGCTCGGCTGTTCACACGTGTCCTAAACAGAGCACTTGTGAAAGGGCACTCAGAGTTTGTCAGTTTTCACAATGGCAAGTATTTCTTTTTTCTTTGTACTCCATACAAGAATTAAAATATTGAAAGGTTTTTTTTCAAGGATGGATAAGGCTGAGAAAAAGTGAGCAATATAAAGTGATGAAGGTTATAGCAGTAGTACAGACAAGAATTTTTTACACTAATTTCATTCCTGTCTAACAGTGACATTGGTACTCCGCACTTGCCAGGGTACAAGTCCACTTGTTCATGAAGAATGATTACTTTGCTTTTTTGTTAGGATTGAGAATTGAATGACATTTTATCATTATAATTTATCTCTTTATTATTTGAGTATGAATCTTTTTCTTTTTTTTTTTGCATACATTCACATATAGTGCTCGCCCTATCATCCGGAGATCGCGGGTTCGATTCCCGGGTGATGCTGTAACCTCCCGCAGTCGGAGGTCTAGAAAGAGCTGATTGGCCGAGCTCTTTCAGAGGGGAGGGATGAGAGGTACTTAGTGCTCCCACATTAATCACGGCTCTACAGCCAATCAGGGGCGTCTGTGAGCTCACGCAAGCGGTTCGAAAAGATGCAGCTGGCGTCACGTGGTTCGGAGGAAACATGTGATAGTCTTCGGCCCTCCCAACTGGATTCAGTAGCAGTAGTAGCCTTAATGTGGAGCCCCCTAGTGACGGGGAGGAACAACACCCTGCATCACTAATTTTCAGCTTAAGAATTTTTTAAAATTCTTGCAAGAAATTTGCCTCCACATACGAATCATTTTCGGCATACGAGCGACCGAACCGAGCCGAACCAGATGCTGCCTACGTTGCGCATATGCCCCGGAGCCATTGCGTCAGTAGAAAGACAAGCGAAACAAGTTTATATATTTTTTGGTTTTTTACATTTTTTTTATTATGTCCTAGATTTAGTGAAGATATAGCATCGTGGCTCTCAAGAATGTTAGCGAGTACGGTAACAAGAAGTAAAGGGAGCCGCTTTCAGTTTAGTTTTTAAGGCACCCAGTGCCAAGAGTAATCATAAATTAAGGTTGAGTGAGCTTTAATGTCTGTTTTATTTGGTTTTCTAAATGTTTTTATAGTTTTTATATGCAAAAATATGATTATATGGTTGGAAATTGGTAATTTTGGAAATATTTTTGGGTGGCTGGACCGGATTATCTGCATTTACATAATTTCCTATGGCAAAATGTGCTTCACAAAACGAAATGTAGCCGGAAAAACTCAATTTAGTGTTGGAGGTTTCATGGCTAAATTTGACTTGCTTGGTGGACAGTCTTTATTGATTGCACATTCCACCAGTAAGAGCAGAGTGTGAAGGTCTAATTAGGAGAGTAATAGCACAGTTTTGCTTAAAATATTGCAATGCACAACCAATGCGATATGTTATGGGTGACATATCGGAGTTCAAAAGAGGACAAATTGTTGGCGCGCATCTCAAGCAAGTCTTTGTGATGTTTCAAGAGCGACGGTATCCAGGGATGTCCGGGTGCTAACCCGGATTGTATCCAAAAAACATAAAACTGCCACTGTGCAGGACTTGTATGTGTCATTCCCAAGACGCATTGATGCTGTACTGGCTGCAAAAGGAGGCCCTACACCATACTAATGAATTATCGTGGTCTAAATTAGGGAGGATTTTTGTTCAGGATCAAGGTCACATCAAGGTCAAAGCGGTTAAGTTATCATTTTGGCAGTGCAGATGTCTTGCATCTTATTCCACTTATTGCACAATGGTTTCTGCTTCTTTGTCTTTTAGTCAGGATATACAGTAGATTATCTGGAATGCGCATCAGCACTCGTTCTGATCAGAATGCCAGTTTACATCCTTTACACCTCATTTAAATAGGCTCTTATCATTTAAATAGCAGCATTTAGAAACTGAAATCATATTGTGAATATATTCATGTAAAATGATTGTGACTAATCTTCAGTTACAGTAACGTAGAGATCGATTGTTTCTTTTTATAATGGCTGGTGTGTATGTTCTGATGTAGGTTTGAGGTGTTATCTTTCCTCATGCTGTGCTACAACTCTGCTGTGGTCTACATGCCGGCATCTTCGCATCAATCGGTCTGCAGAATGAGCTCACGGTAATACTGATCATCTTTTATTATTTATATCCTCCTCTTCCTCTGCTTCCTCACGCTCTCTTTCTCTTACTCTCTCCGGCAGTAAAGGGCTTGACATGGAGTCAATAAATGGATTATTGATTAGGTTCAGTGATCTAAGGCTACGGTTGCCTTAAATATGCATAGATAATCAAGATTGTAAATAGTCTAGGCATAGAAACAATGATCAATGATTTCCCAAATTGGCCAGGCATTAATGAGTCTTAGTTACGATTTGCATTTACTTTTCCTGTGCTTTCCCTTCTCTCAGGCTTCACTCAGGCTGTCTTCCTGTTGGTTGTGTTTTTGCGCTCAGGTTGTGTGTATGTGGTTACCCGCGTCAGCAGCAGAAGTTGTGGAGGGAATCGTGCAGCCGTGTGCGCCTGGATCCCGAGTTCATGGTGCAGATGCTGACTGCAGTTTATCATGCCATGTGAGTTCTACCAGGATTTAGTCTTGTCCTCTGGCAGTGTTTTTTTTTTTATTATTTCCCTTAATAGTAAGATAAATCTCTCTAGATTGTCTAATTCAGTTTTGATTGTGCTCCATTTGTTTTTGATAATTCGAGCCAACCTGGTTAATTTATTCAGAAACCATTCCTTATTCAAGGCTGCTGTTATTCGAACAGGGCATCATTTCAAGTACAGAATAAGTGAAACATCTCAGCGTGTTAGGAAGCTGGAATGAGAGCGCAGAGGCAGCCAGAATGCTGATATACCATAGAGTAGACAGGTCTTGAACCCACAACCTTCTGATTAGTAGCCCAAAGAATTAACTTCTAAGCAGCAACAGCCCAGATGTAAATAAGTGGAAGGAAACAATACAATAAATACATATTAGAAAAATATATATTTATATACTATTATAATAATAATATAATAATATTTACATATTTATTTTACATAATAAAAAAATCATGTTTACATTCCAGTTACAATATGGCTTGGCTTTTACAGTGGTACCTCAGCAGTACAAACGAATGATACTGTCCCATCAAAGCATTTTCGGCATACGAGCAAACGAACCGAGCCAAACCGGACGCTGGCTGAGTTGCGCCTACAGTACGTCCGGTAGCCGTTTGTGTCAGAGGACAGCTAAGTGAAATTTTTCAAGGTAGAAGAAGGAAATGCAGACACTTTATCGGTTTTTGCTTCTTTTTTAAAGCAGCTGGTGCCAAGAGGAATCGTAAATTAAGGTTAAGTGAGGTTTAATGTCAATTTATTTCGTATTGTCCTTGATTTACATGACTTTTCTAAATGTTTTTGATTGTAAAAAATATGATTAAAGTGTTGGAAATGGGTAATATTGGTAATATTTTTGGGTGGCTGGAACGGATTATTTTCATTTACGTTATTTCCTATAAGAAATAAATAAATGCGTTCCACAATCCGAAATCACACCTTAAGAACTCGCCTCTTAAGTTTGTACGCCGAGGTACCGCTGTATATGAATGAAGCTTTTAAAAAAAAATTAATATTTAAAAGGATGTCAGAACTAGTCCAGCAAGACCAGAATCTGAGAACACAGAATTGTTTAATATTTGTTATTTGGAGAATGTGCTAATGCTATGTGCGTCTATTGCAGCTACAATGGACAGTGGGAACTCGGAAGAGAAGCTTTGGAGGACATCCTGTATAGAGCACAACTAGAACTATACGCCAAGCCATTACTAGTAAAAGCTTTTGTTTCTGCCTTTAGATGAACATACTGTAGTACGAGGTGGTATCAAAAAGTTTCAAGACTGGTTTTGTAACACAACAACAGATGGCAGTATAAGGCTGTACACGCAGTCACAGAGAGTACCGACCTTCATAAGTCAGCGTGCCAAAAGACATCGTCCTATATACATCAGGAACTGTGCAGTTGTGCTAATCTGGCCATGTATGTTACCATGTCTACGATTTCATCATGGACAGCAAGTTAGAACAGAGCCAATGTAAAATTGAGTAGCACGTTTGATAACGGAAGAACATCACTGGACGCAGATGAGACATCAGAAAGACCTTCAATGAGTTCAATCCCGAAAATGTTGAAATCGGTTGGCACCTTGTGCATGATCGCTGGAGAACAATCCACAACATTGCTACCATCGTCGGTGTGTCATACGGAACAGTCCAGGCGATCCTCACGTGTGATTTGAACATGCGACGTGTTGTTGCCAAGTTCGTCCCCAGACTGCTGACCCAGGAGCTGAAGGAACATTGCGTCGAAGTCTGGCAAGAACTCCGTCAGCGCACCGTGGATGTCCGGTCCTTCATGTTGAGGATCATTAGCGGTGACGAAACGTGTGTGTATGGGTACGACCCTGAGATGAAGCAACAGTCTTCACATTGGAAGAGCCCATCAATTCTACGACCAAAAAACTGCCAGGTTTTAAGGCGTCTGAGGGAGGACGTACAATGAAAGCGACCGGATCTGTGGCGCACTCATAACGAAAAGTTTTTGCTACCACCTCGTATAACTTTGTCATGTTACTTGAGTAAAACATCTGTTGATGTGCCTAAAATATATTATAAACATTGTAACCTTTAAAAAAAAAAAAGCATAAGACTTTGAAGGTTATATTTATATACAGTATGTTTCCTTGTTTTAGGTAGCGGATGCTATGAGATGTTCGCTGCCACCACGACCACCAGATGGCACGCGGAATCTTCTGGAGGTCGAAGCTACGCCCACAAACAAGCGCGTCTCTCAGACAGCCATCACCGCTGCATCCATCCGCAGACTCCGCTGGAAACGAGAGGGTGCGAAATCCCACACGTACATTTACACAAATGATGGTGACAAAAAGGATGTTGGATGCTATTCATGGATGTGATGTTGGATGTAATATTCATTTCCTCCTTTTCATTACCTTTACTTTTCTCACATTACTTTTTTACACCGCTTATTTGATGAGATCGTGGTATTGCTACATTTCTGTTAGCTGCCTTTCTGTTTACTGAGCAGTCACTGTCTTCATCTCAGACTGTTTTGATTTCTCAACCTCTGCTGAGTTCTTCTCGTCCATTGCACCAAGTCAGTTTTCTCGTTTGAAACAAACACCCAGCCCGGTGCACCATGGGTGGACAAAGAGGACCATCCATCGAACTGTGAGAGGGGGTAGGCAGGGCTGATAACAATCTAAACCTGTAGAAGCTCCTGCTGTTGACCCATCATGAGTGATAGTTTTTCATTTATTTAATGTAGAATCTGGTGCAACCCTTAGAGCGGCCAAAAAACACCAACATACCCTTATGTCTGCAGAATATGTGTTGCTGATCAAGCTATCTGAAGGTTTGTCACAAAGCAAGCATAACAGATTTGCCCTTTTTTCAAAAAAGACAATAATGCAACTCATCAGATAATCAATATGTTCAGTTTAACTTAACCATAACAGAGTTTGCAATCTTTAAAAATGGACGCGTGTCCGGTTAGATCCATCATGCCAAATACAGTATGAGTCAAACCCACAGTTAGCTTGACAGCCCAGGCCTTATGTAGTGTCTAGGACAGAGTCTCTTTTCCATTCATCACTTTATCAGACTCCCCAGTGTTTGTACCACATCAGTAATATAACCATAATATCTTATTTATTGTACTGAGGACAGAGAAACTGTTGACTCAAAACCCACTAACAGTGAAAGTCTATGGGTAGTTGTTGGATGTCAAAAATAGATACTGTACTGTATATTTTAGTAGCATATTCCTCTACAATATTTCAGAAATATTTTCCAGAAAGCCCCACAAAATGCTCACAGAACTTGGAAAGAACTAAACATTTAAAGGGCCCCTTCTAGCATGGTGTACAGTCAAGATAGTCAAGCCATTGACTGTATATCATACAGGAGAGTTTCAGCTGTAAACGGTGCCGTTTTTTATTGGGCTTCCATCCATCTATGAGCCTCTTCCAACTAGGGACTAGAAGCCAATGGTGACCATTGTATTTATTCTTTTTTTTTTTTTACAAACGTGTTGGGAACTCTGGTCAACATTCACACATTACGGGCAATTCAGGAACGCCAATTAACCTAAATTGCATGTCTTTGGGTTTCCTCTGTGGGAGGGAACCGGAGTACTCGGAGGGAGAAGATGTAAACTCCATGCACACAGACCCAAGGGTGGGAATCGAACCCGGAACCCTGGAGGTGCGAGGCGACAGTGCTAACCACTAAGCCACTGTGCTGCCAGATGAATATGTAACTAAGGGGATGTAATTGCAGTAATTCATCACCATGTACAGTGGAACCTTGGATTACGTGCATAATTTGTTCCGGAAGTGGGCTCGTATTCCAAAACACTCTTAAACCAAATCATCATTTCCCATAAGAAATAATGAAAACTTCAATTATTCGTTTCACAGCCCCCAAAAATAAATACATAAAAATAATTAATACAATCTATAAAATTAAAATAAAACAAATTAATCTGCACTTTACCTTTAAAAAAAAGTACAAATAAATCCTGACAGATAAGTGTTTCCATTGGTGCGTGTGTGTGTGTGTGTGTGTGTGTGTGTGTGTGTGTGTGTGTGTGGAATTAGCCCCTTCCCTCGCCTCGTTTTACACAGTAACACTCCTCCTCCCTCTCTCCACCTCGCTTTTTCACAACAGTTTCACAACAAACACACACGCACACAACAGAAACACCGCTCTGAGTGACGCTCTGTGTCAAAATAAGAGTCGCATGTGTGAAGCATGATACTCTGCGCTCGTTAACTAATACTTGCTCGGTTTCCGAATAAAAAATTATTTAAAATCTTTGCTCGGTTTGCGGAACACTAGTAAACCACGTTACTCGCAATCCGAGGTTCCACTGTATATGATTTAAAGCCAATTGGTGAAGATTCAGGATAGGGAAAAACCTTGTAAGCGTGGAACTACTATAATAATATATTTTTTATTTTTCTGAATTATACCACAATCCCATTGGAAATGATCTGGCCAGGGATTTACTATTTCAGATTACATAACGTTTACAGATTGCAGGCTTTACACAATACATGAGTATACAGATATAGTCTGAGGTGGAAGTAGTAGTCAGCTGACTGTTAGCTGGCAGTTGGCCGTCTTGTTAATTATAACTTGTGCATTATACAGTAGCTGCTGAGAAATTTCTGTTTCCTCCAAGTTTTCAGAAAAAAAAGCCTGGCCTGGTTCTGTTTCTAAGCAAATATGCCTGCCATCGTTTTAAACGTTAAATCACTTTCTGACTGGTTAACATGGATTTTTTAAATTAACATGAATTAACATATCAGTGCTTGGTGTACTGTAGTTCCGTTTTAAGTCTCCTCATACACCACAAATTCTAGCAAATATCACCTAAAACCTTTTGAACTACATTAGAGCATTTCAGGCAGCACTATGGCATAGTGGTCAGCACTGTGGCCTCACACCTCCAGGGTCGATGGTCTGATTCCTGCCCGTGCAGTTTGCATGTTCTTTCCCGTGCTTGATGGGTTTCTTCAGGATACTCGGGTTTCCTCCCAGGGTCCAAAGACATGCCGATTAGTTTAGTTGGTGTGTGAATGAGGGCCTATCTCAGGAGACAGGGCACGAGGCAGGGTACACCCTGGACAGGGTGCCAATCCATTGCAGGGCACACACACATATACACACTCATACATGAACATTAACCTAACCTACATGTCTTTGGACTGTGAGTACCCGGAGGAAACCCACCAAGCACAGAGAGAACATGTGAAATCCATGCACACAGAGACAGGAATCGAACCTGGCCGGGGACCCAGACCATGGCGGTGTAAGGCAACCATGCTTGTTTGTTGACAAAGCATGTAAATTTATTGATGGCGTCCAACAACTTCCATTATAAAAGCTTTTTCCACAGTTGTTTTAGTCAGTTCTTGTTGTTGGCATTTACACACATGAGACCGATATGATGGATAGTCGCTAAGTATGCAATATTTGTATAAACGTCCCCTCCTACCTTTCTCATTCTCTGACCTGTTGCCTGTTTGCGCCCCAGAAGCTGATGGCGGGAGCTGCGGTGAAGACTCCTTCGACCCAGACGAGGGCTTTTCCTCCGGCGCCTCGAGCAGCAGCCAGCCCAGCAGTATGAAGAGGGGCCGGGTTCCAGGAGTGCGTCTGTCCCGGGACCCTGCGGTGTGGCAGCGAGAGAGTACGTCTGTAGAGACCAGAGCTGTTTCGTGCATGCTCCACCAACACCACCAGTCGCCTCCTCCGGCCATCACGCTCCGCACTGCCGAGAGCAGCAGAAGCCCCAGCCCCAGCCCCGGCATGGCCAGGAGGTTCTTAGACCCGCATTACCTGCCCCCGTTCGATGGTCCGCCACCCCGAACTGCTAGCACATCTTCTAGTAAATCCCTGGACTGCACCGGTTTCAACGGCTCATCCGGGCCGACAGATAGCTTGTCGTTCGGAAGCCTGAGTGCGGATAGGGCTCACTGTTTATCAGCGATCAGCCTGCAGGAAATGCAACTAAGACGGGCGTCGAGAAGCCAAGATCTGCTTTCGCCTGAAAGTCCCTTTTCCTCTACAAGCCCTCTGTCCAAACAGTCTCGCTCATCCAGTTTTAATATGCAGATTATATCACAAGTGTAGACTCATCTGTGTATCTCTCAGCGTGGATGTATGTGTGTATGTGTGTATGTGTGTGCGTGTGTCGTGCATGTGTATGAGCATGTCTTGTATATGTTAAATGGTTGTAGCATATGTGCATAAGAGAGAGAAAGTGTGTGTGCGTGTATGTGTGTGTGTGTGTGTGTGTGTGTGTGTGTGCTTGTTTGTGCATGGTTCTATACATTGAAACAATAATTTCCAATGACACCATTATGCACTGGCAGAAGAAATAAGTATTTTGCACAGAATTTCCCCTTGCGGACATACTGTACTACCGGTGCATCTAATGTGCCGTAATATATGTCGAGAGGAAAACTTCAAAAATCCTGCTGTATTTCACAAACTGACAATCATATGAATGAAACAGCGAGTGGCCTGACAATGCATGATCCAAAGAATCAAAGAATGCGTGAGACCCCGGGAGGTATCAAAGAAGCTGCTTACCATTGTCATCGCCGTTAATGGTATAGACGCGAGTCTGCTTGTGTTCTCTGTGCTACAGATCCATCCGGTGCAAACGAAACTGTTCCGAGCCTCAAATTTATCCATGCGCAAGCTGCATCGTGTAAGGAACGATATACATAGATTATATTCTTCGAAAGCAAGTTTATATCTCTAAAACGTGTACATTTATGTAAATCTATATTGTAAGATAGGAAGAGTTATATGATGTGACGATATCTCTATATATTGCTTGTACAGAGTTGAAGATTTATCTGTTCGGTGGTGAATAAATACATCGTGACCAGGACTGAAATCGTTCTTTTGGATAATATGTCGGACTGAAACGTCAGAATGGGGACAAAAAACGTGATACTTCAAATGGGGACTTCAAAGTGTTGAGGTATTAGTGTGGTGTTCCTAGTCAGTATTGTCCGAGTCTATGGGTTAAAATAACAAATATGCTGGTCAGGTACTGGGATTGATGGCGTATAAATAGTTTAGAATAGGATTTCGGTAGGATTACAGAAGTTACAGCGGGCTATTGTTACGTATACGATCTGTTGACGAATTTAAGATTGTTTTCCTTGGGACACAAATCAGACATTATTCGGTATGCCGTGTATATGGACAATTGTGTGGCTTCAGTCAGTCATTATTCTGTTTCAGATCAGCTTGCATAAGCTGCTTAATGAAACCCACAGGAATCAGGGTTCATTTTACAATATTTAAGCCTTTAATTCCTAATTCTTGTTTATATGCAGTCTCAGTTTCTGTGCATACGCAAATTTACCGTATACAGTACCAATCAAAGGTTTGGACACATCTTCTAATTTACTGTCTTTTGTTTAGTGATTTATTGTCTTCTAGATTCTAGAACAAAACGATGAAATTAGATATATGGGCATTAAGTGATTAAGTAACAACAACATCAACAGCAACAACAACAGTCAGTTGTTATCTTAAGACACATACTGTACTTGCAAGAACAGTATTGCCAAGTGCATTGGCAAAACTTGATGAAACTGGGTCTCATGAAGACAATCAGAGGAAAGCAAGACCAAAATGAAGTTTATTTAGCGTTTCCAGCCTCAGAAATCACAAATTAAAAAACAGCACCTCAGATTAGAGCCGTTATGAAGCTTTACAGAGGATAAACAGCAGACACGTCTCCATATCGGCTGTTTAAAGGACAGCACTGCATATTTTGCACACCTTCAGCATCTTTTTAAGTCTTTATTTATCACATACAGTACTGTATACATTACAGCCCAGTGAAATTCTTTTTTTTTTATTTTTTTTTTTACTTTATTTATGAGTTTTTAGGCAACGTTCCAAAACAGAAAACAAAGCAGAACAAAAGACAATAACTTGATACAATTGAGAAATTATATACATGGATAGTAATAATAATAAAAATAAATAAATAAAATATAAAATAATAATAATAACAATAATAAAGATAATTAGAAGTGTGGCTTAGAAAACAGTAAAAAATGCACAATGTCATACAAAAAAAAACAAAAAACTGTGAAATTCTTTCTTCACATATCCTAGCATAATTGGGGTCAGACCGCAGGGTCAACCGTGATACTGTACAGCGCCCCTAAAGCAAATAGGGTTATTACAGTGCTCGCTCATGCTTGGTGGAGCTGGGGCTCGAACCGCCAACCTTCCGATCAGTAACCCAGTGCCTGAGCCCTCTGAACTACCACTGCCCCTATTACAATGTAGCAAGAAATACAAATGAGGAATTAGAAGGTGTGTCTAAGCTTCAAAATATTCTAATCCATGCAGACTTTCCAACAACTTCCCACACACAGCGTGTGTATCTCATGTCACACATATTACTGTGCTGCCAAAATATGGTACTGTAATATGGTCTTTGTGGTGCTTGATGTTACAGTATTTCGGTGCATCGTCCTGCTCGGCCCATCGGTTTGATATTAATAAGGCAGTTTTTAACATTGTGTTAGGGTAAGCTTTATCTTGTAAGCATTTTCTTGTAATTAAGTACCAAAATCATTCCATCAAAGTAGTTCTAACCTTGCAAAACAATCAGTATTATCAGCATTGTATTAACATCAAAAAGTTGCAGAATTAACGTCACAAAACCAAAAATTCCTGCTGAGTGTAAAATGCTGAGCTGGAACAGATCATACGGTTTTTGTTTTTTTGTTTCTTCTTAAATTTCAGCATTTTTCATGGTTTTATTCACTGTGGTGTTCTGGTACTGTGATTGAATAAAATGTTAACCTTTACAAAGAGGGAAATGAAAAGGACCTTGAGCCATACTTGATGGCAAATAGACGTACCTTCATTCTTTTAAAACTGCTTGAACGTTCAAAATATTTTGTTCCATTCATCAGGGCAGTGCAGCACACAACAAGGCCATGGAGTAAAAGGATTTGCTCGCTGTGATGAGCAAAAGTTATGTCCCGAATGCCGCACTGGTATGCAATGTCATACCGCCTCTCCAAACAATCAATCAGTGAGGAGAACAGGTGAGATATTTATTTCCGTCTGGCCATGGAAGGATTTAATTAAATTTGGCTAAACTCAGTGTATGAACTGAGTAACTGTGCATTTAGTTTTTACATCTTGGAAAAATTCTCTTATACCAAAATAAATAAATAAATAAATAAATGAATGAATAGAGCAGCTACCTGTTTTCCGCCTCTCTGACGTCAAAACACATCCAAGTTTGACTTTATAAAGTGGGATAACGGGGATTTGTTTATTCAGGTCATTAGGTTAGAATTGATCCTCCTAGATTTCAGTTTAAAATGTACACTGTAAAGCATAGGATTAAGTATACATACTGGTGCAGAGTATCATCGAACAGTTGATTTACTTCAGTCATTCAATTCAAAAAGTGAAACGCATATTATATATATTCATTACATACAGATTTTTATATAGTTCAAGTGTTTATTTATTTTCATTTTGATTATTCTGGCTTATAGCTAATGAAAACCCAAAATTCAGTATCCCGGAAAATTTGAATATTACTTAAGACCAATAAAAAGAGAGATTTTTAACACAGAAATGTTGGACTACTGAAGAGTATGAACATGTACAGCACTCAATACTTGGTCTGGGATCCCTTTGCAGTAATTACTTCACCAAAGAGGCGTGGCATGGAGGCAATCAGTCTGTGGCACTACTGAGGTGTTATGGAAGTCCAGGTTGCTCTAATAGCGGCCTTCAGCTCTTCTGCTTTGTCGGGTCTGGTGTCTCGCGTCTTTCTCTTCACAATTCCCAGAGATTCTCTATGGGGTTTGGGTTGGGCGAGTGTGCTGGCCAATCAAGCACAGGGATACTATGGTCCTTAAACCACATATTAGTACTTTTAGCAGCGTGGGCAGGTGCCAAGTCCTGCTGAAAAATGGAATCGATATCTCCATTGAGCAGAGGGAAGCATAAAGTGCTTTAAAACTCCCTGGTATATGGCTGCACTGACCTTGGACTTGATAAAACACAGTGGACCAACACCAGCAGATGACAATGTTTCCCAAACCACCACTGACTGTGCAAACCTCACACTGGACCTCAAGCAACTCTCCTCCCTTCCTCCAGACTGTGGGACCTCGATTTCCAAATGAAATGCAAAATTTACTTTCATCTAAAAAGAAGACTGAGCAACAGTCCAGTCCTTTATGTTCTTAGCCCAGGTAAGACACCTTTGACATTGTCACCAGTTCAAGAGTGGATTGACACAAGGAATGGGACAGTTGTAGCCCATATCCGGGATGCATCTGTGTCTGGTGGCACTAACTCCAGCTTCACGATCCTCTCAAGGCTGATCTTTTGTGTCTTACGCTACAGGTGCAGGGTGTCAATGATCATCTTCTGGACAACTGTCAAGTCAGCAATCTTCCCCATGATTGTGTAGCCTACTGAACCAAACTGAGGGGAAAATGCCTAATGTCCAGGGCCCTAGAATAGTTAGCCTTTTGAATGGTGCTTAAGAATAGGACCCTGGACATTCGGCATTTTCACAGACTGTAGAACTCTGTTTCTGCCTTAAATTACACCTGTATGTGTACCTTGAGTCCCATTTTTTTGGGTCAATCGCAATCAATACACTACCGACTTCAGATCACTGCAAAAGAAAAAAAAGTCGAGTGATGTTTAGTCTGGGTCTGTTCGATTTTTTTCTTTTAATAGTTTCAAAGCCATCTTGGGTCTGAAATATATCAAATTTCTTTCAAGGAAAAATGCTTATGGATCCATACTTTTGGTCCATCCTGCATATTTTACTACTGCAGAAGCATGCTTTTGCACACTCGAAGATCCCATTCAGTCACCTTTAGCTTTGTTGACAGCACAAAATGTGGTGTCCAGTTCATGTGTGAAAATGATTCCTCATGCTCACATAACCACTCTTTCACAACTTGAGTCCTGGAATATGCCAGGACAGGGGGGGAAAAAATCCATAGATGTGATAATCTGGTCTTTCAATATATTCAGGTCATCAGATGACTTTTTTTCATTTTATTTCCACATAATGTGGCTGAGCCTAGACCTACATTGCCTCCAGAGGCTTGTACTGTGGCCCCTATGCATTATTTCATGCACTTACCTACCCTGCCACACCCATTCCTCTGGAATAGGGTCAGTCTAAACTCACAGCTCCAAAGTACAATCTTTATGTTGCCTTGCAAACTGAAGCCTTTTTTTCTGATTAGTCTCACTAACAAGTGGTTTTCGTATAGACCCAATCCTCTGAGTTCTCATCACATTGTGTGTCTATGCGCTTATATTATTATTTATTATTATTATTATTATTATTATTATTATTATTATTATTATATTATTAAATATAACTCTGATTTTTACTTCGGATTTTTCCCCATGCAACTTCAAGCATTTAACTGATCTCCATTCAAGATTTTTTAAAATTTCTTTCACAAAGTTAACAGTTCCTTGCAGGTTTTATGTGGAATGTGTTAAAAAGTTCATAACCCAGTAATGTCAAATCTTCTTAGTTATTTTCTTTCCTTGATGCAACCCAATAAATTGACCCTTTTTGAAATGGTGACTTCTCTTTTTTTTTTTTTTTTTTTTTTTTTTGGACCAGGCACTGTATTTGAACTCTACGAACGAGTTCAAAATCTAACCGAGTGAGCTGCACAACAAACCTGTCAATTATTGAATTTAGTTGCTTCAATCAGGTCCCTTATCCCTAGTGAAGGGCAATCTCAATGCTTCAGCATAGCAAGACATCTTGGACAATGCTATGCTCCCAACTTTGTGGCAACAGTTTGGGGAAGTCCCATTTCTATTTCAACATGACGGTTAAATGCAGAATTTACAGAATAAATGGGCACGAATTTCCTACAGAAACACTCCAAAACCTTGTGCACAGCCTTCGAAGAAGAGTGGAAGCTGTTAAAGCTGCAAAAGGGGGACCAACTCCACATTGCAGTACTGTATATGCATTTGGATGCAGGTTTGGCCAAATATGTTTGTCCACATACAGTATGTAGTGCAAGACTATAGATGGACCTTTCACAAAAAAGTGAACTGCTTTGATCCCGTGCATGTTCTCCTCATGTAAGTGAGTGGGTTTCCTTTGGGTTCTCCAGAGAACCGTGACATATTAGACAAGGGATAAAATATTTTACACACCTGGAACGTTGAATGATGTTCTGCTCAAGACTGGACATTGATTTTCCATTTCAATTCCGTTTTAATTCTATTTTATTACTTGTACACAGTGTAAATTTTACAGCTAAACGTTTTCCATATTTGTATCATTTGTATTATTATTATATTCTTATTTCACATTCTTTATTTGTATACTTTGTTTTTCCTTTTTAAATGTTTTAGGTCATGGGCTGTGTATGACTGTGCATGTGACAAATAATTTTTTTATTTGATTGTCTAATTGTGTTCTTTTACTGTTCAATATATTATTATAAATAAATATACTTTAAAAGAAACCTAGTGGTGTAGTATCCTGTATGTGAGTATTAGTATAATCAGTGATTAGGTGCTTGAACATGACACACACACACACACACACACTACACTTGTTTACAGGTTGCTACAGAAATGGGCGCTATATTCCATAACTCCTAAAACAACATGGCGCCCAACATGGCGCGCCCTCTCTCGTTTCAACCAATCAAATGCCTCCAATTTCTCTCTACGTCACACGCGGGGAATCTGATTGGCCGGTTGCCTTACGTCACTCCCAGTACACACGGCGGGATTTTTAGACGCTGCAGGTTTTGCACCCTGCTTGTCTTTCGGGTCTTGTGACTCTGACAGCCACTATATTTAGGCGAATTTGCAATTTCTATTCATTAACACCTACGCTGTGTCGTGGAGGCGTGTCCGAAAAGGGTTTCAGTGATAAATATATAAAGCAAACTCGAAATTATTTGGATTAACGGTACCTTTAGCTGCGTTGCTAGGCTACGCTAAGCTAATCAAAATAGTTAGCTGTCAGTGAGCTAGCTCGGTTAGTAATGACTCTTACTGCTTGTTGAGAGACTCTGCTTTTGACTGTATTTTTGTTTAGGGAATATTCTAGGCGTTTCTAGAGCTTAATAATGGACAACCATCAGTACGGAAGAGACAACAAACCGCAACGGAAAAGGGCTTTGGGTGGAGCTGCACCGAGCGTGAGCTGGGGAAGTGAAGAGACGGAGAAAAAGCCCAAGTTTGTAAGTAGACAATATTTTAGAAGAGAACTGCATTTGTATTTTCACCATGAAACCTCGCGTTGTCACGGGCCGCGTCCCAAACCGCTTCGCCTAGCAACCCCGAATTCCATACTGTACCCTTCTGCGCATGCGCACTCCACTTCCACATGTTGTACATACCTGAACGTTACACCACGTGTTTCTTAAACAGTCTCTATATCATTGTCATTCATCGTCTGTACCGATGTATCATGTATACAGGGTCTCCTATCACAGGAAATCTCAGACATGACCCGGGGTACACCTTGGACCAATCCATCACAGAACACACTCTCTCTCTCTCTCTCTCTCTCTCTCTCTCTCTCTCTCTCAGAGTAGGGTGGGAATCAAACCTGCACCCTGAAGGTGCAAGGTGCCAGTGTTTCTTTTCTTTCAGTTTCTTTCGGCTGCTTCGATCAAGGGCTTGCCACACACACACACACACACACTCTCTCTCTCTCTCTCTCTCTCTCAGAGTGGGGTGGGAATCAAACCTGCACCCTGAAGGTGCAAGATGCCAGTGTTTTCTTTTCTTTCAGTTTCTTTCGGCTGCTTCGATCAAGGCCCCCCCCCCCACACACACACACACAAAAACAAAACTGGCACTTGAAACAGGATGTGCTTCCTGATGTAATTCTCCCTTTTTCCTAACCGTGCTTGGAACCAGTGACTGCATGCATACGTTGGCTGGGTAGTTAGGGGTGTGGCAACAGAGCTAACCACTAAATATAATAAAATGTCTTTGTATGCTGTAGCTTTGTGATTTTTCCTTTCACTGGCACAAACAGGCCCGAACCTGTTCCCATAAGACTGTGTTTCGGTGCACGAGGCAAGCTCTGTGGTGCGTCGAAGCCCCGACCTCACCTGACGATGCTCTGGAACATTGGTTGCACTTCCTCCCTCAACATCGTTACCCGACCTCAGTAACGCGCTCATGGATGGAGAAGCATCTTTCCAAAATCTAATGTAAAGACTTTCCAGATGAATCTGGCACGGGATATTCAGTAAGGGTGTGGTGGTCAGGTCTGCACAAAACCTTTCTTTCATAAGGTTATGATGGACTGGGGACAAAGAGGAGCTCTCTGGGAATTTGTAAAGGTTGAGTTCGTGGTGAAAAAGAAAGAAAGACATTTAAGAAGGTATATAAGCGAGGACTTAAACTGAAAGGAAGCTGAGGGAGATCAAGACTAAAAACAAGAATGAATGAACAAATAATCTTGCTCTGGGCTAAAACAAGACAAGATCAGTCAAGAAAGTGTTGGACGGTTTTTGGAGAAGGCTGGATCGAAACATCAGTAATGCAACCTACTGGATTCCAATTGTCATTAATTAACAAAGGAGAATCAGAATAACATGTGCTGGACAAGAAGCTTTCTGTAAGGAGATGTTTACAGTATTGAACGTTATAGAAAGGAGTCTCCAGTGTCAAGCGATTTGTAATAACCACCATGAGAGTATTTGGGGCGAAAGTGTTTGTGCTTTCTGGTAACTCGTGGAAACACGGATGCTGGTGAGGAAACGACTGTTTATAGTCATAAGGAGAACAAACTTGTCTCATGGAAGCTTAGGAAGAATTGTAATATAATGAAATACGTTTATTTAAAAAAAGTTATCGTCGGTAAATTGTTAGTAAGCAATCAGGGATGTAGGTACGATTAATAGTTCTGACAGATTAATACTGACTGTTGAAGTCGAGGCTCTGGGTTGCTGATCAGAGGGGTCGGGGGTTCAAGCCGCACCCCTGCCAGGGTGCGACTGTTTATCTTTAGCGCAAGACTCTTAACCCCACGTCCATATAAGCACATCACAAGTGGAAGCGGGAAAAAAGGATGATTCACAAGAATGGTATGAAGTGGACGGTGAAAGGGCGGGTCGAGATCGGGATCCCTGGAAAGTTCTCCAGGAAAGAAAGAAAGGAAGTCTTGATTACAGTGTTTACTCTCAGCCGAGAGACACATTAAAATAACATTAAGAAGCGTTCAGTATTGTATCTCAGTATTCTCCAGCTGATCTTTGGTCTGTTTTTCTTAAATGCTACCTTTCCTGTTTGGAGTTTTGGTTTAAATCTTTATATAAATAGGCATTTCTTTATTTAATCAGGTTCTTTCTTTTGCTTTTTATACATCTATGGTCTGAAATACTTTTTGAGTCAGTCAAAACTGACATGACTAGTGAGTTTCCTAAAAACCCAGATGTTTGCCTCACATCATTGTTCAAGTGTATTAAAATTACACAGCTGTTCATAAGTGAATGTAATGCTTTACACCTGTCGCTTCATTCATTATGGCTCCTTTTATCAGCATGTTCTCACTTTTCTGGTTTTGTGTGCACACGTGTGTAGTTGAGGTTTTACCGCCTAGACAGAGTTTCTGGTTTAGTGTGTCTTTTAAAGCAAGGTCCCCCCCCCAGAAATGCTATGAGACTATGTCAAGTAGCAGCAGTCAGGCTGTTTTTTTTTTTTTTTTTCTTTTCTTTTTTTTCTTCTTTTTCTCCCCTCAACAGGAAGCGATACATGTGCATAAAACCTTCCTCAGAAACATCTTGTTGTTTTGTTTGCTGCCGTAATAGACTGAGGAGGCGTAGTGCTTAAATCAAAGGATAAAGCCGATAAGGATAAGGCGGACTAATCCACTTGTACTCCTGCGCTCCTGTGAGAGCCACGCTGTGCCTGAATAACCTGTAAATCAGCCACAGGAGACGAACCCATGATAAATATTATTGACAGTATTAAGTATTTTTTTTGTCATTTAAAAATTTTTTCCTTCCCGTCATAAAGGAGCGCTATCGGTATTGGTTCTCTGTGAATATTTCCAGCATCGAGCACCGCGTAACCTCACCTGTCCCTCATTTCAAAAGAATTTGGCGTACCATCCGTCTTTCTGCCTCAGGCTTAAGCAAACTCTCTCTCTCTCTCTCTCTCTCTCTCTCTCTCTCTCTCTCTCTCTCTGTGTGTGCTGTAAAAGCCAGCCTTGCACAGATGATTAATTTAGTTTCATAAAGTGCCTTGGGGACAAAGCAACTCTGCCATTTAAGGAGAAAAAAAAAAAAGAAATCCAGAGCCTGAATTCACCTTAAAAATGAGACAGACGAGTGAAATGTGCTGCAGTGTGTTTCAGTTCAAGCAGAAAAAAAATAAAACCTTATCGTCACCTGAGATGACTTCTATTTCGCCTGAACTCTGTGTGTATGGAGTAGTTTGAAGTGTAATTTGATAAGAAACCTGTCTAGTTCAGTTACACAGTACTGTGTAAAAGTTTTGAGCCTTCCCACATTTTTTTTATATTTTGCTTCCTAAAGAGCCTGATTTCTTTTCCCCTTCATATTTTAATGTATTCTTGACAAATAGTTTTGACTTCAGGCTTCTTGAAGGACTTTTGTGGCTTTTAAATCAACAACCAATTTTTATTAAAATTTTTTTCTATCTTTAGGCACATTAAAACCTGTCGCAGTAAAACAATTGCTCTTATTTTATTTAACATGAAGTGAGGAGGGCTTAAGACTTTTGCACAGAAGTGTACATGTGAAACTTTTTATTTTTTTCAGTCAGTGAGAGTGTTTTAGGTTGAAGCTTTTTACATGGTCTGACATGACCAGTTCAATTTATATATAGACGAAGACCATCAGGATATCCGTAATAAAAAACCTGCATCATTTGCGGTACTGTACAAGTACTTAGCCACATGCAATGAAATGCTTTAAAGCATAGGTACTTAAAAAAACAAACAAAATGAACAAACACTAAACATTTGTATTTTAAAAAACTGTATTACGCTAAACATTAGAGATGATGGGAAAAATCGTTTTAGTGATGTCTTAAGAATTAAAGTTTGTGTATCGTCACATTGACTTCAAAAGCGACTTAAAAAATGATTATTTTTTTTTGCATTTTTCCTATTTTTCTTCCTAATGTAATCGTATCCAATTCCTCCCCGTCACTAGGGGGCTCCACATTAGGGCTGAAACGATTCCTCAAGTAAATCGAGTAATTCGATTACAAAAAATGATCGAGGCAAAATTTTCTGCCTCTAAGCTTTGTTTAATTAATTTTAAAAGCTTGCGTTATGTTTTTGCGCAATTATTTGTTGGCAGCACGCTTTTGACACAGTGCGCTTACGGATGCATGTTATGCCTGAGATGTAGATTTTGAAACTTTTAGTTCAGAAAGTTTTGTTGCACAACTTGGTGTTTTTGTATAATTATTTTTTAATGTGTGCCTTAGTTTTTTTGATCCTTAAAGTCATTTGAAAGACCTTTTATTATTATTATTTTTATTTTTATTTTTTTAGCGGTTTTGCGTGGTGGCCGGAAGTACGGTTCTTCATGATTGACCGCGAGTTTTGGCGCTGCGATTCTGTTTCCATCTTTCTGCGCGAAAAAATTAAACACATTTAAGCCGCCTTAAAAACATGCGGAACTTTGCGGAACGTCGGCGGGCAGTCGCGGCGGCTCACGGTGCCTAACACCGCGTCTCACTGCGAGTCAAACCGTATAGGTGAGATAGGGGTATAAGCTATTCCTTGTATTGTGAATAATGACAATTATTATTCACTTTTCAATTATTATGCATTTACAAAATAAAAGTTTATTTTTCTAAAAAGAAAATCAATTAATCTTTGTTTCTCTCATATATTTTACATTGCTGTTTAATTAAGCAAAGGTTAATTTATTCGACTACTCGATTAATTGATACATTTTTTGGTAGAGTACTTGATTGATAAAATATTTGATAGCTACAGCCCTACTCCACATTAAGGCTACTACTACCACTCAGCCGGGAGGGCCGAAGACTGTCACGTGTTTCCTCCGAAACATGTGACGCCCGCCGAGTTCCTCTATAATCCTGCAGGTGGTGCACTCTGAGCTCTTCTTGCTAAGTTTGTTATAGAATTGCAACAATCAGAAAAATAAAAGCGGAATTTATATTGAATTATAAAATCCTGACGCGTACAGAATCGCAATTTAAATTTAAATCAGCACCAAGGTACTGTCGACCCCAGAAATTGTGTGTTTTTTATATATTTGCAACTCTCAACCGCGACTTCACGGCTGGTTCCTACAATTTCTTGAAGAGTTTTTCGACATCCTCTCACACTACCTGTTATATAAAGGTAGAAATAAAATCTTTGGCACGAATGCACAGGTATAGAGGAGTCTCCGTTCCTAAGTGTGTGTGTGTGTGTGTGTATATATATATAAATATATAGTATATATAAGTTTTACGAGCTTCATATAGTGAGAATTGAATTCGTTTTGAGATCAGATCGACGCCGTGTCAGTTTGGTAATACAGTTCAGTGTAATAAACCGAGCCGATATCGTTACTCAGCACATTTTCGGCTTCCATAACGCTTATGCTAGCAACATTCAGATAGATTATTTAGGACGTGATATGAAGAAAAAGTAATTGCCATGTATTAAAGTGATATCACACACTATTCATTTTATTATTATTTTTTTATTGATATTAACTGATGAGTCTCAGTCTCTGAAATCATATTTTTTTTTCTTTCAGTGTGGATCGTAAGCGCACTCCGGTCTGATAAGAACGCTGAACTACACTGTGCCAAGGCCTCGTGACTATTCACTCTGTAACTGTGTGCGCAAAAGTTTTGCCATAAAAATAAGGATACAGTGAAAAGCTTTACCGGTCAATCATGATCGGTGCCTTAATCACATTATCGATGTGTTGCAGCAGGAAAATCCAGCTTGTTTTATTTTTCCATCACTGTTTTGTCAGTTGCATTAAAAAAAAACAAAAAAATAGTTTTTTCTCCTTTGCATTCAATTTGGAGTGTAAGGTAGAGAACAAACACTAGGTGGCACTTTAAAACCATGTAACAGGCAGTGAGCGGGGTGGGGGGCGGTGTTTAGGGACTTTTCATTTCTATTGAGAGGAACATTTTGATCCTGCTTTCATAACCACATCATTTGAGCACCTTTCACCAAACTAAGCCCCACATACACACACACACACACACATCCTTAATTCTGCTGTCCATGTGAGGCTGATGCACCGCATGCTGCTCATATAGTAACGCAATATGATGTTTGTGTGCCGTTTTGTCTCACTGCTCAAAAGAATTAACGGGCAGACAACGATGAGGGTGGCGACACAGGTTCATCGCCTTTCCTAATTTCAGAAACCCGCCTTTTAATCAGAGAAATGACTGGGAAAGCAGCAGCAGTGAAGAAAAGAGAAATGATGGTTTAACAGTTTTTTTTTTTTGCTGTTTTTTTACAACAAAGTTTTGATGTACACATTTCTTCTCATTCTGATTTGCAGCATCCCAAGTGGCACTGAGAGTCTTGGCTTTTAGTGTATGGCCATTCACAGCGTGTAATGTTCTCTTGACAAGAAAAACAAACGCGCATTCGGATGACGGAGCCAATCAACCTCATTAACCCGTCCCCGATACGCCTCAATCATACGCTGAACCCAAAACACCCCTCGACAAAAAGCTCAAACAGCCGCTCCGGACGTGCCGGATCGCCGATTTAGGCGCACTCACGAGAGCAGGTGTTCGAATTTGTTGGCCGATGTGTGTGTGTATATATATATATATATATATCTAGGCCTAACTCTTCAGAATGCGGCATCCATGTGTAAATAGGCGACGTCCCCATCTGGCTGCAATAAGAGACGGAGCCGGAGCGAGAGGACGAAAGAGAGACTAGAGGGAGAGAAAAATGGATTTAGTGCAGCACGCAATATAGTGCCGACGGGGGAAGATAACAACGGGCGAGGGTCAACCAAACGGGAGGCATTACCACCAATTATAGTGGCAGATTGATTCCTCGTTTATGGACAAGCAAGGAGTTGCTCAGGTGGAAGAAAAAATCGAAGGAGATCCTCAGAAGAGGTGGGGGGGTGGGGTGGGAACAATTTACACCCCGCTTTTATTGCCGGCCTTGGACATCTGGAGCAGAAACAGCTGGGCGATTCCTCCGAGAGCGCTCATTCTCGCGTTATTTCAGCACTCAGTAAAGTTTATGAATTATCCATCATCAGTTCAGGCGCCTTGAACTCTGCAGTGGATTAAACTTTGAGACATTAACTTTTTTTTTTTTTTTTGGTGCGCCCTCGGGTCTGTTTGTTTGCAGGCAATGCAATAAGCAAACAAACCACAGAGATGAGCAAAGAAAAGAAGCCGAGATGAAACCTGCTTTAAGAGAAGGAGAGAGGAGAAGAGAGAGAGAGAGAGAGCACGAGTGCGTTCGGGCCCACAGAGGTGAGGGGTCGAAGCGGGAGCGGTCCTCGCCTCATTGGTAGGCGACGCGACAGCATGGTGCTTATTGAACAGAACCAATTCGGGAGAAGCAATTACAGGAGCTGCCAGCAATACCCGTGGTTTATCACAACATGTCCAACCGCCCTAATGGCGCAGTTAACATTTGAGCACTCAACAAAATGAAAAGATCTGACTTTCCAAAAGAGCGCAAAAACAAAACAATGCCGGAGAAACCGAGTGGAACTATCAAGGTCACTGCAATTATGTCAAAAATTTTTTTCCTCACATATTTTCTCCTCACCTGTATCTGTTTTTTTATTTTATTTATTTATTATTATTTTTTTACAATAAACGGTAATTTTCTTATTTAGCTCCTGTCACTCAGGCTTCAAAACGACTACGTCTGCAGTTCCCAAGTTGCGCTGGCTCTTCGCCCCAAGCTCCCACAGTTGCTTCCTGGTGTGAAGAGAGAGAAAAAAAAAAAAAAGACTGATCAAGTGCCTTGAATGTCTTGCCACATGTTTGATCAGTAAGACGTATTTGAGTTGCACGCATGCATGATGTGGCAATAACAACCTGCTGAGACGCCTTTATATATATATATATATATAAAAAAAAAGAAAGAGAGTGAGAAAAATACCCTGAAGCAAAGCAAAACACAACTATGACTAACACGGTAATTGTCTTGGTTGGTGATGAATCCAGACAGTGCTAGCACGGTTCTTCAACTTTACTGATACCTGTCAGTGTTTCAGATGCTTTCCCTTGCTTCAATATGTCCATTACACTAATTAAGCCTTAAACATTTACTTTAAGGTTTCGTGAGCAGTTTTTTCGTACACCTGGCAAGATAAACATCTGTCCATCGCCAGATGTCGGCAATTCCGAAAAAAACTAAAGTAACAAACGTACTTTCTTTTTCTTTTGATCAACATCATTTAAGTTTGTTTGATGTACTGTTTTTTTTTTTTTTTTTTTTTTTTTTGTACAAGATTTTGTGGGCTTTCAGATTTTTTTTCACCATCATTCAAAGGTAATGCCTTTTTCCCTTTAACAAAAAAAGTGTGTGTTTGTGAACAAAAATCTTCTAAGCAAAAAATGCTACGAGCGACCGTGCCATCCTTGACCGTACAGGCGATGGATCTCTGACTAAAAGCCTTGTTATTCTTTCAGAAAAAAAAAAAAACTACTCCTGAGAGCCGGAGCATACAAAGTTTTTCGAAAACCTCCCCCGAAGTCTGAGTCTTTAAGGTCAGCAGGGGGTTGGGGGAGGGAGGGATCTGTAGCGCTCCATAAAAGTAGAGGATCATGCTTTCAGACGGGCGAAAAGCAGACGAGGTGAAATAAATTGGACCGTGACTGAGATTAAGATGTTTTTGTTTTCGCTTAAGAGTTTAGAGTCGTGTCGCGAATTAGCAGCATTATTAGGCACCGATTTAGAAAGCAGGATTCTAGGCTTTTGAAGCGTGCTCGATTAAAACGCTCGCATGGTAACACCTGCTTCTTGAATACAGAGCACAGCATCTGTAACACTTTTTTATTTATTTATTTTTCTAAAATTACAAGACAAGTCATAAATGTTACATGATTAGTTAGGTCCGTTTTGATCACGGGGGGTAAAAAACAGAGAAACTCTGCTTGCCCAGAAAAACTCTGCTTACGTCAAGTTTAAGTTAAAGCGCATTAAAACGACCCCGCTCACGTAACTGCGTTCTATATCGCAGCATAACTAAGAGTTTTACAATGTGACCGGTTTACAATTACAATGACGTCGTGCCGAAGCTCTTTCTAGGAGTTATTTCAAAAGGTCTGAATGCTCGAGTGTTCATCTCGAGCAAGGGCTTTATCCTGGTCAGGGTCACAGTAGACCAGGAGAAGGACCTGAGGAGTAGGAGTAATTCTGAGAAGCCTGAATTCGATGAACATGATTTTGGGAAAAAAACTAAACAAGAGGAACCTCGAGGAGAACAAGGACCGAAAGCGAACACAAGACAGACGAGCCCAGGGTGGGGTGCTACAGTGGAGTCAGCAGTGCTACCCGCAGTGACAGTGCATCTTAAAATTAAGGCAGAACAGGGTCAAAAGTATGTGGACACCTGGCCATCACATCCATATACAGTGGACCCTCGGTTTTCAGTCCAAAAATCATAATTTTATCATGTGCGCGACCGCGGATCGAATGAATCGTTTTTTAGCTGAAAGCGGCAGCTCGGGACGGCAATTTCTGGGTAGTGTTCCAAGGAGGAATTCGTGAACAGGGACAAATTTTAGGTAAATCGTTTTGGTCGTACACCGATTTGTTCTTAGTAGACCAAGGGGGGGGGGTGTTCATGAACAGGTATAAGAGGTATTTGGATGTTGTAGAATTACAGTTTATCTTCACTGGAAATAAGAACCTGTTCCAGGATGATATTTTCACTGTGCACCAGTGCGTGCTTGAGGAAGACGTGGACTGACTAGATAGACTGGAAGAAGTCAAGTGCTCTGAACACATTTTAGACGAACAGAATCTCTGAATGAACCCCAAATTATAACGACAAAAAAAAAAGTTAGTCTGGAATGCGATGTTCAGAAAGCACGTATGATATGATAACGAGGTGTCCACAAACATTTGGCCATATAGTGTAGTTGGACGTATGACTTGGCAAGTAAGAGCTCCGGTGTGTTAGGTTAAACCCTAGCTAAAATGTAATAACTTGTGCACCAAAAAAGTGTTACAAATCTTTGTACTGTAGATTGCGAGGCACAGGAACAGATTTCCTTATAGTTCCCGGAGCTGAAAAATTCAATATTCGTTCCTGAAGATGCGTTCTCTTGTGATGGTGACATTGATGCCACGTAGAAGAAAGTGTTTTAAAAAAATATATATATATATTTATTTTTTTGTAGGATGCTGTTTGTCTTCCTGATTCCTCCTACCCCCTAGCCCTGTCAATCACTGTTTTGATGCCTGGATTGCTATGCAGCCCTGAACCTGCCTTTGCCTCCATCTGTGACCCTATCAGAGTCCGTAGGGACGCCATGTCAGCCTGGTCAATTCGTTCAGACAGACTGCATCACACTTAGGATGCAAAACTAGACGTTGGACCGCAGCCAGCGGTCCTGACAAATGCGAAGACAACAGACAAGAAAGTAGAGAGTAAACGAGGGATAAGGTCCAGGTGAAACGGACACCTGTCATATCCTTTTACTTCTCCGTGTTCTCAAGACACCTGTGACCTTTCTACAGGATTGAAACGTGTAACCTCTTCGGGTCGGTTCTTCTTCGATCTTAGCCCCACTTTATCTTAATCATCGTACACCAGAAAGGTCGTTTCAAACCTCTCAATTTATTCCCCTTATCCTTGCCGACTCGGTTTCAGTAAATTCTTCCTTTTCGAGAGCGACAACTCTCAAAATTTTGACCTTCTACAAGAAGTACTTGCATTTAAAAACAGCCGCAGTCAAGCTTGCGTTAGAAAAGGAAAAAGTAAACGTGTAGACGTGCGGTCCTACCTAGCAGAGCCACCGAGCACCAGGCCTGTGAACAGCTTGCGCTCGAACTGCAGGGTTAAAGAGAGCAGACGCTGCAGCCGACTCGTGGCGTGCGGACACGGACTTCTGCACGCTGCGTGAGAAAGATTAAAGCCGGCTAAAGAGATAAACCCACATTTAGAAAGTTGGGCATCGAGGAAAAAAAGGTCTCATTATAATTCTCTGTAAATTCTACCTCCTGCCACGTCCTCCGAAATAAAAACAGGTAGATGTTGATCCCTGGGCCAGGGCAGGATGATGAGATGAGATGATGTCAATGCGGTGATGGACGTTTTTGTGGCTTATGGTTTGGAATTTCTCATGAGCACACGGGAGGTGGATAAAAAAAAAAAAGAAGTCCTGCACACACTTTAAAATATGATGTTAAATATGGAATAAAGGTGTCATTTTTGTTTCCCCTCACTTATATGTTGTGACGGTCAGACGTTATTGGAGAGGTGAGACTCCTTCGTATAGGACGATTAATACAAAATGAATGACTTCAGGATAGACCTGAAATTTAAATGTGTATTTTCATTTTTCAAATCGTCAAAGAATCTGCCCATATCTTCCAGAATAAGCTTTATAACATTGTTGAACGGCGATGGCCCGTGGGATTTCCACCAGCTCTTTCATGCACAGGATGTGGCGCGATTTATACACTTTTATATTTCTGCAGGCAACCTCGCATGAAATGTTTGTCTAACTTCATCAGGGACGGTAGAAATCAATGCATTTTATTTACTATTCACAACAACTTCCTTTGCTTGTAAATCCACTTGATCACTCGCCGTTTGATTTCGATTACAAAACAAAAGTCTCTTGTTGGCAATACATCACTTTTCTAACATAATTAAAGAGGTAAGCAGCAAAACGGTTCTCTCTCTACTACCCTTTACACTACGCCGCCCCACATTCTCCTGTTTATTTCAACGATTTAACCAAAGAAAACCGCAACATCTTGTTTTCTAACTTGCATCTAGTAATCATGGAAACCTGACTTGCTTGATCAGACATCAACATCTGTTCATGAAATGTTCTTCAGTCTTCTTAGCTCCCCCTGGAGACCAGATTGTCACTCCTATTCTTAAATCAGTTTTTTTTTAAAGCCAAATCTAAATGCAAAGTCTAAGCGACGCCAACCATTCTTGCTGTAGAACTTTAGTCTGTTTGATGCATGTGAAGATTTAAACACATGCATACTCCAAGTATTATACCCTACAGTCAGAAACAGCTGACCGTCACACTCATGAGGTTCTTTCTCCAACAAAATGGGAAGCACACAGTTGGCCAAAATGTCCTCAACAACATCGAGCATCGTCGGGATGAACTAGAGCTGCAACAGTGTGCCATGCCTTGTTTACTCACCATCACAACCTTCCTTTCAGTCACATTTTTGGGAAAATGGAAAACCATCCCAAAAAGAATGAAAAGATTAGAAAACAGCAGTAAAAGGTAAAGCAGTAAAAGTGGGGACCAAGTCTGTGATAAGACTTGTGGTTTGTGTATTGTTTTGGAGTGATGGTCTGGAGTCCATAAACATTTAGTGTAGTCCTGTCTAAAAACTTGCCATTTCTGCTGAAAGTCTTTGAGAAGGTTATAGCCTTTCAGCTGCAAGAACACGTCGAGCAACAATGCTTCCTTCCAAGATTGGGGAAGCTAGCCAACTGCTTTATTTTTAAAATGGCAAGTATCGCCAAGATTGACGAGGCGAGACAGTTTGACATCTCAACCTCCGTGTTTTGCCTGCTTGGCACTCTCAGATTTTGGCATTGTCAGGATTTGAACTTTTGATCTCCACATCGGATGCAGATGCAGTCGATGTAGCCGGCACATCAAGGTGTTTTGCATGAACTCGAAAAATGCTTTGTGCATTCCACATCACCTTTGAGAACACGCTGCTCTCAAAACCACATCTCAAAACTCATTCGTGGCAAAGAAATTTATCCTCCCTGGTGAGAACGAATCGCACATTTCCCAAGGTGTTCTGCAGGGATGTGTCGTAGGCCCCCTTTCATTGACTATCTGCAAGTTTCCCCAGGTTCTGTCACCTATAAGCATAATTTAATTTCAGTTTATACATTAGTAATCTTGGGATGAGTGTAACAGTTCTCTGATATGTCAGTCTGACAGGACATTTTTAATTATCTCTCTGTATTACTTACTTGTATACTTTACATACACACTCACTCATATAGTTCACCTATCTCATGGTTTGGGATTTTGCTCCTGATCTCCTGTGTTGAGAGACAGCCAGGATGGCAGTCTGACAGCTGTTGACAAGTCGTCCAGAGCATGGTTGTCATGTTGCTACTCCAATCCCGACGTCTAAGGTTAAGACCGCCGGTGGCAGCTGGGTGTGATTGAGCTTAATGGACTACAGCCGAAATGATTAGCGATGCTCGCGTCCGCTGAGGTACTGTCACATTGACTTTAATGTCCTCGACTCACAAAGGGCTGATTGAAGAATCTGTTTGGCATTCATATGTCCGCACCTTTGTGCTGACTCTTCCTTCCTACATATTCAAATCGTACCGTCCTTGGTTCACCTCATTAATTTGAGCAGGCCTCACGTCGCAGCTCTCTCTTTCCTCTGCTCAAAACGGTCATGGAATAAGCTGTAATTGAAAGATACATTATCAGCGTGCAATTAAAGAGGCAGGAAAGAGATAACGGGCAATAGCTGAAATGGATCTCTCGCGAACTCCTCAGCATCGTTCTATTGAACGACTTAAGACTCGCATGCATCCTGAGTACCCATGCGTTGTTCATTTATAATTCTCATGATATCATTTCACAATAATCAACCGCACAGTACTGTCCCCCCCCCCACCAAAACTTTTTCACAGAAAATTTTGTCAGTACCTGTGTGACAGTTATGAGGCTGTTGTCTTGGTAGGTCGTATGTTATTTTGTTTTGGGGCACTTTTGCACATTTAGGATAAAGGCTGTCCATTATGGAAGGTAGTGTAAGGTTTATAAGTCATCATATGGTCTTAAGTCTATAGTATAAAGAAAGACAATTCAAACATGTTTTTCAAGGGCTAATTTTTATTTTTCTACAGAACTATGGTTTTCTGTAAAACTATGGTTTCAAAATTATTGCCACCCTTAAAAATATCCGTGATTCCAGAGGTAACAGCACTGAGTACCTTCCTTTTATGTCTTTCTCTTATGTCTTATCCCATTCCTCAATGAAGATTTTTAAGAATGTTTGTAGGTCCGAGCATACACACTTATTCAATTTGGACCACATTTTTTTTCTGTTGTATTGAACTGTCAGCCTCCTAACACACAATGACTGCAGATCAATCTTTGCTATTCGTCATCACCCAAATAAGGACGGGTTCCCTGTTGAGTCTGGTTCCTCTTAAGGTTTCTTCCTATTGCCATCTTGGGGAGATTGCAGGGACAACCTGATAATTTTGATTCATACACATTCACATTTCATTCAAACTTCCATAATTTCAATTGATTGTGTAAAGCTGCTTAGCGATAATGACAGTTGTTAATTGAATTAAAAAAAAAAAAATCAGTAGGGTTTAAAACCTAAAACTGAGTTTTTTGATAACACCAATAATTTGTTTTTTGATAATTTCTTTGCTTTGTCTGATCCGACTCTTTTCACAAACCAGGTTTCAAAATATAGTCTGAAATATTCTCTTTTTTTGGCAAAATTTATGATGCTCTAAATCTACACAAGATTTGCTGAAACCACCAGCCAACCACACAGCCCTAAAGCACCATCAATTCTTACCATCTTAAATATAGTTTTACAATAGTTAATATATTTATAATATATTTTTTATGCAGTTACCAAACCTTTAGATGGTGTGCATTAAAATTAGACACACTGTCAATGCTGCATATTATTATTTTAATTTTTTTGTAAGATGCTCTCTGGAAAGGTGTCTTTCTTGCAATGCTTCCTTATCGCTTTTTTTATTTATTTTTTACTTTTTTCTTTTTGGAATGAAAACTGTTGTTTTTTTATGTGCGTCACCATTCTCTTCATCATGAGTCCAGCTCCAGGAGTGTGTACATCAGGGCGTAATTTATTATACCTTCTTACCGTAGTGCGTCTTCTTCCACATATGATAAACATTGATGGACTAGGTGTAGTAACTACTTTTCAAGCACGATAAGAATCAATTCTGTGCCGTGACGTTATTATTTTTTTTCTTTTTTTCCCCCTTCTATTCAGAACTGTGCTTGTCTCAACCTAACCTTATCAGCTTTTCCATCATCTAGCAGTTATTGTGCACTTGAAGAATCACATATTGCCTGCGTGTTTATCGAAGCCCTGCATTGTTTCTAAGGTCTTACCATCTGAACACTGATTTATTTATTTATTTAACACCCTGGTCGCTTTTTTTTTGTTTTGTTTTTGTTTTTATTATCCAACGTCCATGTTGATCATAGTAACAGGAAATCCAAGGTCATTAAAGCCTTGTGTGCGTCCTGCAATTCAGACCCTCAGATATACAGTATAGCCCAGGCCCTCTGAGGATCTACAATACATGGATGATTATCTTGCCTGCTTTGACATACAAATTAAAATTCATTAGATGTCCAATGTCTCACACGCACTAACTGCCACTCTTGACATTTGACAAATTTTGACTGGGAAAATATAGCAGTCTGCCGCGTTTGATTTTGACAGAGGTGACCTTTTATCGAAGATTATGATGATAGATGACCGATCGAAGTGACCCAATAAACACGTATAATTATTAATAATGCATGCCCATGGAACTGGCTAATGTTGCTAATTACAGTGATAAGTTGCGTTAATTAGACAGGTGCCAAGAGGGAACGGTAAAAGTGCACGGGGAATAGGAGAATTTATTCCAGATTACAATACGTATTCATTTATTCACGATAAAGTTTATTATTTAATTCCGCTCTGCGTCCATCTTGTTTCCGTCCACAGGGCTTAGCGGTTCCGCGTTGCTCGTTAGGTTAAAAAGGGAGGTTGGGATTTCATACGTCTAGCGATTTTTTTTATTTACGATGTTATAACGCAATGCAATTGGAATAAAACGCTCAAGGTGCTCAAGTTCTATGCTGTTTTTGAGTTCAACAGCCACGTCTAAATTATATGCTACGATAATCTCTAACGAGACAACACATTGAGCACTAACAGATAAAGAGAATAACATTGATTATCCCATAACAGCGGGGGTGTCTGACTGGGATGGATTAGAAGGTAAAGCCAACAATTGAAACACTGAATGTAAGAAATGAAGACTCGGATAAGAACTAAATTGTTATAGTTATATGTGTCTGGGTTGGAGCACCTCCAAAACAACAATTGTTAAAAGGCGTAGTTTGTTGTGTACTGGGCTGTGTAGTCACAGACTGGTCAAAGTGACCGCGCTGACTCGTATTCACCCTCGAAAGCACCTACAATGCGCATGGGATCATCAGAACTGGACTATGGAACAAGAAGAAGATTATTATTGGAAAAAGTTTGTGGTCCAATTAGTGACGTTTTCTTGAAGTCAGTTTGGCGCCACTGTGAGAAGAAGACAAGCTGGATGCTTTGATCAGTCTTCTGCTGAGAAACCATGAATCCAGCTTTTACGTGGATGTCACAACACAGTAGCTGCAGACCAGGTACACTTTCGTGGTATTCATGTTGCACACATTGTTTGGGAATGGTATAGAGGTGGAGAGAAAACTTTATTCAGTTATATACCATGATACTTTTTTTGTGGCAATTTACGTATCCGGCCTCACCGGTTTCAATGAATCAGTCCGAGAGAACGATGATAGAAAATGTCTGTCCTGTAAAGATGTCCTAATAGTGAATAATCCTAATTTCAGGATAATCTTCAACAAAAGAGTTCACAGTCCAATACAGTGAAAAACAGCTCTGAGACAAAATGGCATCTGGGATTCCCTTCGCGATTTAAAATGTTAAGGCTTAGAGACAACACCGTTAGATTTGATATGTGAGAGTCATTTCCTTAGGCGCGATTACGTTTTTTTGTCGGACTTGAGAACAAATCAGACTTAGAAACGTTCTTCTTGAATGGAATTTGTCCGTAAGTCGGGGACTACCCATAGATATGTTTGCATTTGAGATTGTAAAATGTTGCAGTTCCTCTAGAATCCTGCAGGTAGCGGTGCTTTAGATTAGTTACAGAGCACAATATCGTGTTGTAGTAGGAGATAATTATTTGCTAAGTTAGTTTAGAATCGTAAACATCTGGAAAAAACTTTTTTTGTACAGAATTGCAGTACTAACAATCAACACGTAAGTATCATGCTAATATCAAACACACGACTCATGATTTCCATCCCTAGAATGGTGTGAGTTATTTCATTTTTATCACCTGGTACAGAATTATAATAGTAGTCACCTGTTCTGAAATATACATTTTAAATGCACACAAGGCCACAGCCGTCCCCTCATTCCTACTTTTGTCCCCATTTCACTTTGTCTGATGTTCGGTGGACACTAAACTTGAGAGGTATTGATTTTTATTTTTTACTACTTCCCCCTGCTTGCAATTTTCCATTTTAAAAACCAATAGCTATTTTGAGAACCGATAGCTGAAAAAAAAAATAAACAGGAAAACAAGCATTTCAGGTTTAAGAGAGTACAGGATGGTGTAATAATACAATATTACCAGCTGTGCAGTCGGAGGTGTTTGCCGGCAGCTGTAATCGTGGAATCTCAGCTGGAGGGTGGATATTTATTTATTTATTTATTTATTTATAAAAAAAAAAAAAACATCGAGGAAAGAAAAAAATCACTTGTTTAATGCTCATGTGTTGGATATGTTCACTGCTTTGCTCTTAAAGTGCTGGAACAAAAGTAAAAGTAGTGTTTTGATTTTCCGCTAAAAGAAAAGTAGAGTTGCTAACATTGTCCTGGCATCCCCTAATAACTGCAATTAACTGAATTTAAGTATACACTCATCTGATTGCACAAATCAGTTTGCACTTAAAGTAACTTGTAGGGCTGTGTGAAGCAAATATTAGTTAAAGAAAACTTTGATTTTCTGTATTTATCTATCCCAGACTCTTAAGGGATTTTTCAACATGGTCTTATAATAATGCATAATAATAATAATAATAATAATAATAAAAATAAATTAATTAATAAAATATTAAATGTTCAAAACTTTAAAACATGTAAAATGTAGTATGAGGCATGATATAAACTTTATATATATATATATATATATATATATATATATATATATATATATTTTTTTTTTTTGATGATCATTGTTCTGTTTCTCATGTTTCTTTGTACAAAAGTAAAATGACTATAATTATGGAACTTTTTTGTAAGCATTACGGCTGTCAATTAATTAAAAATAATTCTGGTTAATCACAGTCCTAGATGGGTGACATGATTAATGACAATTTTAAAATATCAGATTTACTTGTATTATAAACTTTAAATTGAAATCTCTCGAATGGTAAACTCTTGCACTTGCTGAAGTACTCATATCGTGAGCCCTGTCTCCTCCTATAGTGGTGACCGTGTCTGTTATCTCCTTATCAACTTCGGGATATTGGCCAATACGTTGTCTTAGATTAGGTGTGCTGTTACACCGAGGTAGTTATGGTTAAGTGCAATGAGGGTAGCTTCTGCCAACCGCTTCAGTTTCATAGCCTTTTTAGTGTCATATATTTCGTGTTCTTGTAGCAATAGCTCCTCTCAAAAGTAGCTCAAACACACGACTCAGTAAGCGTTTTATAACGAAATGTGCCATTTTGCACACCTAGTGATGTTTCCTTATTCGTCTTAGTATATGGGTTAGACTTATCACGCCCCCAAGTGGTGCAGTGGTAAAATGCTCGCCCTATCATCCAGAGATTGCTAGTTCGGAAAGGAGCGGATAGCGCTGTCCGCCGAGTGCGTTACGCCACCCCCAACGGTGTTAATGAGCAGTTTAGGAAGATGCGGTTGGCTGGTGGAGGACACGCGTAAAATAGTCTTCGGCTCTGGTAGGAGTGGCCTTGACGGGGAATTGGAATTGGACATGGGAAATTAGTTCATATGATTAATTAAACGATTGTAGCACGATAAAATGTCCAGGTTAATCACCTGCGCTAACATGTTAACTTTTACATTAGTACATCCCTAGTAATTAAAAATTACTAGTATGAGTTTGAGTGCGCCAACAAAGTTTGAGTGCAGAGTGGGAAGGTCTTCAGGATTGTCTAGCGGGATTCTTGGGTGTGATCTGGCAACCGACACCTTCTCGTGAAAGCGTTTGAGCGATCGAAAAATGCGCACAAGTACATCACCATACCGTGGCAGTAAAACAAAATTTAGCACTACGATGTGTAACCTGGCAGTTAATCTGTGTTGGGAACCCGTGAGGAGAGATCCAAACAGATCAACAGATGTGGTTCATTTTCACCAGCACTAATAAGTGTACAAACAGATCCAGAACTCAAGTCTCGTCTCCCTCACGGTGAGCCGTGTATGAGCGAGCATGCTGGGATCGACGCAGTGTTCTGTAGTAACTCTCTTCCTTGCTGTTCGGTTCCCGAAGGTCCTGGCGAGTAAGAAGAATCAAGATGATGAAGAGACGGAAGGTGTTTCAAAGATGCGAATAATTATCTAGAACGAAGCACTTTAATCTGTTTATGATACCTGGCACCGTTTGCCTCTCCGTGTGCCTGCTGTAGTGTCCCCCAGGTGCAGGCTGTGCTGTCGCCGCTTGTGTTTCCCCCTAATGAAGTTCAGTATGAATTACCCGGTGTCATTTCGTACAGATCGGAAACCCGCCTGCGTTTCTAATGAGCTGTCGACGACTAGGTGCTTTTAATAGGCTTTAACGCCGTCGTATCGAAACACGGCCACTGTATCGGACACCGTGGTTGAGCTGAGGGTGTTTAATGATCCAAGCCTTTTGTTTGTGTGCGTGTGTGTGTGTGGGGGGGACAAGAAAAAAAGTATGCTCATTACGATCCTCTCAGGATCTTGTTTTTTATGCACGTGATGCATCACGAGCACCCTGACACACGGAGGTCACGTCAGACAAACCCTGTTCTGCACTCACGAGTATGATTTATTATTTCTTTTACATAATCCGTAGAAAAAGAAAGCATTCGGCTTCGTCTCGTACACAAGAACTGCTGGAAAGCATAAAGCCCTTGGCTACTAGCTGGCTCCGGGTCAGAACCGCAAGTGCCGCGTGCTGAGGTGAAGGTTTGGAGTTCCGGTCATGCCGATCCCATTAGCAAAAAAACTAATTCATCCAGTGTCGTCGCAAGCTTTTTATTTTTATTTTTTTTAATGAGCACCTCCTACCGTCTGACCCTGAAAAACACCGACTAATCTTGTTTTGCTTCTTCGCGTTTGCATAAAGTAGAGGCCGAGGCGTTTCCGAATGCTCCCCGCAGCCCGAGATCGATCACGTTTGATTTTTTTATTTTTATTTTTATTTTTTCCAGCTGACTTACTCCACATTAACACAGCTCTGTGTGTCCAGCTGTGTCAGATTTCCTAATCATAGGGAGGAATATCAAAACCGCCAGAACAGTTTCCAACTGATGTATCGGCTCCACGGAAAGCCACCTATCGCGTCCACCGCGTGCAGTATAAATCAGAAAAGGGGGTGTGTTTTTGTGTATGTGCATTTTTTTTCTTTCTTTTTTTTCTTCTTGTACATTCGTATAAGTGTGTGAAAAATCTTTTTATAATTACCTTGAGTGGTGTACTGATTTATTAGCATGCAGATGGTGTGATGGTAGGAGGCTGTGAAAAACGTCAGCGAGATCGGTGAAGAAAGATAAAGAAAGTCGAGCGCTAGGCCGCTGGGAGCTCACTGGCGACAGCGAGTCATCTTTGTCGCACGAAGATTAATTTCCAAAATATGACTCTTCAGCCCCGGTGCACTTTTTTGCAACCGCCTCCTTTTGAACCCTCTGCCTTTGTGTCGTGCCTTCAATTTGATTCTGGATTTGTTTTTTTTTTTCTTCTTTTCATTCCGTAGAGCAAACGTGGAGCATCCGCTACAGAGAAAGAAGAAAAAAAAAAAAAGGTTGATACGACTCGATCTTGTCATTCATGCACGAACGTGACGACACATTGTTCATTCGCGATACTGACTGACTGGAATTGAATTTTAATTTTTTTTTTTGTTTATTCCTCCCAGCTTTGATAAACACCTGTTGTTTGATCTATTGTATGTGTATTTACACACATTTCTTATTACACCGGCAGTCTCGAATAGATCATTTGCACTGAAGGTAAACAAAGAAGTTTGCCCCCCCCCCCCCCTTTTTTTTTGTATTTTTATCTTTCAGTCGGTCTGTCTGTTTAGTTTGCTTTTTGTTCCTGAATTGTAAATGCAAATAATACTTTTCTAAAATCCATAGAAAAGCTTGACATCATCATGCATTTAAGCCAACTGTTTATCGATTTAAGGGCTAATTAAGAGCTGTGATTTTAATTTAAGGCAACGATTGAACTGTACATTATGTACTGTAGCTTGTCCTCCTTTCCTGCACGACATGTATATAGTCCACCAGGGATCATCCCATACCATATTCCCATGGTTGCTGATTCGTTGCTGATTTTTATTTGTATTACGATTCTGTTAGTATCACGATTTTATAAACATCCCGATTTTCATTTGACTTTTTATTTATTTATTTATTATTATTTTTTTACACAATTTAGTTACAGTTCTAAACAAACTTCACAACTAATTCACTCCTTCTTTTCACATGGGATGCAGTGCTGCCTTTTGAAATAAAAACAGTCAATATGTGAGCAACGTCAAGACTAGAGTCTGGCACTAACCATTCAGGTTAACAGCCATTTCCATGCACTCACTAATTTTTTCGGTTGCTCAGAAGTAAGAGAACAAACATATTTACAAACATAAGGATTGCCTTTAATGCTTGGACGAAAATCCTCGCCAGTAAAAGACTGCCTGAGGTCTGTAATCCATGGACATGACCAAATGCTGAGATTCTTTGCCAGGCCTTTACTGCAGTTGACTTCACCTGCTGCGGTATTTATTTTTATTTATTTTTGCCTTCAGTCTTGTCTTCAGTAAGAGAAAAGCATGCTCTATTGGGTTGAGAGCAGGTGACTAATTTGGCCAGTGAAGAATATCCATTTTTTATTTTTCATTGAGAAACTCTTGGGTAGCTTTCACTGTATGTTTTGGGTCATTATTCATCTGCAGTATGAAGCTGCGTCCTGTCAGTTTTATAGCATTTAGGTCATCAATAAAACACCAGCAACGAGTAAAACTCCACTGGCATCCATCTCTTAGGCCTCCACCATGTTTGACAGATCGTGATGTTCCTTTCTTCCTCCACACTTTTCTCTTCCCATCATTCTGGTACAAGTAATTTCGGTTTTGGTAATTTTGTGATTTGCACCTTTGTTGTGAAGCCCCCGTATTTACTTCATAAAGAAGTCTTTTGACTTTCTGTAGACTTTCACAATGACACGCCTACCTCCTCTAGACTTGGCTAGATGTTGTAAAAAAAAAAAAAAAAAAAAAGTCTTCTAGATCTTCTAGAATTTTAGTTGGCTTCCTTGGGTTTTTGCTGATTTAGTTAATTTTAGAAAATTTTTGCAATGTTCCAAACTGCTGTATTGTCCACTTCCAATGTCGTTACTTTTTCTTTTATGGGTTTATTTTGTTTATTCAGCCTAATGATGGCGTCCATCACCTGCATGCACCACTCATGTTGAGAGCAGTGATGAGTCATACATGAACGATTCGTTCTTTTTGAACGAATCTTCGAGTCAAAGTTAATCTCGGGCAATGATTCGTTCATTTTCTACTGGGCGCGCATGCGCAAATCATCGCAAAACCTCCGTAGGTTATGTGCAGGAAACAGAATTGAACGGTTCTCAACGAATCTTCCAAGTCCAGAGTCGTTTGTTCTTTTGTCACGTGTCTTAGACGCTACGAAGTGCAATAGATTCAAAAGAACAAACGACTCAGACTAGAAGATATGATGGTGAGCTGATCATTCTGTTTATTATAATAGTGCCTTACCTGCATTGTAATATTTTCATTACTGGAACTATAACCAAAATTTGTTAATGTAGACGTTTTGGGGGTCTGTTTATTGAAAATTAAACATTTTATTTCATTTCTAATCAAAAGAATGAAATGACTCAAAAAAAGAACTAAATGACTCAAAAAGGATTCGTTCATTTTGACGAACAAGATTCAAAGAACCGAGTCACTAAAATGATCCAATGTTCCCATCACTAGTTGAGAGTTGCCAGCATTTTACATTTAAGCTTGGATCTTTAGTTTTTAGTTTTTTTTTTTTCCTCAGATGCGTATGCTCCGGACATGATAAACTTTAAAGAAATACACTAGTCCTATCTGATAAATCTGAATATTAAAAATATACGGTCACGGTTGACATGGTAGAAAATTCATCCCCTCCATTCAGGGTCATTTGCTCGAAACGAACCCTGCGCTACCATGTTATAGATTGCTTTTCCCACTGGGAGAAAATGTACCGCATTACTGCTCTTGCGTCTCTGGTAACAAGCGTAGTAACAAGACAAATTGCAATTACTTATTGTATGCCGTCCCAAAAGGGGGCCTCTCTTCGTCCAGCCTCTGCCTTAACCTTTCCTGACGTTTTTTTTTTTCTTTTTTCTTTTTCAAATTAAAGTGGTCAGAAAGAGTGATCTCTTACAATTTACCAACACTTTTTTTCTCCTTAAACGATGTGGTTGAATGACTTCAAGTGGAAAATTATTAATGGTAATCATGATGAAATGTCCGCCTAAAACAATTATTCGTGAACTCGATCAGGTACTTATCGACCATTTGAAAAGTACACAAGCCAGGGTTGTCGTCTTCATTTTAGGCACAAATGAATAAGGACACCTGACAGTAACCACCATACGTGGTTTCTCCCAAAAACTGTTTGAAGCAAACATGGAAGTAGACGATTATACATGTGTTTTGTGTAATGTTACAGTTTTCCAAACCAGTCCTGTCAAGACATTGCTTTTGTGTACAAAGCGATCTGTTTGAAGACATGATTTGTTAAGGTTGGAATGGAGGAACTTGAGTGCTCTTCACCGAACCTTAAAATTTTGGGATGAACTTGAGCTCTGACTGCACCCGAAGATGAACAGTTCTTGTGGCTGAATGAATACATATACCTTCAGCTACATACCCAAAATCTAGCCTTCCAAGAAGAATGGTGTTCTCTATAAGAGCAAAGTTAGAAGCAAGAACATACAGGTGTGATGTCCACAAACCTTCTACTTTAGATTCTACTTAAGTAATTTCTTGATTCAGCATATCTGGCAGTAATCAGGCCTGTATGTGGAAAGTGAAAATTAACTCAGCTTTCCAGTTCTTTCATGATTTAGCAAACAATTAACTTTTCCTAATACGACCAGGTTGGTTTGGGCACTAGTTTACCCTTTATAAATGAAATCATGATTTGAAAACTGCATTTTTGAACAATTCGATTTATTCTTGTGTAATATAAGAATTTGCTTAAAATGAAAAAACTGGAAGGGGCAAATGTGTGTGTGTGTGTGTATTTCAGAGCACTGTACTGTACATATGTACATAGTGTATTTCTGTTACAAAATGATGTTTTTGTAATTATGACTCATAAAATCACAGCGTTCATGACGTGCACGCTAAAAATTCTTCAAGCGATACATATATTTAATTTTAGCAAAACATGTCATCTTTACAGATCTTTAAAAGATCTAGATCTTGTGTAACTCGTACACAGCTAAATTAACCCTCCTCCTCCTCCTCCTTCTCCTCCTCATCTCACATTAGTGATTTTTCATCCCAACTGGATTCCCCCGTCTAAAGGTATCGGCTAAGCTTTATCATCTTGTCGACTATCATTAGACAGTAAACACCACTTAAAAGTGTGTGTGTATATAGGGGGAAAACCACTAAATATTTTTTTTTAAGTCAAATGCAAAATTTGGCATGTTCGTGAAGTAAACCTTTTAACAATTAATTGTTTAAACTAAAACGTGTCTAAAATCTAATCATAACTAAAACAGATGAGCAGAAGATTTTCATTCTGAGACCTTGTATAGGCAGACTTGTTTTTATTTATTTATTTTTATTTATGAAAGCACTAAATATTAAGAGTGTGATGCAATGCAGTTTGTTATTCCACAAGAAATCACAAAAAAGATTCCTTCCCGGAGTGCCTCTTTACTCTGGGGACAAAGTGACGACTTCTTTTTCTGACATTACACAATGGAGCCTTTACAGACGAGCATTTTAACTTCGCCAACGTCAAATAACTGACTGATCTTTCTTGACACGTCTACATAAATCTGGATGGAGCTAAAGTGCCAGAGATCCTCAGATTACTAGAGCTGTGAATTATAGGTAGACTTCGCAGTCAATTTGATTCTTGGACGTTGCAATTTTCAATTGGATTTTCTGTCTGAATCGTTTCACACAGCTGTATTTCCTACAGGTTTCTTAGAAGTTTTAAAAACTTCTAAGAAATAAATAACGCTGTGTAACTTGTGTTGTTTAAATGATGTGCCTTGTACAAAGCGCTAAACGTTTTCCTCAGGCATTTTTTCGCTCCACACTCCAGTCCAGCAGATGGAGTTACTGCATCAACTCCCCTTAAACCCAAAATAGAAATGGCCATAATGGAATTTTTGGAAAATTTAAGGAATTTGTTAGTAGCTTGATGATTAAACATATGTGAGTCAATTCTGAATTGAAAACGGACCCAGCGATTCGATTACAGGTAGTCCCCGATTTACGAACGCTTAAGTTAAGAATTTCCGCAGATACACTTTGGATCTTATTCAACCCCGGTTCTACTTCTGGTTCAATGATGGAAGTACCCCACCGGTTTCAATGACTCAGTCCGGAAGCACAATGATAGAAAATGGCTGTCCTGTACAGCTGATGGACAATAATCTTAATTTTCACAGTCAAATACAGTGGAAAATAGATCTGAGACAGACCGGCATCCGGGATTCTCCTCACGATATAAAGTCGCAGAGACAACAGTGTTTCATTTCACTGCAAGATTAATTTCCTTAGGCATTATTACAGTTTTTGGGAAAGGTGTTAGTGTTAATAACAGTTTTTGGCAGTGTTGGGAAATGGGACAGGGATTAAGTCAAGTGGATTGGTATGCTTTACAATATTCGCTTCTAAGGCGTATAAGGCTCATTTTGTCTGAACTTATGAACAAATCTCACTTACGAAAATGTTCCCGGAACAGAACTGGTTTGTAAGTAGGGGACTACCTGTAATTAAATCGATCAACAAAAGATTGTGATTATATATTACACTACCTGCTCATGTAAAACTAATCCAGTCCAAACAGGACTTAAATGACATTCCCGTAAATTACTTTACATTTATCACTGTTTCATTAGAGGATGAACATAAAACTGGCTGCGAAATTTCCAGCACACTTATTCCACACAAATGGGAGTGTATTCTTGTTTTATTTCCACAAGACCCTGTTTAAGTCATTGCTAACGGACCTACTCCATGACTAAATGACAATTGATCATTAAAATCATTAATCATTTATAGTAACCAGTAGATATGAAGAAAAATCAGTTCAGTGATGCATTGCGATTATTTTATGTGGTAATTAATGTATCGTCACACGTACTCCAAAATAGAGTTTCAGAAAAATACATATATTAAATTTATACAGTATATGTTTGCATTTAAGGTGATACAATGCTGCAGTTCCACTATAATCCTGCAGGTGGAGTGCTCTAAACTATTCACACATTGGCACAGTGTCCTGTGTGGTAAGAGCAAATTGTTTGCTTTTAAAAAGTTTGTTTTAAATTGCAACAAAATCCTGATCCTGATTACAAAATTGTGAAACCAACAGAATCACAGTACAAACTGAATCAGTACCCAGGTATCACAATAATATTGTATTGTTTGGTACCTTGTGATTCCCATCCCTAGTAACCAGATGCTCTTTTTTTCCCCCCTCAGCTTTTGTTTTACTTAAACCTTTTAAAAAACTAAACACATGCAAATAAATACAATGAAAAAAAAAAACTTAATATGCCTGCCAAATACCTCTAGTCTCTCTGCCCTTCTTTAAATACAAGGCTTATTTAAAGACAGTGTCAAATGATGCCCATCACTTGCCCTCTTGTGTTAATAGATATCTGAGCTACAGAGAAATATTATGCAAAACAGGTTAATACGTCCCCCCCCCCCCCCGTCCCCCCCATTTTCTCCCTAATTTAGTCGTGTCTAATTCCTCCCTGTCACTAGGGGGCTCCCACATTAAGGCTACTACTACCACTCAGCCGGGAGGGCCGAAGACTATCACGTGTTTCCTCCGAACCACGTGACGCCAGCCAACCGCATCTTTTCGAACTGCTCGCTCGCGAGGCCCTTTTTTTTTTTTATTTTATTTTTTTAAATCAGTAAGATATTTAATAACGCACACAAAAGGAAATAAAACTTTTAATTTTGGTGATGAGAAATGTGTGCAAAATAGCAAGTTGGGTGGTTTGTCAAAAAAAAAAAGTTTTAAATAAAAATGTAATTTTTTTTCTTTATAATGTTTCAAGATGTAATAATATATTTTTATGCTCCATTCACAGGCAGTATTTGCATCCGCTTTGCTTCCCAATTCCCTTACAGTTCTCCTCTGAGAAATTTCGAGGCAGATTTTCCTTTAAAGAAAACATACCATATATAATACTATATATATTTATTTATTATTAAAAAAAGAAAAAAACATTATGGAAGTGTGTTTGTGCATTCAAAGAAGAAAAATCTGAGCACATATTTCTCTCTCTTAATAAATAACAATTATAACATTGCAATCTCGCAATTCTGACGACTTGCTTTCTCATAATCTTGACTTACTATCTCTTAATTATGACTCGCTGCCTCATAATTATGTCCCCTCCTAATTACGATTCAACTCATAATTGACTTATCTCGTTATTGTGACTTACCAACTCATAGCTATGACTTACTAACTCATAAATATAAGATCCTTATCTCCTCATTACGGCTCACGGATGCCATCCTCGCGCCTGAGAAGACGGCGACGGTTGCGCTAACGTCGTCCGATTTAATCCGCCTATATATTTTTTGAGAAACATTTTGAGATGTTAATGTCAGTAAATCATAATTTATACGAGAGTTTTTTTTCCCCCCCATAATAAATGTCAACAGCCTTCTTCTGTCTGAATACATCCGTCTGTGTTTATAGGAATATAATTTATATATAGTTTATATGAATTCACATCCCGGGGCGTGTTTCAGACGTTCGACTCCCGTTGTACTGTAGCTTCCAGTGCTTTAAGTAGTAATTCAGTTTAATAGAGTTCCTTCACGTCAGCGCTGAAGGGATTTACCTGTCTGCGTTTTTTTAAATATTTATTTATTCATTCATTCGTTTATTTATATTTCCAGAAAGTTAAGTATGTGGTGTTGTCTTTGAGTTGAGATGAAGGAATACAATTGCATAGGAGTAAAATAAACACACACACACACACACACACACACACACACACACACACACACACACACACACACACACACACAAAAACAACAACAAAAACTTACAGTTCAAACTTACAAACCAGGCAGGCATCCACTCACAGAATGATGAATGTGGCACGAATGTTCTCCCACAGTTTTTAATGTGTTTTCTTCACTAAATAAATCATCTTTCCTATGCTGCATGTAGCAGCATTAATGAAGGTGTTTTGTTGCCTTTTTTTTTTTTTTTTTTTTTTTTTTTTGACCCATTTGGATTTAATGAAGGGCATTTCTGCCACACAGGCACGCTGATTGATCTGCAGCTCCACAGGTTTATTCTGTGGCGTGTCAGTTTGTTTTGACCTTATTAATGAAGTCGGGCCGATGCAGGCGGCACACGGCGGGAACCTCCCACAAGCCCAGTGTTTACCTCCATTTTTTTTTTCTTTTCAGGGAGCTTGTGGAAAATGTAGATTGGAAATTTGACTGATTTATAGAAGGCGTGCCATCTGGAACAAGCCTGATACGTTTGCACGGGATGTGTAGGACGAATATTAAATAACCCACGGCTGGGTTTTCGAGGCTGACGCTGAGAGTCTGCAGAGCCTTTATTTTTTTTTTCTTGTTTTTTTTTTCTTCTTCTTCTTTTTTATATAAGTTATGTTATAATTTTAAATATTTCCATCACAGCGTTTCAGAAATATGACACGCCAATGGAACAGATGGGTGTAATTTGGTCGTCAATCTAAAGTCCAGACATTTTCCTGTTTCAGACGTTCATGTCACAAATGAACAATGCTCATTTACTTGTGGCACAGAAATGCAAGTCTTTTGACACGGGACTTTTTTGTAAAATGGTAATTTGTTGTGTGTATGTGTGTGTGCGCTTTTTTCTTCTTTTTTCTTTTTTTTTTTTTTGGAAGCAAATGACAAAATGTCAAACTCCGATGGCTGTGACTCGATTCCCAGGCCGGCTTTTTAATTCTTAACGTTGTTGTTCGTTGCGCATTTGTGATGGCACATTGTTCAGGCTCCAGACTGACTGTCAAGGGCTTGATTTATGGAATTGCACAGTTTGACAGATTGTTATTGTTTGTCTATTAGGGGCATTACGCTTTTATTTTATTTATTTATTAATTTTTTCAGTTTGATGACCAAGTCAAAACATTTCATGACATTTTACTCTATTGATTAACCTTTAAAAAAAAACAAAAACAAAACCCCACCACATACAGTATGCTTGGAGTAACAGCAGAAGGAGACGCGTAAAGTTTTTACAACAATCATGGATTTACACCGCCGATGTGCATTAACGTCCAGAGTGACAGAGAGCAATTTATTCCCTCAGTTTCACAATGAACTCAGAGTAAATAATCAGAATTTTATTGCACGAACATGAAAACTCCAAACGAGCTTAGACCCTAAAACTTAATTTATTGACGGGTAGCACTTTGTGTCCGACTTACTTCTTGTACACTTACTTCACTTGTTTGAAAAACAAACAAACAAAAAAAATTAGTTGAGGCAGCAATTTACCTTCCCTGAGATTAAATCATGTGATTTATAAGGCTGCAAACTTTTAGCAAATTTCTCTAAAAGTTGAGTAAACTTAAAAAAAAAATAAAATAAAAATTAAGCTGAGGTGGCTTTTGTTTTTTTTTTATAATTTTTTTTTTTTTTTATGAGAATTTGAGAAGGCCGTTCCAGGTTCGCTTAGACTTTTGCCATTGTTGTATTTCATCCCTCCAGGTTTTCTGTAGACAGATCATGTGTGAGAACCGTGGCTGAGAGTTTGAGAGGAACTTAGTGTGAACAGGAAGACAAGGAACAGAACCCCTTTACTGTCGGCCCGGCTTAAGAGGATCGAGTCCGGTTCCTTTAAAAAGAACTGCATGTGAAATCACCATCCCATCCCCTTTGTCTTTCTCAGTCTCTGTCTCTCTCTTTTTTTGTCACAGTTTCACTAAATAAAAAAGAAAATGTCCTTCAGTTATCTTTCTGTCTCTTTCTGTCTCATTCTGTTGCTTTCCCTCACTCTCTCTGCTTCTCTATTCTTTTTCTTTTTCTTTCTTTCTTTCTTTCTTTCTTTCTCACTCTCTCCTTCCTGACTAAGGAATGAGAGCGTCTATCGCTTCTTCTTTCTATTTCTCGACAACTCTGTCTTTCCCTCCATGAATAAAATGACTGATTTTCCTTTTTTCTTTTTTTGTCTTTCTTTCTGTCTGCCTTTCCTTCTGTTTTGCATTGCCTCACCCTGCCTGTCTCGCTGTCTGAAATTGAGTTTTTTTCCTCTTTCTTTCTTTCTTTCTTTCTTTCTTTCTTTCTTTCTTTTTCTTTCTTTCTCTCGTCCTCTTTTTATCTCTCCTTTCTTCTGTTTTTCTCTCTCCTTTCTACCTGTATCAATGCCTGAATAGAGAGTTAAATAAAATAGAAAGAGTTAGAGAAATTTTCTCTGTTTCCTCCCATCTTTCTCGTCCTCTCTGTGAATAAAACAAGTCTTGTTCTGTCGCTTTCTCTATTTCTCTTCATCTGTCTAAAAAAAGAAGAATTTTTTTATTTTATTTGTCCATTTCTTTCTTTCTCTCTCTCTCTCTCTCTCTCTCTCTCTCTCTCTCTCTTTTTAGACCCGTTTCTTTTGGTCGGAATAAAGAGGGAATTTATTTTTCGTGTCTTTCTCGCTGTCTCCCCCTCTCTTTCTATCCGTTTGCCCTTCTCTCTCTCTCTCTTTCTGTCTGAATAAAAACGGAAGTGAGAGAGAATCATCTCTCTCTTTCTCTTTTCATCTCTAACAATTCAATTTCATTTCTAAAGTGATTGATTGTCCTGAATATTATAAGCCACTTTGTTGCTAAAGCAGCAGGTAGTTTAAGATAAATTTACACACACACTCACACACACACACACACACACTGTCTCTGCACTAAACAGAAAACATAACAAGCAGACGGTAATAAATAGCCGACAGGTGAGTGTGTTTGAGCGTGGATGTTCAGAGTGTGTGTAGGACGGTCAGTGTACGTGTCTCTCTCTCTCTCTCTCTGTCTCTGTCCCTCAGGCTCTGACCTACTGCCACATGGCTTACTGTGGAAGCTGCACCTAAGACGTCTTTTAATCCCTTGTCTTTTGTTAATTTGCAGAAATTTGATCTTGTGATTGGTTTTCGTCTCTCTGTCTCTCTCGTATTTTATAGATTAAAAAAATCAGTGTCGTTAAGAAGAGCACCGGTCAATCGGTCCGAGGGTTTTTACCCGACACGCGACAGACGCCGAAGCGGTCTCGATCGCTCCCCGTCTCCTCCCCTGTCCGCCTGTGTCTCGCTAAACAGAATGCAAATATTAATCCCACACACTTTATTAGACAGGCGGACATTTGTGCGTTCATGCTAATCGTAGTCTCCGCTATTGATTGGTGCGTGCGTGCATGAAGCCGCGTGTGCAGCATTGATGTAGCTGGTCAATATTCACACACACACACACACACACACACACACACAGACTGTTGAATATGAGGCTTCAGATGTCCATTAAAGTACTCGGTGTGGAGGCAGAAGGACACGTCTGTTGTTTTGAACGTGTGTGTGTGTGTGATGACGTCGGTGATGTTTTCAAGCTCCTCTCACTCAGACCGAGGTTTCATTTAAACACAGAAACTCGAGACGTATCAACAATGGACCAGAGTTCAAGAGAAACCCTTTACACTGAGGACGGTTTGAATAAAATCTGAACTTAAAAGAAATAAAAAAAAAAAAAGAAGCTCTATAGCTTTAATAAAAGAGCAAAAATAACCTGTTTGTCTTTTTCTCTCTTTCTCTGTTCATCTGTCCGTCTGTCTGTCTTTGTCTCTCTGTCTTCGTCTCTCTCTGCCTTTCCTTTGCTGTCTGTTAATCTTTCTATCGGTCAGTTGTTCCGTCTGTCTCTCACTTTTTTCCTTGCTGTTTGTCTGCGTCTCGCTTTGTCTGTCCTTCATTGTTTCTCTTGCTTTCTCTCTGTCTCTCTTTCTAGTTAACAATGCTTTGAATGTGTCTCTCTCTCTCTCTCTTTTATTTTGGTCTGTTTGTCCTTCCTGTTCTGTCTCTTCGTCTTTCTCTTTCTCATCTCACTCGTCCTCCCCGATAGTTTTTAAAAAAAAAAATCTGTTTCTGTCTGTATATCTCTCTTGTTCCATTTTTATACTCCTCCCTCTCCCACATTTTTTCTTTTGGTGTTTGTCTGTCTCTCTCTTTTTGTCCGTTTCTCTAAGCAGAGAGAGGGTCTTTGTTTGTTTCTTTCCTTCGTTCTTTGTTTCTCTCTCTTTTTCTCTTTCTCCCTGTCTCTCTTCTCTTTGTATCACTACCTGAATAAAGACTCTCTCTCTCTGTATGTCTTTGTCTGCACCTCCTTTTGTCTGTCTCTTTCAATCTCCCCCTCTGTCTGTCTTTCATCATCTCTTACTTTTCTCTGTCGTTCTCTCTCTCTCAGTCACAATATTTAACTGTCTTTCTCTCTCATGCTGTCTGTCTATCTCTTTCTCTTTCTTTCTTTTTTTTTTAAATCTCGTCCTTTATAATCTGTCTATCCTCTCTCCAGTCTTACTCTTGTCGGTTTCTGTCAGTGTACACGCGCACACACATGCATGCACTCTATCATCATCATAATCATCCTCATCCTCCTCTCAGTCCAGTGAGGAATCACGGCTTAACGTACTGCTGGTGTCTGAGAATTGTCTGGTGGTTTCGTGTACTTCCTTACGGTGCTTGTGAATGATGCGCTAATCCTGTAAATTGTACCGGTCTTGTTCTACATTAAATAATTGTACGATAATTGAAGATTTATTAAATTTTTTTTATTTCTAATGTTCTAATCACATTGTTTCTCTGTTTGTAGCCCTTAAACATCAGAACACTTACCGATGATGTGGTAAGATCTGTTTTATTCGTCTCTCTCGTTGCTCCGTCTGTTTATTAACCAAACGTGAAGACTGACTTATCACTACTAACTTTTTAAAAATTTTTTTATATAAAACTTTAAAAAAGTTTGCGGTGTAAATGCATGATAGTTAATTAACTAATTTTCAATTAAGGAATGGTGTTCCGAATACCTTTTTTAATTTTTTTTGCTGTCCAGTTGTCCAGTATTAACTCCCCGAGCTCTTTCTCCCACTAACTCTGCACCGGTTGCCGCTAATAAAGACGTAAACATAGTTTAATCTCGCTGAAAGTGTGAAATAGTGTATTAGTCTCCTGAGTGGGTTGTCCCTACAGTGCTGCTTAAATGAGTATTCACCCTCCCAAGGGGTCCGGAAGCACCTGCTGAATGTGGGTATTGTTTTAACCATGACCCATTTTAGTCCGGGATGTTAAATCTGCTTCCGTTTTCTAGACAGAACCATGTGTGTCATAAGAGGTGGTCAGCTTGAAGGAAAGGAGTGGAAGTCAAGGCTCAAGAGTCTTTCGAAGAAGTTAAAGATAGTGAAGTAGAATGTCATAAGTGTAAATTTATGTTTGAGGTTGGATACACCGTAAGGACAGATGGATCGATAGCGAGGAAGTGGACGCTGCATCACACCCCCCCCCAAGCACCTCTAATACAACGTTGTTCCTCATAAACATAACGGTGAAGGAAGCCACAGCAAGGCCGACAGTAACTCTGAAGAAGTGCAGTAACCTGAGAGGAGAGTATGCGTACACCAGGCGACCATTTAAAGGATTCTGTATAATCGAGGACTTTATCAGAGGATGGCTACAACCCCTGATGAAAATGATGCAATCCCCACGCATAGAGGATGTTCAGTCTGATTTTTTTTCACTTGGTAGCAAATTAATTAATCGCTCACATGATACAAAATAGGGCTATGAATCGAAGGTAGATCGATTTACGAAGTATTAAAAACTACTGAAAGTGTCTAATAAATATTGAAATGCCATGTAACTTGTGTTATTGTTTGTGTAAATGTCAGTTTCGCTAATCTCCTGTTCGACACTCCAGTCCAGTAGGTGGTGGTATTGCACCAACCGCCTCTTAAATGCAAAACATGAACACACGATCGTCTTACAACACACTATTATAGTATTTGCAGATGATGCAAGTGATTTTCTACTTTCTGTGAAAGCTGTGGGATATTTGTAAGAAATTTGTTAGTTTTAGACCATTTTAAATGTTTTTAAGTAATTTGTTTGTAGAATTCTGTAAAAAGAAAAAAAAATACCCAAATTACTTCAGTAGTCAGATCTGAGTCAAACTCTGATCTTTTAGTTCAGTTAATTGAATTGACCAACAAATGATTGATTGAATCTAATACAAGCTATACATTCTGGCTAAGGTAGTCTTACGAACTCAAGGCCGACTTGCGGACATTCGAGTTACGAATTTCCGCAGATACGAATGGACATGGTGTTCTAATTCCAGTTTAATCACAGAAGTAGCTCACGTGTTTTGTACAAAAAAAATACAGTGTCGTGCACAAGATACCAATATTTACAATTATATGCAATGTTTTCAGCGTGTAAGTGAATGTATAAAATGTCTAAAGACTGGTATATTGTATGTGTGGGGAGTTTGGGAGAAATTAGTCAGTTTGGGAGCATGAAGATAGAAAAAGTCTGTCCCGTAAAGCAGTCCTGATGGGGAATAATCCTAATTTTGGAAAATCCTAAACAAAACAGAGTTCAATACAGCGGAAAACAGCTCAGAGACAAAACGGCATCCGGGATTCCGCTCGCGATTTAAAATTTAAAAGTTACATTTGACGTGTGTGAGATTTATTTTCTTAGGCGTGGTTACAGTTTTTGGCCACATGATGACAGTGTGGGGAAAGGGAACAGAGATTTATTCAAGTGGGTTGATGGGCTTTACATTGTATATTCATTTCAAAGGCGTATAAGACTCACTTTGTCAGACTTGAGAACAAATCGGACTTACGGACGGGTCCCTGGAACAGAACTTGTTCGTAAGTAGGGGACCACCTCTACCTCAAACAAATTAAGTTGTAAAAGATATGAAATCACCTTAAGTCATGGGACTTGAATAATTCGATGGCTCTAACAAAAGAATTTTTTTTTGTGATAAAAGGTGTGTGTCTGCCGCTTTGTAAAATGGAATTTGAAAGCCAGCTCTAACACCTAAACAGAAGAAAACAAGGTCACAGTGGCGTAAAGAGGAAGAATCATCGAGTGTGAATGATTGGATCAAAGTCCCAGTTCTACATTGGCCGAGGAGACGGCGGTGGAACTCCCGTCTGTCTGGTGCAATTCTAATGCGACTGCCTGAAGAGAACAATCAAATTTCCTCACTCGTGTATGGTATGGAGCTGCACGTCAGGAAAAGGACCAGGGGAGATGACAGTCAATGCACATGTGTCCACTGGAATTTCCATCAATAGAAAATAGGTTTGGCGGTGGTGAAGACATTTTTCGGGATGATAATGCATCTTGCCAGAGTCAAGAGGGTTAAAGATTTTATTTTATTTTTTTCCGGGAAAAGTGTATTAACACAATGACAACAATCAATCTGTGTCTCAATAAAAAAAAAAAAACCTTCACCTTTCAAATCACTATTCAAGAAAGTTCAAACTAGTTTGATGGAGAATATTGTTTTTGTGTCACCTGCCTGCGAGGGCGACTGTAGGCGACACATAGGGCTCCTCTTTTATCTGCAATGCCTCCTTTCACAAAAGCCAGAATATATGTGCACTAGCTATTTCATTTTCGCTTTTTTTTTTATTGGTATTTATTTATTTTTTTTAATTTCAACAAAAGGAGGAAGGTTAAACTGCAAATCCTAAAGCGTTCATGGGAATTTAACCAGACTTGCACAATACCTGTACATGTACACAAGCTGTTTAACTTATCTTATACATTTTATTTTAATTAAAAAAGTAATGTTCCTGCATGTCAATACCAATACCAATACTTTATCTGTCGCACTCTATTTCCATGCGGCAGACTACAGCCGAATGTTGTGCGGCCAGAAAAGGTTTTACGACGATGCCCGTAATCCTCTGATTAGCCACCTCGCTGAACTTATTCTCCTCAGTAACGAGCAGTGCAGGGTTCGAGTGCTATATTTCACTCTCCATGTATAACTAATGAGCGTAGTCTGGTAGAGAACTGGCTTGTATAGTCGATGTGCACTAGCTATTTCATTGCATCACCATTCGTCGTCTCGCGCTGGCATCATCCGTCACAATCACTCTTTTATCCGCAACTCTTCCTAAAACGTTCATGGGAATTTATTCCCATGAATAAACCTTTATTAGGAAGCATAGATGTGCACTAGCTATTTCATTTTTAGAAGAGCATGTTCAATCGGGACGCAGCGCATGTCTTCCTTGGAAGACTCATAAATTTTTCATTAGTTAAGTCCATGCCTCAAAGAATTCAGGCCTTTTTTATAAAAGCCCAAGGAGGAGCAATAAAATACTAATTTTGTGTGTTCAAAATGAGTTAATTTCATATTTTTTTTTCCTCTGATTAATCTGGAAAAAATATGCCATTAATTAAAATAATTAACTTTAATTAGTTTGAGTTGTTTCTCAAGGCCCAGTATGTTCAGCTATTAAACAAATAAGGTGTGTTTTAGTTTTTAAGTAATTTATAAATCATTTAATGGATAGATTTGAACTTCATCTTAGTTTAGCGATCTCCATAATAGAAGTGTGTGCTTTTGTGTGGCGTTAGGAAGTGTTGTGTGTGTGGTTCAAATCTAATGCAATCCATATCTCAATTAACGCCACCACTGGTGATTGCAGAAACACTTTTCATTCTCCAAACCTGGGATTCTTATCAAGACTGCATGGAACGATATTACAAGAGAAGCTTTTGGGGGCGGGATTTATTTTGATATATATGGATATGACGGCACAGTGGCTTAGTGGTTAGCACTGTCGCCTTTCAGCTCCAGGTCGTGGGTCGATTCCCATGTCGGGTCTATAAGAAAGGCGTTTGCATGTCCTCCCCATGCTTGTTGGGTTTCCTTCAGGTTCCCTGGTTTTCTCCTACAGTCCAAAAACATGCAGATGAGGCTAATTGGGACTTCCAAGTTGCCTGTCGTGTGTGAATGTTGACCGGAGGTCCTACCACGTTTGTACCAATGGGAATAAATACAATGGTCACCATTGTTCTCCATAGGATGACGTTCCACCCATCACCTTTGAGCCGAAGAGAAGCCAGAGCGGTTAAAAACATAACATGTCTAAGGTACTGTTCTGAACATCAAACCAACTTGATGGTCCTCAAGCAAATCAGCCAGGAAGAAATCTCTTCAAACCACCCTTAAAGCTTTTACTGCAACGATGGGTGGAAATGCTTTTATCGAGCACTAATGTGTTCTTAAGTTAAATAATAAAAAAAAAAATCAGTGTAAAAGTTTAAAATTTGTGTTTCGAGATTACTTTTGAGAACATTAGTTAACCTTTATACAAATTAAATTCATCAGCATAAGGTTTAAGGGAAATCTGAAGTCAGAAGCTAACACTGATCCTAATCTGGAATCAGTCCTAGCTACTTGATGTACCAAAGTCTTTATAAAAATTTTAGTGTAATTGTGTTAGAAAATTAAAAACTGTAATTAAATCTCATTGTGCCAGTGCAGTATTTATGCCAAGGTGTGGCTTCGCTGTTTTACTCCTCCAGCAGGTTAATGATGGGCAAATGCTAATTTCTCAAACTAACAATTACATTAAAGTAGAGCGCTATTTCAGCTTATTAATATGTTAAGTGAGTAATTGATGTGTGCACGCTGTATAATAGTCGACTATTAACTTTGACTTTCAGAAGTACTGTACGTCCATGAAATAAGTTTGAACGGCACCGACCATCCCTGTCGAAGAGAGTTTGCATAGGAGGGATTAAACAGGACTTATGACGGTGAGGAAGGAAAAAAAATAAATAAATAAAAAAAAAAACCTCTCGACAGATACACTAAAGGCTGAGCAGCAGATTGTTTAAAAAGCTCGAGCTTTAAATATGCAGCTTCTGGAGAGCTCGTCAATTGACTGGTCTGCATGTTAATGGATGACAATGCTCTCGGGCATCCGAATGTTGAATGGGGCATTTCAGCCTTTTATGCTTTTATAGGCAAATAGCCTAGTGACTCATCGTTCTCTTATTAAGGGAACATGGTATAGCTGTAGATAGACCGAAGGGGTTAGATAAAAAAGAAAAGAAAAAAAAAAAAAGAAAAAAAATGAATTCAGAGAATAAATTTGAATGCAGAAACAAACTCTTGGGAAAAAAATATGAACGAGAGAGTGAGTGTATAAAAGCTTTGTGTGCTTATTTTTAGGCCACTTCACTACTGAACTAAATGATAAGTTAACACACTTTGACAGAAGCCAACGTCACTCACTGGGACTGTTCTGCAAGGGTGAAGAAGAGGTAGACAACACTCCAGAGACCACTCCAGATTTATATTTAGACAAACCCTAATCGAAAAATGTCTGCTTTAAGGTCGGTATCAGAAAATTAGTGTCTACCACTCCAAATCCGTGCAAAGAACAGCATGTTAGCTTCTGTCCATGTCTCTGAGGCGTTTTTTTTTTTTTTTTTTTTCTTCAACACCGCTGGTATTATGGGTGGTATGTCTTGGTTTTGGTGAGCAGGTTTATTATTCTGCTCTCCGATTGGCCGGGGTTCACTCAGGCACGATTTCTGATGCAGGGGGGAAAAAAGTCGGCTAACTGGAACAAGTACCACCATGAGTTTAGCGGAAAGTAACTAGTTTTACTGACACAGGTGTAGAGGATGTTGTAATTTCAGACATTGTTTTTTTTGTTTGAAAACGTATAGTTTTATTTGATGCTTCAGATAAACTGATTGGACGGCATAAAGGATTTTTTTTTTGCAATTTATATCACTCTTTTATATGACACTTATATCAGCAAGGATTTAACAGAACATTTTTATAAAGAATGTTTATAAATAAACACATAATATATATTTACAAGTTGTCCCCTGCTTACAAACGAGTTCCGTTCCAGCAGCATATTCGTAAGTCGGATTTGTCCGGAAGTCCAACAAAGTGGGTCTTGTATGCCTTTGACACGAATATAAAATGTTAAGCATTTAACCGTATTAATCGTAACCGCACCAAAGGAAATGAATCTCACAGTGAAGTGTTGTCTCTTCGACCTTTAAATTGCGAAGGAGCGAATTTCCCCCCTAAGAAATAATGAAAATTCCAATGATTCGTTCCACAACCCAGAAATATTCATATAAAATATCAAGTAAAATTAAAAACTAGTTAAACACACGCACATGGATGTTGACTTTACTTAGACAGCAAACTAAGTTACTCACAATGCAAGGTGAATCCCGGACGCCATCTTGTCAGCTGTTTATATATAATTTATTTATTTATTTATTTTTGACCATGATGGACACCAAGTGATTAAAAAAAATTTATTTTGTTTGACAATGACTGAGAATTAAAGATCACTCTCTCAGCCTACAACGTTCAACATCCTTTTGTCAACTTCACAAACGTTTGGTGATAAAGTGTATATAAAGTGGAATGTTCATCCATTATCGGCGTGCGCGGTCTTCACCACCGTTCTCGTGTTCTGTCCAGCAGCCTGGTCTCTTACCTGCTGCCGAGATGGCCACCGAGCGGATCTAGACTTTACTAGAGGGACTTTGAGACGCCGGTTCATCTAAACCAGTCATCGATGGAAATCTCAATCAAGTTGTAAATTGAGCCTCTGCTGACAATTGCTCATCGCAATCATCCATCCTCATTCCCAATAATCCACAGGCCTTCCTGATGTTCCGTTTAGCTCCTGCTATCTGTCTCCTATCAATTCTGGCCCACTACGCTTCAAATCTTCCTTTTCTTTAATTCTAAACCCACTGAGGCAGCTTTTATTTATTCCACGCTACCCGTTGTTCATCTTTGTTCTAATTTTTCCTTTTTTTCACATGTAATATGTGGCGTTTCTTTCGTTCCTATCGATCGGCAAATGTGTTTTTGTTTTCCTTTGGTCGCTATTGATTCGCACAGACTTTTAATGCCAGAGGGAGAGTAGTCGCTGAAATAGGATAATCAGCTTTTATTATGTGTTCAGCTCAGCAGGAACACAGACTGGAGCAAGACACTTTTACACCGCCAGATGGACGGCATGTATATATATACCCGACCGGATGAATAACGCGTACGCTACGATTGAAGCGAGGCTGTGTTCCAGGGTGATAAATGAGCGTAGACATGGCTTTCGGATGAGCGTAGGGTGACGATTTCTAGACCGTGTTTGATGTGTTGTAGTAATGGACTTTTTTTCCTTCGTGGTGGGGGGGGGGAAATGTGGAACTGGATGGCTGAATATGGTGGATTTTTGTTTCAGAGGTACAGGCAGAATTACTTAAGAGGTGCCTGATGGAGTGGATAGAAGGAATAAAAGGAAATGGAGCCATTAGTAGTAACATCAAAGGCTCTTTCAGAGGAAGAAAGAGGAGGATATTGTGGGCGAGTGAGCCGCAGACGTACGTACACCTAAACAGCCCTGAAAAGCACTTCATCTTTTTTTTTCTTTTTTTTTTCTAAGCAGCTCATATTACATGTGCTCAGATACCCGCTACCGCTATAAAGGCTCTGGCTTTCCATATTTATTTATTTCACGTCTGTATTTATTTATTCCCTGCTAATGAGGTCTGAATAGCAAACACTCCCGTCCTTCGCCGCGGACGGAGACGCCGCGTGATTAAACCGATCCTCGCCATCACTCAAAGTTGCGATACGAGCTTCAGGGCAGCCGCAAACCAAATTAAGCTGTCGAGACTGACGATTCTGTTGCCTGGCATCCCACAGCACAACACACCACACCACAGCACACCACAGCACAGCACACTCCCAAGCTTTAAAAAAAAAAAAATTATTTGCCTTTTTTTAAAATGTTTTATATTTTTCACCTTCATATACTTAATTCCACTTCTGTGTCACTGGTGATGATGAAACCAGACTCCAGCACATTGCATCAGCACGCACTGGGTGGTCTCCCTAGAAATGTCCCCAAAGATAAGTGTCGGTAATTTAAGCTTCTCGGAAAGAAAAGGGTTATTAACGTTGATAAACAATAAAACAAATCTCGCCTCCCTGCAGGTGTAACTGGGGGATCAGGAGAGCAGACAGACAATCCGAGTAGTTGCTGACGAATCTAATCCAATTAGGAAAATCATTATCTCCGAGATGTGGGTGTATTGTATACCCTGTCTGTACAAATCAATCCAGGGCTACAGGGCCACCGGACAGGCTACCGGGTCTCTGTCAGACGTGACATCGCAATCTTTTGTAAATTCTGGAGATTTGATTAAACTGAGGAGGAAAATCGTGTGATTAATAACGTGGACGTTGACTTCACATCGCAATTTATTTCTTTGCATTTTTGAGATTATTTTAAAAGATTTTTGTAGTTTTATAATTTAGCTTTAAGAATGGTGAACCTGTAGTACAAAAATGCATTGCTTTTGATTATGATTATATATCTGTATTAAATTTTGTCAAAAGTTTTTGGCTCAGATGGTTAAACCCCTTTGTTACTGAGCAGAAGTATTTAAAAAAAAAGCATTTATTTGTCACATGTACATTACTGCACAGCGAGCTTTTTTCTTTGCATAACTATGGTCAGAGTGCAGGGTGCTGTAGAGCCCCTGGAGCAGATATGGTTAAGGGCCTTGCTCAAGGGCCCAACAATGGCAGCCTGGTGGAGCTGGGGCTTGAACCGCCGACCTTCCGATCAGTAACTCGGCAGATGTTCTTATCCAGGGCGACTTACATTTTTATCTCATTATACATCTGAGCAGTTGAGGGTTAAGGGCCCTTCTCAGGGGCCCAACAAGGGCAACTTGGTGGTGGTGCGGTTTGAGCCAGGGACCTCCTGAACCATAGCCCAATGCCCTAACCCCACCTCTTAAAGCTGACCCCAGCTTCCTAACACTCGTTATAATGCTGCAACAAAATGAAGCCGCCTTCTCCTCTTAAATATTCTGAGAATCTAATTCAGTCTGAATCAAGAAGTCTGCTTTGTGAATTGAATCCTAACCAGACTATTGTTCCACCCCATATATCATTAATCATGGTATGAGCTTACCAACTCTTCCTGACTTTAACAAGGAATACCTTACATCTCTGTTTATCTTCCTTCCTTCCTTCCTTCCTTTTATTTCTTTCTTTTCACATTTTTCTTTTATTTTTTTGGTTTGTTTTAATCCAGCGGGACCGATTTGCAAGTATTCGCATCCCAGGCAGTAAGAAGGAGAGGACACAGCTTTCCCACATGACCAAGCAGTCCTCCTATGACTGGTCCAACACGTCCGAGGTTGAGGACCTGTCCTCCAGGATCACGTCAGAGAAGGAGATTCTTGCTCTCTTTGAGAAAATGATGGTAAGTCATTTTACGTTTCTGTATTCAGAATGTCCTACTTGTCTCATGCTGTTTATTTGCAAAGTGGCCAAAAATCACAAGCAAAGTGCATCAGTAACACCAATGTCACTTTATAGTCACTCTACAGTGTGAGGACTTCATAGAGTTCATTAGATAGATAGAATAAACTTTGGAATTTCCTTCAGGATCAAAGTATCTATCTAATTTAAATTTATGTTAAGTTTGTTATACATTAGGCTAATATATGACAGAAAGCCTATTCTATCCACCCAGAAGGTACTGCTTTAGTACCTACCTATATTCCTTTGATAATAGAGCCCTTTTGGAGACCTGGGTACGAGAAGTGAATGTACACCCTTGGCAGTCTAAGTGTGTGAAATGCATCATGCACTAGTCACACCTAGGGGTAAAGTCCGTCTGCCTGCTAGCGGTAGGAAACCTTTAGAATCCACAGGAAACCCACGAGACTATGGAGAAAACACGATCGGTAACCCGAACTCCGTATCAAACCTGGAGCCATGGAGCTGTGAGGCAGCGAAGCAACTGCTGCACCACCGAGCACAACCAAAACCATCAAGCATCCAGTAGCGCAAGCGAAATCTGGTGTCGATTGTAGATCCTAATGACTGATGTAGTCAAGGCCAACCACGACATAACGCTCTACATGTTCACTTCCACATGGCTGAGAATAACATTTCTCTTTAAAAGTGGTGTAAATGTTGATCTAGCACATCTGGGTTCCTACACTAATAGAACTTAATGGAATCGAGAACATCATGCTAGCTGGTGTCCAATTCCTCATCCACCCAAAATCACTGCATCATCAAGGAAGAAAAACTCCATAGATGTGATAACCCAGTCATTCAGTACATTCAGGTCGTCAGCCTGAACTTCATTTTATTGCCACATAAAGTTGCTGAGTCCAGACATGAGCGACCGAAGCAACCCCAGATCATAACACATGGCCTCCAGTGCCTGGTACAGTGGACACTATGCATGATTGGTGCATCGCTCCATACGCTTCTATTCTTACCCTGATGCGCCCATCGCTCTGGAACAGGGTCACACAGGATCTGGACTCATCAGGTCACATGATCTTTTTCCATCGCTCCAAAGTCCAATCTTTACAAGTTTAAATGTTTTCTCCTGATGGGCCTCAATAACAAGTGGCTTTCCTGTGTTATGTTAGTCGCAGTCCTGTAAGTTTTAGTCACACTGTGTGGAAATGCTCTTACTTTTATCATTAAACACAGCTCTGCTTTTTATCGTTGATTTATCTTTGTTTATTTTTATTTTTTAAACCATGAAACCTCACCAAGCGTTAAAGTGACCTCTGATTCTGATCATACACTGAATGCTTTATCTCTGGTTGTATTTCTTCTACAAAGTTCACAGTCCAGCACAATCCTTCTAGGTTTTACTAACACATTGTTTATTTCTTACCCTCATTCCAGTATCTGTAATGCTTGATGCAGCCCAATAATCTTACTCCTCTTTCCTTTTTTTGCCCAGGCAGTGTGTGTGTGTGTATATACACAGTACAGACCAAAAGTTTGGACACCCCTTCTCATTCAAAGAGTTTTCTTTATTGTGTTCTTTAGCCCAAACGCATCTCTTCTGCTTGTTGTCTGTCAGATATTCTACCATGAAGGCCTGATTCACACAGTCTCCTCTTAACAGTTGTTCTAGAGACGTGTCTGCTGCTAGAACTCTGTGTGGCATTGACCTGCTCTCTGATCTGAGCTGCTGTTAACCTGCGATTTCTGAGGCTGGTGACTCGGATGAACTTATCCTCCGCAGCAGAGGCGACTCTTGGTCTTCCTTTCCTGGGCCGGTCCGCATGTGAGCCAGTTTCTTTGTAGCGCTCGATGGTTTTTGTGACTGCACTTGGGGACACTTTCAAAGTTTTCCCAATTTTTCGGATTGACTGACCTTCATTTCTTAAAGTAATGATGCCACTAGTTTTTTTTTTTCACTTAGCTACTTTTTTCTTGCCATAATACAAATTCAAACTCTTTGAATGAGAAGGTGTGTCCAAACTTTTGGTGGACTAGCCTTCACCAGAATTAGAATAGAGACTAGCATTACAACTTTATTTTCACTACTTGTCTTCATTATACAAGCAACAGTGAATGTTCAGTTTGCCCACTGTGACATTTTTTTGTTTTGTTTTGTTTTGTTGTTAGTATCCACCGTGCCTCGGGTTGGTACGGGGCCATGAATCGTTTACCAGCCTGCAGCAGTCTTTTTCTTCTCCTCTGCAGCAAACGGCCACAAGAGCAGTAGGTTCCTCGAGGGCTGGCCGGAAAAAAAAAAGGCTGGCTTTCAAAAAAAAAAAAAGAAAAAGAAAAAAAAAGAGGCAGTAAAATAAAACAGTAACTAGAAACAAGCTTTGTAGACAACTCTTACACACTAATGTTCGTGTTAGATTAATATCATCTGCACGTTGTTGCATGTGAAACCACCGTGTACTGTATGTTTATCCAATCAGATAAATATTTGAGCCAAGATCAGAATTTTGTGTGGGTTTTTTTTTTTATTTTTTGCTATTTTATCTACTTCCACACTCCGTTGAAATTGTTGCAGGACGATCCGAAAGCAGCAGGAAGAACAGTTAGGCAGGGAATAAGAAATGAACTGCACCACAGTCATCCCAATTCCGCAACCCCATGCACAACTCCTCTGCTTGAGAAAAAAAAGAAAAAAAAAGGCACTGAGATGCATGTCTAAAAACAGACAAATACGATTATGTCTTTTGGAACAGTATAGCCTGCGTACAAAAATAAAACTCGGTATTCCAGCTCATCACGCCTGGAGAAGGTAGGGTGTAATGCGTATGATCCCAGACCACCAGCGAATGAAGAACGAAGGTCAGAGCACCATGATAGCGGCGCTGCTTCTCTGAAAATGGTACCCCGGCACTGCATGTCATAGAAGGAATCATGTTACAGGAGAATTTGCACTTATCAGCCAAGAAACTGCATCTGCTCTGAAGATGGATATTTGAACAATCTTGGACATACAGCTCAGTAAGGCTCAGTACTGACTTCACCAGTCTCCTGACTCGAATCCCATTGAAAATCCCCCTAACCTTGGTGAATTAGAGAAAAAAATAAATGCCATACCAGATCTCAAAGCTGGAACTGCCAATAACAGCTTTGCAATGAAGTAATAATTGTTTGTGGCTCATGGATGCTTTTTCTCTATGAAGCTACTTTTATTTGATTTGAATTAATGCTTTTCGTGTATATTAATAAGTACAATGTCTAAAGACATTAAATAAAGTGTATCTGCACTGGAAGCAACAAAACAATTCCTGAATACTCATTTCCCCTTAGTGTATGCAGTGGTGCATTTTTGGTTCACAGGACCAAGCCATCTCTAAAATTACTTTAACAGTAATTTTATTTACTTTAAATTACTTTTAAGTCTGTTGGTCAATTACTCAATCAGTTGGGTGGAAACAATTGCTTGTGTATTACTGAATATACACTGTGTGGCTAAAAAAAAAAAAAGGGTCAATATTTCAGAAGGGTCAAATTATCGGGCTGCATCAAGCAAAGAAAACAACTAAAGATTTTAAATGACTATGATTGGGTTATCAAATTGTCATCATTTTATCAAAACATGTAAGAATAGTGCTGACCTTTTGAAGAAGAAATTTGTTAGAGAGAGAAAAAAAAATTCAACAGTAAAAACCAGAGCTATGGTTAATAGTGGAATTAATCTAATTTCCACACACATGATGTGATGAGAACTCGCAGGATTGGGACTAAACAGCTGTATGTCCATAAGAAAACCACTCGACAGAAAAAGGCTGCAGTTTGCTTAGTTTTTGGAGCGAAGGAAAAAGGTCATTTAGTCTGACGAGTGGAGATTGACCCTGTTCCAAAGCGATGGCCGTGTCAGGGTAAGAAGGGAAGCGCATGAAGCGATCATGCAATGGTGTACACTGCATCATAAAGCCTATGGAGGCAGTCTTCTTATGAGGTTGCTTCATTTTGTCAGGTCTAGACTCAACAATAAAATGAAGTCAGCTGACGATCTGAATGTACTGAATGACCAGGTTATCACTATGGAGTTTTTCTTCCTTAATGGCATGGGGCTATATCCCAGGACTCTGGAAGCATGAGGAATAATTTTAACACATGTACTGGCCAACAAATTGTGTGTTGTCGTCAAAGCTGACGGTGACTGAATGAAATATTAAAGTGTGCAACTTTTTTGAGGCAGGGATAATTACAGTAATAAAGTATGTAAAAAAAAAAAAAAGAGGAAATGTCAGTAAACATGTGAAATATGCAATGTTCTTCTATTGCATCACTTTCTCTTTTATGAATTAAATGCTGACTTGCCTTTAAAAGTGAATGTAATTCCCAACTAAATCGCTTTCCTTATTTGTTTCAATCATGCCACAGTACAATGCAATCATTGCCCAATCACTGCCCCTAAGCCATTCGCTGATTAAAACTGTTAAACAAAGAAAGAGACCTGAAAGAGTCATTTTCCATGAGGCATTACCCTCCATAGAAAGGAAGACTTGATTCCTATTGCATCGTCATCAACCATTTCAAAATTTTGACAGAAAACGTGCTAAAAGTGGTTTATGAGTCATAATCCCTCCAGCAACCATCGCATTGGGATCTTTTCAAGTGTGATCAGGTTTTTCATATATCTAAGTTATGGCACACAATCTTGGTGAGCGTGAGGGCATTTAGCACAGTTGTAGTTAAGGATGTCACATAACAGAGCCCAGGTTTACAGGTCACTGATCCGGAGGATAAGTGTCCACGCCACGCAGCCCTGCAGGCGAGGGTTTCGATTAAAAATCATGGGGGCCGGGCCAGCGGAGGCAATTAGTGCCTTTCCCACGCATCCTTCATCTTACTTCGTGCCACACTGACCCAAGGCTTCATCAACATGCATGTCCACAGCTGTCCAGACTCAAGTCTGTGCCATATCTTAAACTACTTTTCTTGTCCATATCATAAAATGGAAATAAATCATTAGGATGCAAGGACAGAAATCCAGTTAGGAGAGGCAAAAAAAATTATTTTGAAGGGTCCTTCTTTTAGTCCCTTCATTCCTGCTGTGTTATTAGAGAAAATATTGTTGATTGTGATACGCCGTGCAATTCCATTTAGGTGAGTAGAATAATAACTGCAGCACTATATAGTTGAAAACGGTGAAAACCGCCATGTAAGCTTCATGTAATACAAATATATCAAATTAAATAAGTATGTACGGGTAGTTCCCGAGTTACGAACATTCGAGTTACGAATTTCCACAGATACGATCGGTTCGTGGTTGTACTTTCCCGTTCAATCATGGAAGTCGGTTATGTGTATTGTACAAAAAACTAGTTTTGCAGTTCTACAGTGCACTAGATACCAATATTTACAATTAATGTTAATTGTTAAAGTATGTATAAAAAGTCCGGCATGTTGTATGTGTGTGAAGAAAGGGGACAGATTTAGTCAAGTGGCTTGGTATACTTTATGCTGTATATTTTTAAGGCGTATTAGACTCTGTCGGACTTGAGAACAAATCGGACTTACGAACGTGCTCCCAGAACAGAACTCGCTCGCAAGTCGGGGACTACCTGTAGAACTAAATCTAGGTTATATTCCCAATCAATTAATTAATTAATTTGGCACAGGTCAGGACGCTGTTTTTTTTTTTCTGATGAAACCATCCTTTTTTATTCAGTTATCTTTAGCTATTTATGTTGATGTCGAGTTTTCATCAGTAAACTTCAGGCCAAGTTGCTTTTCTGAAATGAGCAACATACAAATTCTTAATGATTTTCTTATTTGTTTGTTTCATCAGGTTTGATTTTTTGGTCTTGCTATCAGCAGGATTATAGTTTTGATCGCTGCTTTAGCGCTAGCACTTGCATCATATTCTTTCTTTATTTTTTTATTCCCCCCCCTTGTGCTTTTATTGTTTTCATCTCCCCTTTTATCACGTTGCCTCTTGGCAGGTGTTTGAGCCGCATCTTATGGAGAAATGTAGGCGAGCAAAAAAAAAAAAAAAAAAGTGTTTTGAGTGGTTAGACATTTACATCAGAGATAGAAAATCTGTATATTTAATTAACGCCGTTGACTGCAGTACCAGTGCACACAGGGCCGGCAATTAGTGGGCGTTTTTGTGTGTCCTGCCGCTGTTCACGTTCATTTCACAGACTTTAGTTAATATACGGTATGTTAATGTTAAACATTTACTTGGCTGAAAAATGAATTTTAGCATGCTTTAAAATATAGCTCATTCCAAAAGGCCTCCATACATAGGGGGAAATTAACACTTTTTAGTGAAATATAATTTTAATTACAAAACATCCCCTATGTGATTGATTGCCATCTCTTTTTAACCACACACACACACACACACTCTCACACACACACACACTCTCACACACACACTCTCACACTCACACACTCACACTCTCTCTCACACACTCTCTCTCTCACACACACACACACACACACCCACACACACACACACACACACACACACACACACACACACACACACACACACACACACTCACACACACACAGTAATCTCTCCCACTCATGATGCACTCATGCTAACCTGTGATATCTGAGGTTATGCATGTACTGTAATTGTACTTCAAATACATTCCTTTAAATGACTTTTGTGCTTTACGGCATCCTGGTGCACCAACAGCTTTCTATTATCAAAGACTATGTAGAAAGAAAAAAACAAAACAAAGAAATGTATACACATGAGCCAAGTATGTAACATTCTGGAAGACATTTTGTTAAAAGGTTTTTGTTTTTGCTTTTGTGTATTCTATCCTTTGTTTGCGACACCCTGTACTTTGCATTTATCCTTTTCTCCACACTCGTCTCTGTGCTTTTCCAGGAGGATATGAACTTGAATGAAGATAAGAGAGCTCCACTCAGAGAGAAGGACCTGAGCAAAAAGAAAGAGATGGTCCTTCAGTATATTGTTACAGCAGCGAAAACTGTAAGTCTTTCACAACACATGCAGTTGCAAAGTGTTTTTATTAAGGCTAGGGATGCACCGAATTAAAAAAAAAAAAGTTTTATAGTGATGTTTAAATTTATAATTTGGCTAATTGCTGATGTCAATACTGATGTTTGTTTATTTTTTTATTTTATCATCCCTCTTTTGTGCCATCGAAACAAAGGAATCGTTATGAAAAAAAAAACTGTTTTGATGTGTTTAAGTCATCAATCTTGTTATTTTTTTAATCGTACAAATCTATAAAACCTTTAATATAACCTTTTTTTGAAAGACATTCTTTTTGTGAATATTTTGTTTATTTTTCAGTAAATTAAATTTTTTTAGAAAGATTAAACAAAATTCTAGCTCGTAGTAACTCTTCTTGAAATGTTATTGAAACTGTATATCATAAAATATTTCTTTCAGTGAAGGTCTCACTGCACAGCCGTCATTTCCTCAAAACCAAACTACTGTACATCTCTTTAATGACGAATATTATAACATCACCTGCTAGACCTTTATCAAAACTGCAGCTGGGTATTGCGACACAACAAATTAACATAAGTGCGTGCATCACTAGTTAATGCAGAACATTCCCAAGGAATTACTCTTTATGTACCAAGTGACAAGTTTTAAGAGGGGTCTTTGACACATGCAGATTTGTAACTGGTACAAAGGAGCAGTGAAATGAGATTTGTCCTGTGCATAACAAGCAATAAATCGACTATACAGACTATAAACAGGATGGGTGTAATATAAGGAGGAGTGCAAGATGCCTCATGGTTCAGCGTGTTGCGAATGTTTTTCTGCTCACCACAGTTGTTCAGAGTTATCATCTTAAACAAGTTCTCCTCTGAGGAAACAAGGTGGAAGGTAGCAGTATTTTAAAAATACACAAATGTGTGACATGTATGAGCTGTAAGATGCAAGAAGTTAAAGTGCTGCTTAAGTGAAAAATACACAAACAAAAACAATTAAGAATATTCATAGACATCTTTAAATAAAAGAGGTTTTAAACCTAATATCTATCTGATCTCAGTAACAAAGAATTTTAATACCGTTATACCTTCTACTGCAAACATATTTCCTTCAGGAAGTGTATTTGTAATCCAAAGCATTCATATATCAATGTGGATTTATTCATAATAAATAATGGAAAGTCAGATGATTCGTTCTACAGCCCAAAAATATTCATATAAAAATAATTGAAATGAAAACAAATTGGAACTCAGTAGAATCATCTTCTTTTAGCTTGACTTTAAGAGTGAACCTCTGTACTGACGCTTGTCATTACCTCCTTTTCAGGATTTCGCGGAAATGTAACATCACATTGGCGTTAAACAAATCCATCTCCCGCACTGCTACAGCATTTTAAACTTTTTTTTTCTCTTTTCTTTTTTCTTCTTCACGGGGGCTACAGTAACTACACTTGGACACACATAAAAAATGGTTTTACGTGCGCCCACTGGTCACGTGGTCACAATATTATAATAAATGGTATACTATAGTACGGACGAGTGACACGCACTAAAGCCAAGCATGGAAGACGATAACCGACCATCCCACCGCACGAGAGAGAGAACATCCATTGGCTCAGTTGTGATCACATGACGCTCGGCTGACAAAACGTATACACACTACTCGTATTGTCAAAACTTTGCTCATTTATCAAGTTAAAATTTCAAATTCATAGTTCTTTTGATTGTGTAAAGCTGCTTTGCGAGAATGACAATTGTTAAAAGCGCTATAATCTAAAATGTAATTGAATTAAAGATTTTGCTTGTCTTGCAAAACATTTGGAGACCAAGTTATTCGCAATCCAAGGTTTTACTGTATCTATGATCTTGACGTGTCTTATTAAAGAAAAGACTTCTTGTTCACTCTTTATTCAGTGAACCCTGATGTCCTCGTCTGCTGTCGTAGCCCGTTCGCTTTGAGGCTGAAATTATTTTTTTGCTGACCACGGTTGTAAAGAGTGGTTATTGAATTTACCAGTGTTACCATAATGTTAGCTCGAACGAGTCTAGCCATTGTATCCTGATTCCTGAGAATATCATTATTTTTCTGAATTAATCAGACGAGCCCTTTTAGCACCAGCAACCTCCTATGTACTTCAAAGGTAGTCACAAACCTCCTGACCTGCCGCTTACATCACTGTACATGCGCATCGTGCTGCTACCACGTGATTGGCTGACTGCATAATTAATCGAACGTGAAGGTGGCCAGGTGTTCCTAATAAAGTGACCAGTGTATATTCACACCCAGGACACCTTGTTTGTCTGAAGTAAAAGATGAGTAATTTTTTTCCCTCATAGATGGAAAGCACTCACAAATTACCTCTCATAAGCCAACATCATAAACAAGTTGCTACAAGTAAATAAAAACAGTAGGGCAATTAGAAAGTCTCAAGAATCTATTAATTCATCTAAGTAATGAGGAAGCTGGAAAATAAGAGTCTGCAGAGCCACCAGCTCGACCGTCTCAGCCCGAGTTTTTGGAAGCCAGCCAGACCAAGCCGAACTGCAGGTTTTATGAGAGTTTAATAAAACGAACATAAAAATTATGTTGTTAAGTCAGGACTCAAAAGTGTAGCCTGAAACAACGATGTAGTGTTGATCACATCAGTACGTGTTGAGAGACACTGTGGGTAGCGTTAACTTATCTAGTGATGGAAAGTACGTGACCGCTTGGACCTGTACTTGTTACGCCACTAATAATGATTATTCCGATCATATAACAGCAGAAATTATTTTGTAAATTAAAAAAAAGTACAATGAAACCTTGGATTGCGAGTAATTTGGTCTGTAAGTGTTTTACAAGATGAGCAAAATGTTTTAAAAAGTTTAACTCAATAAATGAGCAAGGTCCTGACATGTACGCGCGTCACTTGTATAGTCAACATCCGTGCGCACGTGTGCTGTTTACTGTAACATTGTGACCATGTGTGAGTTTTGCGTAAAGCATTTTAAATTTTTTATTTAATTTACTTTGTATGTCCAAGTATAGTAACTCTTTTTTTTTTTTTTTTTTTTTAGTAATTATTTTGCAACACCGGCCCTCGTAAAAAAAAAAAAAAAGTTTAAAAGGCTGTAGCAGTGTGGGAGAACAATCCGTTTAATGACAATGTGACGTCACGTTCCCGAAAAATTCTCAAAAGGAGGCAAAAGCTCAATTGGCATTAGAGACTCTATCACTCTCTCATCAGCCATGATACTTTAAAAGCTAAAGTGCAGGTTACATTGTTTTATTTTTACTTTATATTTTTGAATATTTTTGGGCTGCGGAACAAATCGTTTCAGTTTCCATTATTTCTTATGAGTAAATTTGCTTTGATATACGAGTGCTCTGGATTACAAGCACACTTCCGGAACGAGTTATGATGGCAATCCAAGGTTTAACTGTACAATAAGCCAGTAGGCGAGATTAGTAGGTGTGTCCAGACGTTTAGAATTGAAAATGTTGTAACCTCTCGCAGCCGGAAGTCTAGAGAGAGCTGATTGGCCGAGCTCAGAGCTCTCAAAGGGCCGGGATGAGAGCGTGATGGTCTTCGACCCTCCCGACTGAGTGGTAGTAGTAGCCTTAATGTGGGAGACCCCTAGTGACGGGGAGGAATTGGACATGACTAAATTTGGGAGAAAATAGGGAAAAAAAATACGAGACAACTACAGCCCAAGTATTCATTAAAGAATAGAGTTTAAAAGGATCAGTATGAAACAGAAAGTACACACAATTTTCATACTGTTGAGTGTTTCTTTGGCTTTGTTTTTATTTCCGACTTCCTAATGTGTGTTTTTTTTTTTTGTTTATTTATTGTTAACAGAAATTGTTTGTTTGCTGGCTAAAAAAAATGGGTCTGCAGAAGCACCTTGGCTTGACTGGACCAAAACATTAACCTTTTACCTAGGTGCTTAATATTTAAGGCCTAAAGATGTTGCACCACTAATTGCTCTTTTTATTGTTCGAGGGTAAGCAGCAAAGCTCGTTGTGTGCCTTTGCAATTAGGTAGACTGCTCTTGCTCTTGGCAATCGGGTATACCGTTTTGAGAAATCGTCGTGCCAGAGAGGGGGGGATAGGGTCGCTCAGGACGCGGATTCTCTGTTCTTTAAAGCAAAAGCCGACTGATAAGCCCGCGTGCGTTTTAATCTAGCATGTAAAAACAAATCTGCTGTTTCTACCTCTGCATGACCGCACTCCACTGAGCAGAAAATCTACATGCAGAGCATGAAGAGGTAGATGAATGGCATAAATTGCCATATTTTTTATTATTTTTTTTTACATAAAATGAATTTTCCAATTTAATGCCCTTGTCACCTTCTCATGTGTTCATCTGCAGAAGAGAGAGAGAGAGAGAGCAGAAACAAGAGAGGGAGAGTTTAATTATAGTGGCATGCCATTAACTCCTCTGTAAATTCAATTATTTTGGAGTCCCAGGAGAATTTTTTTTTTTTTTGCGATCGTTCAATCTGTTCGTGCTTTTAATAGTTTGTCAAACTTCATCTGGGTTTGTACTGCTTTAGGAATGCGGGAAACTGGATAATCCTGATTGGGGGTAAAAAAAAAAAAACCTTGTTGAATAATGAGCCTGAGAATTCTTAAATATTGTATGATAACCTTGGGGTTGTTTATTAGCATGAGTGAATGCAGCCTGATGAAGGGAATAGTGAGAGATATAGAGGAAGTCATGATATTCGATCAGGAACACTATTGTACCGGCTCAGATGTGCTTCTTGAATGGTTTGATGTTTAGTGTTTTTTTTTTTAAACTGAAATAATTAAGGAATGGAAATAAACTATTTTCTGTTTTTAATACCAAAACCCATGGACAAATCTGGAGAAGCTTAATCTATGGAGAGTTTTTATTTATTTTTATTTTTATTATTATTTTTTTTAAAGTTCTGTATTAATTCTCAAACATTTCTCATTTTATCTCGCTGGTTTATTTTAAATAAACCATTTAAAGGCCCATGCTTTCATCACTCTCCATTTCCTTTCTTCAACATTCAGACCTGGCTGTTTACTCCAATACTATGTTCACGGCGACTAATTGCCTCCCGATGAAATCCTTCCTACTTGCCCTGTTCCAGGACGGTAATTGAAACTATAGATTCTGGCATGGCTTCCCCTCCATGGTCATAAAGCTCACACTCACCTCGCAATTACCATTTACGGAAAACCCCGGGCATAATTACCACAGCTTCACCTTGTAAGTGCTGTAGTCAGCACTTCATTTTTTTTCTTCTTCTTCGATGATGTATTTGAGCTTTCAGAAAGAGAAGAACATGGAGACTTGTACACATGATGGAAAGAACACCATGTTTTCTGTTTAATGTAAATTTTTGCACGCAAGTAAACAAAATCGGTACACGCAGTCCCGAAACCAGTCGGCATCATGCAGTAGGATAAATAAGCAGTGACGAATGTTCAGGGGATACGATTCTGACGAACAGTTGACTCACGGTGTGCAGATAAGGGCATCTAATGAGCGAGTACACACCGGGTGCACAGAGTCACTCAGGCCCGACCCCAGGCTGAAACCGATCTGCTGATTAATCCATTAGTCAGCCTCGCTCGCCTCTACAGAAGAGAACATGCATGTTGATGGTCTGTTCCCTGACACTGAAACAGGAAAGTAATGAGACATGTAGCGAGTTGTTCAACTGTAAACCTGAAGAAGAAACAAATGACGACCTTCAATCTTTTTCTCCTTTTTGAAGCTGGTAATGAAATTAAATTAATGCTGTTCCAGGTTTGAATTTTCATGACCAAGACTAAAATGTCTCAGTTTCACCTTATCTCGGTATTGACCGACTATTATTATTTTTTTTAACATTCTTTGTTAAAAATAAAAAAATGAGGTAGAAGATAAAATCACCCTAATTGTTTGAATTGTAAAAATGTTTCCTTTGAAAATTACTTTTACATGAAATCTCTTACTTTGACTTAGACATCTATCAGGATGTCTTTATTGTCTGAGAGAGACATTGTGTGCCAGGAAAGACAGCACAGTGAAAAAAAATGTAGTCTGTAGACTGTGTTTAGGCAGAAATCATTATGATTTGTTCTGGTCATGTACTGTACTATAAAGTACATATAATGTCATGTACCTTTGTGTTTGGAGTTTGACAATCAAGTAACGACAATCAAGTAGGAATGACAACAAAGGTGAGGAGTAAAAAAAAAAAATATAAATCTGTGTGTATATATATATTTTTTAAAGAAAAACAACTGTGGAATACTCCTGATTTAACTGTGAAGATGAACAACTCTAATTTAAATGTGCCTGATTTATGAAAAATAAATTTGGGGACGTTTACATGGATCTCAAGTGTGCGTGTACCAAAAAAAAAAAAAAAAAGTAGGACGTACCCTACTTTTTGTCCTTTTTCTTTTTTTGGTTCCTTTGAAGTTTAGATTTAGATTTTCCTTGTAATGTTACCTCATAGAAGACGAGTCCCTTCCCAGTTACCATTAACTGGAGATTCACAGCTCAGCAGTAGTTCATTTACATAAACACTGAAATGGTGTGTTCGGAATATGAGCGAAACAGTGAGATTGAGGTATGGAAAAATGCATTGTCTGAGGTATATTCCAGCTGTAACGTTACCACACACTTTACGGGAGCTCTGAGACCTGTGTTAAAGAAATGGTAAAAAAAAAATAAAATAAATAAAAGGGGACCTTTAAATTCTGCACTTTATGGGCAACAGTTTGATCATCACAGTAGTATGTGGTTTTTCCATCAAACTGATGATGCGGAGTACAATTATCTAGAACATCTTTGTATGTTGTAGTATTACAGCTTCCCTTCACTAGAACTAAGAGGCCCGAAAATGTTGAAGCATGACAGTGCTCATGTACACAAAGCAAGCTCTATTTAGATGTGGTTCGAGATGGTTGAAGTGGAGGAACTGGAGTGTCCTGTACAGAACCCACCTTTGAAAAGGCACTGCTATGCATCCATGTGTTGAGAAACAAAAGCTTTACAAAAACTTCCTTGGATGTTTAAAAAAAAAAAAAAAAAAGACAAATGTTTATATAAAGAATATTACAACAAGGTTCTACAAATGTAGGAAGTGTAACAGTGATGAATACATCTCCATAAATAAGCCTGTATAAGAAACGCTGCTGGTATACTGTATCTGTGGCCGAATGAACAAAGGGTAAGCAAAGAGTAGCAATTCAATCTTAATGCCCCCGAATTTGGATTTGGAGGTTTTAATATTAAGGGGTCCACGTATATTTTAGTCATATAGTTTATGATTACCTAAATTCATCAATGATTTCTAATATAAATCTCCAAAAGAGTCTAGACAAACTCTTCACTTTACTCTAAAAGTTCTAAAATGCGGAAAAGATGAACCGAAGGCGTAAATAAATAAATAAAAAAAAAAAAAAAAATGATGCGACTCTTAGACCGCAGTGAAACATTTGAGCGGTGTAAACGTTTTTAAAGAAGGCTGTACATTCGTGGAAACAATTTTTAAAAATAGCGATGAAAATATGAATAACGTTAACGGCATTTCACCGCACAATTGAGACTTCACGGTGAAGGTCAGTTTTAAGACTGTTTTCCTTTTCGGCCCCAATGAAAGACTTTCCTCAAGGCAACCATTGATGGATGAATATTGATGAATTTTGTAAAAGCATAATTTTGGCCTTGAGAATAATTCGGTCTGAAAGGTTTCAGGCTTTGAGGCATAGATTTGAGGTTCTTTTCAAGTTAAAAAGAGCACCACTGTGGTTTTGCATATCACCTAGTGTGTCTCTGAAGGAGCTCACACAGGAGAGAGAGAGAGAGATCCCCTTACACCATCATTTCACAATCTATTATTGTCAGATGGACATCCTCAAACAGGTCTTGGCTGCTTCAGTGCAATTAATTTCCCACCTTTTGTTCTGAACGTAAATGTGTCAGCGCTGATGCTTCGTTGCGCTTTAAAACAACATTTCTTTTGACCTTGTAGGGAGAAGCTCATTATTGTAGCTCTAAAGGGGGGGGGTGTCTTTTTTTTCTTTCTTTATGATTCACCAAGAATAAGATTAGTTTACAGAAGAATCAGCGTACGTTCCCTAATATAACCTTATTTCCAAATCCTAATTAGTCACTTTGCTGCAAAGCACTGTACACACCTCATGTGACTTAAATTAACCGCCAGCGATCCTGCGTGTTAAAAGCACATTCCTCTCTCTCTCTCTCTCTCTCTCTCTCTCTCTCTCTCTCTCTCTCTCTCTCTCTCAATGCCGTATTAATTCAACTCGACTGTGTTGAGTTAAAAAAAAAAAGTGACTTTGTAATGAATAAGTGAAATTGTAAAAACATGAATCTTCTGTCCTTGTATTTTTTTTTTATTTCCCTACTTTTCTTTAAACCAAACCTAATAAAGATGAACACTGAACCCTGACTTTGATAATAAATGAGCAGTACTCACGCTGATCTGTTATTATAGTAGAAGAAAAAAAAATGGAGCGAGAACCTCATCCTAGCAGACTCATCAGTAATCATAGCAAAGCAAATATAATCTCAGACAGAAGAGACGCGTCGGCGTGCTGTTTGTCATTTTAGGCCCAGCACCGGAGCGTAAATGTCAGCGGAGTCACGGGATCTTAAGCAGTAGTCACAGCCAGTGTCACAAGTGAAGAAATGAAAAAGCCCAGCAGTTACCAGATTGATGTGTGAGTGTTTGTGTGTGTTTTATTAGTCCAGGCTCAGTTCTGTTTCTCAGGGCTTGGAAAAGACCCAGGGCCTTGCCGTTCATGCCTTAATTCTTCTGACCAGCAAGACTCTGACGTGTCGCTCTCGGACAACATCAAGCAATCAAAAGCGCATTTACTTTGTCTAAACCTTTATACCACCTCGATGCTGGTGGGTGTCCTCAAAAAAAAAAACTAATTTGCTTCGGGGGGAAAAGGGTAAGCTGGAGATGTGAAGTGACCAGTGAAAAACATTCTAGAGTTCAGCAGGGCTTCGTCTCTGTTATTGGGACTTAATCCATCACCGGCTCACAGACAGCTACACACTCGTCTCCTTCCAGACACGCTGTCCTTTTGCAGCCAGACATGTTATGCTGTTGATCTGCCACTGTCCATAACGTCTACTTCCAAGTTTCTAACCTTTATCTTTATTTATTTATTTATTTATTTATTTTATTATTATTTTTTTTAACTGTTCTGCAACTCGAAGAGATCAGACAAGACCTCGTTGTGACGCAGTGTGAAATGTGAACACACTTCTGGGCCATGTAGTTATACAGTCATTAATAACTTGCTGTAGCCACTTGAATAGCCTGTAAATTAATGTCATGAACGGGGCAGGGATTTGATGCAAAAGCAAAAGTTCTTAATGCATTTATGCAAAGATATTCACGTCTATTTTTTTTTCTTTTTAAAAACAAATAAAAAAATTAAGATGCTGTTTAGATCTTCCCCATGGCAACTAAATATAGAGGCAGACATTAATTATTTTTGACGCCACATTAGATTATATTCTTTGTTTTGTGACTCTTATTAGTTTTTACTCCTGAACTTTTTTCATTTGTATAACGTTTGAGAAAAAAAAAAAAGTTTTTTCTTTAATTTGTTGTGAAGTTACAGTGACTGTCGTTAACCCAGTCAAACACGTTCCCTCATACTGTATTCTTTCAGATTTTTGCTGCCATACTGTTGCTACAGCCCGTCCTATGTTCGCAGCACTCGTTAGCACCCTTTCAGCGCTCGATTCAAGGGTTTAGAGACATCTGCCTGGTTCTTATTTTTTAGAATGTCTTTCTTAAGTAATCAGGTCTTTAATGTGGCTTACTGTAGGTTCATTATCACACACCATTAACTTGGCTTTGCAGACGAGGCCCACGCCAAAATGTAAAGATGTGTTGGGGTGGGTGGGTGGGGGAGGGGCTGGGGGGAGGGAAAAAAAATCAGTTCTGTTGCGTTTCTCGGAAGCTTAACAATGCTTTTCGTATGGCTTTAATACTGGCAATAAAAGTTAAGCGGTGTGTGTGTGTGTATGTAGATAGACAGATAGATGGATATAGTTATAGATAGATATTACACATTTTACTGAATATCAACACATTTAATAAAGTGCATGAGGGAGAGCACAGCTTGCTTGTTAATGCCTAGAGACACATATTTAAAGCACTAAGTTATCAGATTAGAGACCTCTAAGTACACTAAGAGCCTTGTTGCATTTATGCAGTGAATGGTATATTTCATTCACGAAGTTGTATTAAGAGAAAATAGAGTGAGTATTGGCTCCTGCAATGTGCTGGCACAGGTTTCATCAGACACACCTTATTGCTGGGATATTTTAAACACTTTCAGTGTTGAGGTGAAAAAAGCAAAACCACCCACCAAGTAAAAAAAAAAACAACAAAAAAAAAACATCTAACCAAAAGTGAAACTGTATACAGAAACTGACACCGAGCTGATTTAAGTCTGTGAATGTATCTCTTCAGCATCTCAAAGGTTGTTGTCAGATGGGCTAGTCACGCTTTTGTACACCGGTTTTTATACATTGTTAGAAAATGTTTTTATGGCATTACACACACCAAAAAATTTTTTGAGCTCACTCATTTAGGGTGCTGGTAATAAATATGAATTTCCGCACAAGAATAAAAAAAAAAAAAAAAAGAAAGAATGCATAACTATTTATACAACCAAACATGCATAAAAATTGATTGTCTAAAATTGTTGAGAGTTTGAGAAGAATGAAAAGAATTCTACGGCAAAGAACAATACAAAAACAAACATGTTTGTTGAGTTTCAGGGTTTGTCGATTTTCAAAAAAAAAAAAAAATCAACAAAATATTGCAGTGAGATTTACTCAAGTAAATTGTGGAGGCAGTTTCCAAAAAACCCTTGGCAATTTGATCTCGTTTTTAACGTCATCAATGAAAAGTTTTAACGGCCTCCGTGTAAAAAAAGTTAGAAAGGCTGTACGTCCATGAACAACGATCTCGGCTGGATCTAGGAACGCCCGATGAACGGATAACGTATCGTTAACTTGGGGAAGAGATGCATCTGTCTGTGTGACCTCTACACACAATCATTCACCAACACCACTTTCACATTACAGTAACCTGGATGGGAGTTATTGCCACATTCCCCGTATAGTCCTGACCTCGCTCCAAGCCATTTCAACGTGTTTGCACATTAAAGGAGTTCCTGGGAAGTCAGGGTTTCAGACGTGAATCAGGACGTCTGGCATACTGAGAGAACTTTCTACCTTGATGGTATTCAAGCACTAGTGAAACCCTGGGATAAGTGCATTAGTGTAGCAGGCGGATTATACAGAGAAATGCAGGGTGATTGAAAAGTAACTAGGCATTAAAAATTGGTAATAAAGTCCATATTTTTAATACAAATGTATTGAAACAAACTGTACATACATCTGCCTCAGTGTCCGAGGTGTTGCCCTGTACACCTCCTTCTTTGCGTAAGCCCCACAGGACAAAATCACATGAACTGAGATCTGGACTTCTTGGAGGTCATTCATGAGGTCTGCATTGTGCAAGCCAAAGTCATGGAAAATGCTGGAGGACACACTGTAGGACTTGGAGTCATTCAGGATTCAGGAGGTTCTCAGCAATATCCCAAACTACTTCCTTAAGAAGTATTTACTCTCCTAATTGTGTCATGTTATTCTGCACAATCAAAAGTCCCAGGTTTGATTTGAACAACCATGTTTTTATTTATTCATTCCCTTGACATTGAACTCTCTTTTTAGTAAGACCCTTCACAAACAGACCAAAAAAAAAAAAAAAAAAAAAGCACTTTAAAAGACTACAAAAACATGATGAATCCACTTTTTGGAATAGCAATTGCGCTTCATTTTATTTATTTATTATTAATTAGAGCTTTGATCTCTCCCTGGGAGACAAAATGATCAAGCTATCGTTCGTGTCCCCCCCCCCCCCTTTCTTTTTTGAAGGTTATTTCAACATGCTCACACAGACAAACCGTACACCTGACTGAGAGAGACAAAGAAGGTGCGCGAAGAAAAGTTTACTGAAACACTTACAACAGCCTTGGGCATTAAAGTCGACACACAAGTAGTAGTACTGAAAGAATCCCTGTATTATACTGAAAATTAAATCAGATTAAATATTTGAAGTCGTGTCTGGAAACGGAGTTCAGAAACCGCCGCTTTAGTTTTCCGCTTAGTAATATTTAGAACACCACCACCAACCAATTTTCAAATTATATCTTCAGGCACTTTGCACATTTATTATACTAACTTTCTTCCTCCGGCTGCTCCTGTCAAGGGCTCTCCACAACGAACCATCCAATCCGCACACAACTTTGGCACAGATTTTTTTTTTTTTTACACAACTTTCCCATTTTATCCGGCCTCGGGACCGGCACTGCATGAAGTGGCTGGATAGTATGGGGTGTGGCAACCCACCGACAGCAGGGCTTTAACCTGGATCCCCAGATCCCCAAACCAACAACCTCTAGAGCTGTAGTCACCTGATCCACCACTCTCCTTCATCTTGCACATTTATCATTCCTTTCATTTAATTGATTAATTTAATCATTTAATTTAGTTTAAAATGAAGAAATTAGGTGTGGCTAAAGACTTTTTCCCTAGGCTTGTTAGGAGTTTTGCTCAAGGGCCCAACAGTGAAACTTGAAACAATGAAACAACAAAATGAAACAATCAAAACTATTAAGCCACCACTGTCAGTCTGCCCCTAATAAATAGAAAACAAACAAAATACCAAATAAAATTTAAAATGATGTATACTCAAAAATAGGGCTGTAGCTATCGAATATTTTAGTAATAGAGTATTCTGCCAAAAATTTAAACGAATAATCGAGTAATTGGATAAAATGTACTTTTGTTTAATTAAACATGATGTATGTAAAATATATAAGAGAAGCAAAGATTGATGGTTTTCTTTTTAGAAAAATCTACTTTTGTTTTTTAAATGCATACAGCATTTTATCAAAATAAACATTGTCATTATTCACAATACAAGGAAGAGCTTAAAGTTGACTCAGATGAATTAAGTGCATTACTGCGCCATACATTCTCATTTTAAAGCCTTTTCTCAGATGCAAAAACTAAGAAAAAGGTATTTCAAATTACTTTAAATATAAAAAAAAAACTAAGGCACACTTTAAAATGAATTTTAATATATTTTTATTGCTCCCTTCCATTTCGCAGCCCGCAACAGAACGCTCCCTCAAATCAATACACGGCTAACTGTTTGCGTCTCTTTCCCCTTCGTGGGTGACGTAAGCACTTCTTCTTCGTCGGAGTTTACTGGCGTATTGCATCCGGAAGCGCGCTGTGTCACGCCAAACAAATAATAGCGCAAAAACATAACGCAAGCTTTTAAAATTCATTAAAAGAAGCTTTGATGCAAAAGATTTTGCCTCGATAATTTTTTGTAATCATATTACTCGAGTTTCGGCCCCACTCAAAAGCATGGCTTAGAGGCCTCTTTAACTGTGGTTTGAAAAGGAAAAGCTGGGGAGGCGTTTGCACACCAGTGAATGTTTATTCACCAATATCATACCTCGTGATTTGGAATTGGTGGTGGCGATTCAGTAATCATTGCTTTTACCTGAAGTGTAGATAAGCATAAGGTTTCCATCTCCTTAAATCAGGGTTTTTTTTTTTTCCCACCTGATTATAATTTTAACCAGAGATGTCTTTCTACAGAAAGCTGTGTGCTATATTTTTCCGTTCTATACATTCCCTTTCTTCACATTCAGGGAGATGTTTTCACCACCCTAACACCTGTTTTACTTTTAAAAAGTTGCTAAAAAAAAAAAAAATCTTTTCTGTTCTCATGTTACAGAGTAATTTTTCTTTTTTTCTTTTCTCCTTTCTCTCTGCCTGCAAGAATGCCTTTGAAAGAACCGTGTTTAAATAGCTCAGTGTTCCTTCACCGCAAATGGGTGTTTTTCAGCGATACCTACCCCTGTGGCTCATAGGAGATAATTGCAGGATAAATGCGAACCTCAGTGGTGTAAAAGGCTTTCTGAGCACCACATATCTGCGATTGTATGAAACGAGCAGGATCTTAACCAGTTCAAAGCCTCTCTCTAATGCTCGCACCTTTTCACCAACAACTTCATTTACTCTTCCAGACTCCAGCTGCTCGCACAAATTGTCGAACTTTTACTTTCGGCGCGTTCGTTTATCTCTCGTCAGAAATTGCAGCTTGTGGCGTGTACTTTTTTTTTTTACTTCATGTTGTGTCTCAAGTAGATCTCTGTAATTTGTGCCCTGGATTTTGAAAGACCATAATAGCTGCTCTGCAATCACCTCTCAGTTGTGAATCTACTGCTGTGAAAAGGCAGTGTTTGCAAGCCAGTTACTTTAATAGAAGAGAAAAAGGACCACCTTTATTTTAGCACTTTCAATCAAGCCTTTATCTAATAATTGCCCGGTTGGTGCAGTAATGGAAAGTTTGTTAATGAGACGAGGATTGCATGACAATGAACCTGTTAACACCTGGTTATTTTGGTGGGTTCTGTCCATGAATTATACTAAAAGACTAATGTAGTGTTCATTCTCAAGGCAAATTATCTGTTGTTGAAATAAATGCCCACGAATTATGAAATTTAAAGATGCACCATGCTTAATTGTTTAAGAGCAACAATTTGCTAGTCAAACTTAAATATATATTTTATATTATTAAAATACCATTTCCCCCCCCCCCCCTTATGTATTTCTACTGAAATACATAACCGAGCTACAATTTAAGCACAGGGTCAAACCTTTCAAATGACTTTTTAGTAAAGAATGTTAGAGTCATGTACTTGTAATTGTGCTCCTGTTAAATCTTAAGACTCTGGAATTTAACAGGGACGTACTGTAAGGCTCCCTAAATGGCTTTCTATAGGCCACTACATTACAGGCTGTGGAAGCTGGAGTTTGTACTTTTACTGAAGTAGAGAGCCATTTTCACCCAGCAAACTATTATTTATAGAACAAAATCGCTCGTAGCTTATAAAAGTTTTTGACACGATGTCTTTCCTCTGACAGGAGCAATGAAATTTCTGTTGCTTAGAGAGAAGCTCTCAGCACACGAGTCTGCCTGAGTTCAGTGCGGAGACTGTAACGGAGCAACACCAGCTTCAGACCAGCCAAGCTAGTAAAAATGTACAGTATATTAAATACCAACATAAACCACGGCTATATAAGCGAACGGATAAATGGCAGTAGCTTTATCTTGGAAGGGGAAATCAAGCATAAAAGCCAAAACATAAACATGCTTTTTGTTTCATGAACATTTTGTATAATGTGTTGTCTCTTAAATTTTTACAAGAACCTGCATTTTCTACAAGAACAAACTACTATTAGTATTCCCCTTATAGCACAGCACATCCGAAGGGTCATTATTTTTGGATTACAGCACGGCTCGGACAGCAGCTTCCCTTAAACTTTAAACTTACAAATAGGTTAATATTATGGCGCTCGTTCTAACGTATTACTGTTTCTATAGTAACGCGCAATCTTGCACTAATAAAAAAACATATAAACTTGTTTACTTGTACAGACCTGAATTGGTAAGGCCGTCATTCTAACGTCAAATATTTATCCCCTCAAGATGATGTTGAAGATCGTTCCCATTAAAGATAGCCAAGAATAGAAATCCTCCCTTTGACTTATGAATCAGATTTCTGGTTTGTATGTCTTATCTTATGTTCCTGTAGCAGTTTTAAGATGACGGCTCTCGTCCTCTCTTTTTGATCACTTTAATGTGAGCGCTAAGTCTTAAACGTTGTGCTTTTTGAAATAAAAAACGCTCATCAGGCAAGAGCAGATTTCACTGTAAACTGACAAAAAAGTTCAAAATCAGTAGCTACATTTACACAGACAATATTTCTTCAATCCATTTCCGATTAGAGATTCCATCTTACCTGATTCCCTGGATGCTGATCCAATAAGATATGTGTTTACATGCAATCCGAATCTGAAAACCCTTTTTTTCCCCCCCTTTTTCTTTTGATGAGGTGGTCCTGTCTGCTGTGACGCGTTTCATCTGAGGCTAGATTAAGTTTTTCAATTAATCCCTCCTTCTGCGGTACAATTTGGTTACTCGGTCTCAACTTTGATTGGTTCGATGCATTACTACATCTGAAAAATGAGCCAATCAGAGCTTCTTACTCCGCCAGAGACTCAGAGGATGAAGGTCTGAAGTAAAGACTGGTGGAAAGAGTTGTTCTCATGGGGTTCACCCATCAGGGACAGGTGACACAAATGTCCACCTGAAAACTTGACGTCATGTCATGACGCCATCCCTAACCCC
>JAAGKR010000077.1:224153-340028 GCA_011419295.1 Clarias macrocephalus
CCCCCCCCCCCCCCCCCCCCCCCCCCCCCAATGTGAGGCAAACATGCTCAGAAAGAATGCATTTATTTTTTGACAAGTGAGTTATAATCAGCTTACTTCATCCAGGTCGGGCCGGATCAGGTCAGACTGTTCTGATTGAGGTGTTTTACACTGCATTGCGTTTTTATTCAGATTTGTCTATTAATCTGATTTATAGTGGAATATTAGATGTGCCCACGACTTTGTTCGCATGGAATTTAATTGCACACTCATAAGCATGATTTTAAAAAAAGTACAGTGCCATTTGTTGAATTTTGGAATTAACCACAATTGCGATGAAACAAAGCATATGTGTTACCTCAAGCTCGGCCAAATACCAGTGAAAACCCATTAAAATTCGTTAAGTAGTTTTCTCATGATGCATGCACAAACAGACTGACAAAAATTCCCCAAAACATTTTGATGCGTCCTGTTACTCATCTTACGTACCCCTAAATAATTTTTTCGCAAATATCTTCAACGTACAGACACGCCAACTTTACAGTTTTATTATATCTATAGGTCCATGTAAACGCACTTAGTGTTTGTCTGTCTCTTCAGCATCACATAAACAAGATCTTTTTTTTTTTTCTTGACCCAGGGGTCATAAATCAGCCTCGAGAGAAGTTCGATGCAGCTTTGTAGTGACTTAAAAATAAGCTTGCGAACTTGACACCCACTTGAAACAATGAAGAACAAAGCCTCGAGAAATGTGCAACAAAAGAACTCATTAGAACTGATGAGGAAAGATGATGATCTTTCAACAACTGCTTACGAAACTCCTCATAGTCAGAACCTCCGTGTCAAGACATAAGTGAAAAGACGTCATTTAATTAGCGTTGCCTGTTCAAGCAGTTATTTTAGCTTGGGGTTTAATTATATTAAACAATGAACACAGTGCACAGATCTGAAGCTCTGAGTTCATACATGACGATATGCGTGAATGAATGTACAAAATGCTCTTCCTTTTAATTGTTTTTTTTTTTCGGTTAATAGTGTTAACTGATCCTCTCAGTTTGTCACCTTCCTCATATTCCAATACTCTGACTCCAGACAGTCTAGCTGGGCTGTTATGTTATCATCTCTTTCACGTGTCTCCGAGTATGGGTGAGACGAAATTGGTCGGGAAAAGCCCGGGCCATTGATGCACTGTAGGGAGCTGTGTGTGTGATGAGAAGAACATGCACCGGGGCCCTGCACCATGGATCAGCAAGTGCGGATTCTCTAAACGAAACTGAGAGGACCGCGCGCCTTACACAGTCTTGTTAGCCGAGCACTGAAAGGTGAACCAGAGCTCTCAGTAGACGTGTCAGAAATGATCTCAGCTTGTCAGTTGGCCATGCGGCATGCCTATGTATGTGCCTGACTTAACAAACTGTCAGTTGTCTCCTGCTTTCCCCCTCCAGCGTCTGGACAAGTGAGGTTGTTTATTTTTCGGTGTCAGGTTTGATCCGTTCATACATAAGCTCGGGAGAATGTCCTGCTGGACTCGCCTGCTCATATTTTCTGTATGGCTTTCGGGTAGAGCAGTGAAATGGTGCTAGGGTTGGGGAAGATAGACAGTGCTGTTATTACTATTAACAAATATCCAGCCTTGTTTATTAAGCTAGATGTGGATGGAGTGCATGTTCAAGGTTTAGCACTTGTCATGCCTATGAGTGAAAGAATTTTTTATTAATGTTTTTTTTTTTTCTCCCTTCCTCCATTGAAAGATGGATTATGTCACACACCTCAACTGAGACACTTAAAATAATATGTTTCGCTGTATAGTCTTGGAACATCTTTAGTACAAGTGTAGATAATGTTTTCTCTTTTGTTTTCATGTCACTTAATTTAGTACACACCCAATTCAGTTTGTGTCTCATTTGTCTCCAAATTTTGACCTTTTCCTTTGCTTTGACCTTTGCTTTTTCATTGTTGCACAGATTTACTGGCCTACTAGTACAGTCCTTATTTTAATAAACACATATTTGGTTTTAAGTTCATTATCTGACTCCTGCATTTATTGGGTCAATGAAAAAAAGATAACTAAAACAAAAATAACTTTACAGGAAACTGATTGTAAAGGAAGCAATGTTACATTTACAAGTATTCCACTTACTAGTCACAAATTGTAATGAAGTCTGACTGATTTTAACAGCAAAACCAGAAACAGTTATTAAATGTCTAGAATGTTTACGTTGCATCTAACAAAGCCTTTAGAATCTGTTTGATCTTAGTCAAAGTCTATAGACTCTAACTGTTGTATTTTACTTAGTCTCTAGACTCTAATTGTTGGATCTTATAGTCACAATTTGTAGAATCTGTTAGCTCTAGTAGTTTCTTTTCAAGGTTACAGTTATACAGTGTGTATACTGTGTGTGTGTCTGTCTATATATATATATATATATATATATACTGTGTGTGTGTGTATGTATATATATATATATATATATATATATATATAAAACAAAGTTGTTAGCTCTAACACAGTCAGTTTCCAGAATCTACCGATTATGTTAGATCATAGAAAGTCTCTAGCATTTACAGTAGCTGTGTCGGCTCTAATGGTCAAATTTTCTAGCAGTTAGATCTCACAAAGTTCATGTCCAAGTCTCTAGAATCTAATGATGTAACCTTAGATAAAATCTTGCAAGCTAATTTTCTTATAAAACTGCCCAAAGTGTACCCGTGACCTCTGATGCATTCTAAACAGCAAAGCGTTGTTGCAATCAATATAAACCGTTTATTTTAATATTTTCAGAAGTTGACTATTTAGTTTTGTTATTTTTAAAGTCATCTATGTTTTATAGCTTAATGTTTTTTGACACAAATTAACCTGACTTTGCTTTGACTGTCTCGTAGTCATTTTGTGTTTCCAGTCCTCTGCGCACTTTCTCTTTTAAGGAGTTTTATTTAGTGTCACTAAATGCAATTGAGCTGTGTCAGGTATTGTGCTTTACTTCTGGTTCTCTCACACACGCACACGCACACACACACACGCACACACTAAAAGGTTGAAAAGCACTTTTTTCCCCCAGTTTTGCTGGAAATGTTTGTAATGTAAACACTCAAATTGAATAAAAAATAGGTCAGATATCACAGAAGAGTTCAGGAGTATTTTGTTTAGATGCAGATGTTCCCAAAGTTGTCTATGTCTTTTTGAATAATTTCAGTCGTCATGATCCAAAAACAAACAATGAATTTTGGAACATAAATTGAGTTGGAACGCACAAGGCATATCAGTTAGTTCACACAAGGCATCACAATCACAATGTCTAAGAAGGTTTATTTTTTTTTGTTTGTTTTGTTTATGTTGTGCAGGCTGTGTTTTTACCTTAGGTGTCAAAGTGATTTACTAACCAATTTTGGTATCACAAAGTTCAATTATTTCTGTAGTGAAAAAAAAAAAAACAGCTTTGGATATGGTGTATATTATAGCAGGGCTAAGGTACAGTTCCACTAGGTCCAGAAAAGAAGCTAATATACCAGAATGGCAGAAGAACGATAATGGCACGGCCATCCAAAAGACAGTAAATTAGAATTCATCACATCGAAGTGCCTTTTTCCGTGTCTGATTATCTAAAAACGTCCCCCAAAATTTCAAAACCCTCTCCCTCTCATTCTGTACTCCGCCCCCTCCCAAAATCACACTACAGCAATCTGAAAACCTTTTGCCTGTGTAATTCACTACAGCTGTAAACATGCTACATCGCTACCTCTGCTGCAACTCCTAGATAACTTTATCACACTCGGCGGCTGTTAAACGGACATTACTATCTATTTTTGGCTGCGCGGTGCCTCACATGACTGAGCTAGTTATGTGTTTAATAGGAACACCTGTACCACCTGCTCATTCATGCAGTTATTTAATCAGCCAGTCATGAGGCAGCAGCCCAGCACATAAAATCATTCAAGGGCTTCAGTTACATCAAACGGGGGAAAAATACAATCTCGTCATGGCCGCAAACGTACGAGCTTTTGGACAGGGTCATACAGGTCAGGGGCTTCAGGTAGGGTTTGCATCAAACATCAGAATGAAGAAAATGTTTGATATGTGATTTTTAACCAATGTATGAACTTTCCCATGCCCCTTTCTCTTACATCTCTCTTTGTTCTATGTCCTCATTCAGTACATCATCTATACATATAATAAAACTGTAAACTTGGCGTGACTGTACATCGAAGATATTAGCAAAAAAAAATATTCAGGGGAGACTCAAGATGACGTCACGGATGTATTTGCCCGAGCTTGACGTATAGGCTTTTTCATTTCAATCGGCCTACGGGGAGAGAAGATATGCTACTTTGAAATTTAAATGAAAAACGCTTTTTATCATTAAAAAGAAAATCATTAGTTCATCTCAAAATTCAACATATGGCGCTGTACATTTTCTAATACAGCTTATGAGCGTTCAATTGAAATCTATTTAATAAACCTGATCTTGCACCTTAATTTCACAACACTTCACTGTAACACGTAAAAAATGTTTTGATTTCATTCCAAAATTCAACAGATGGCGCTGTACATATATATGCGCTTATCAGTATGCAGTTAAATTCCGCGCGAATTAAGTCGCAGCTACTTCTAGTGATAATAGTACTGGATGTAATGGACGTGTTTAAATAGTGTATGTTCTTTGATATAATAAATGTACATGACACCAGGCAGTTGGTCAAGCATATTAAAACGCTTCCTTTTGCTGACAATAAGCAAAAAAAAACAAAAAACACTTAATGTTCAGCAAGCATGTCGAGCCAGCCCGTAAGAGTATCGAGGCAGGCGAACAAATCAAGCATCCATTATTCTTTCTTTAATTTCATTTTAAGTATTTCAGAACATTTACACAGAATTGTGCAAAAACAAAAAAAAAAAAAAAAAACTGAAAAACACCGAGTTGCCAGGCCGGACATAATACATTTAAACAATAATCTCTCTTTACAACCGTACTTAACAGAAAAGCATCAAAACCTCATTCAAGGTGGTGTGACTTGACTTTATGTGCTACAAGGGAGGAAGACGACATTAGAATCTAGAATAAACAGCAATCTCGGGCTATAAATGGGAAAATGTCTGACGGTTCCATTCATGTGCATGTATTTTATGTACGTATATGAAGAACTTTGCAGAACTTCTGCACAAAATTGGTAATAAATGTGATATTGTGAAGGTTTTTTTTAAAACCTTTTTTTTTTTTTTTTTAAATATATATATATGTTTCTATTTCTTATATTCCCGAGTCTGTCATTTCAGCTCCTAAAGGGACTCTTATGATAGACAATAAGATGCCAGGATTGTGAAAGCCCCATGCAGTTTGGGTTTCTCTCTCTCTCTCTCTCTCTCTCTTCCCTACATGTTACAAGCCTGTAGAGAGAACTCGCCTCTCCAACATCGATCTGTTTCCAGCGTGACGCACCAAAGGCACTTTCCCTGTTCCACTCGCAGCGTCTGAGACAACAATTAAAATGATTGATCATTGATTTTCTTAATCACTAAGGGAGTAAAACAGATACCTGGCCGTCAGGGAATGTACACAGCAAAACAATGAATACTAAACGGCTCCTAATTGCGCTCATCTGTAGGTTTTATCTGTTACCGGGTTTTTATTTTATTTTTTAAAGTGACTTCTGATTCGTTCGTATCCAGGAAGGGGACATTGGTTCTGCTAAGGGATTTCTAGTTCCTGTTAAAGCTCCTGCCACATGAGTGTACACACGAGTACTAGTGTACACATGAGCTCTGGCAGTGTGGTTGAATTGTGAAGATAAAGAAAGATAAAGCTGTACAGTTCAGTATGGACCCAAGAACAACAAAATAGCTAGCGGGGAAGTCGGCCCGAGAGCAGCGCACTCTGACACCGGCCTTGTCGACAGACACATGGATTATATCAAGCCTTTTATGCCCTACGCGCTCCCATGATAAGATATTCCTGACGACCTGTTTCCATGGCAATGAGCGTGATGTTGCCGCAGTGGTCAAATGTGTCGGGATGATAGCGGTAGGAGGACGCACCGTCGGATCATATTCCTATTTAGAAAACAACAACAAATGAAAAAGTGCGCCAGCGTGATTTATTTTATTTAATCGCATATCCCTGCTGAGATCTCGAATCCGGCGAAGGTGCTGTAATGACGAGGTTTAGTAAGCAGATATACCTGCCTCGATACACAATCTGATGCTGATATAATAAATAAAAATTAAAAAGCAAAGATTTGTCTTTGTTCATCGATGAGTTGAAACTTTCTCAGAGGAGATATAACCATGGAAGAAGTCTCAGCATAACCCTGCTTGATTAACAAGTTTTCTACTATGTGTAAGCCTTAAAGCCTTCTTGCTTAATATGGCAATCAACAAAGATGATTTTCTTTCTTTCTTTTTTTTTTTTTATTCAAAGAAAGAGCGATAAAGAGAAACAGATAGATAGCTTGTGAGGAAAGGACTTTGTAGCTGCTATATGAGATGGAAGTAATTTAGAGATTAAAAAAAGTGTTCAAAAGTAAAAAGTGACATTCATTTGTTATGTAAGAAAAATATTAATTGTTTGCACATCGCTGTAGGATAAGATGAACAAAAACACTTTAGTGGAACATAATCAGCTTTCAGAGTAGTAACAGTTGAGTTAAATTGTCTGACATTTTCTTTTAAAAGTGTGTGACCTACTCTTCTGACACGGTCAAGTATTTTCTTTCACTCTGTGGTAATAGCCTCTTTTTGGTGAAGGGGTCCTGATAAGATTTTCATTCTCCTTGCAGTTCCTTGCAGGGGAGAAAAAAAAAAAAGGGAAAAGGGAAACACTTTTCCCATGACTGACCTCTAGATGGTGCTGTCTAGATACTGCTTGGTGCTTGATTTGTCAGTGTGCTTCTGGCTTTCTGCACTGCAGTATTTCAAACAGGACGTGGACACCACTTTGGGTCAGGAGCTCAAGACACTTTGCAGAGTTTCCTGGTTTCGTTGCTGATGCACAGACGAGCTCTGCTTGTCCGCTTTACTCAGAGCTCTTTTCAGGCCTGCTAATACAACACTGGGTTTTAAAACAACAGTACCAGACACGAATATTTTTCGTGGCCTCTCCTCCAGCCCCCTGCCTCCGTCTTTCACATAACCGAAAGGCCAGGAATGCGGCTGACGTCTGCTCGTCTAATGATGATGTCGTGTGTCGTATGCCGTGACTTAATAGACCGTAGCAGATTGAAAGGCGGTTTGTTAATGACTTCCTGTCAGAGATGTTTCTACCTTTTTGCACATCTGCTAGTGATTCGTTTTGGTCGGAACGGACACCTGACGTATTAAAGGATGCTCCGACGGATATTAGTCTCCAGTCAGAGAGCGCGAGAACGAGGAGCCTTAATGAATTTCAAGATGATTACATTTTAATAACTAAAGCATTTTGTTTGTCAGGGATGAAAAAAAAAAATCCAGAACATTTCCACAGCATTGTGGTTTGCCTCAGATTCACAGCATGCAACGTCCTCTCCCCCCCCACACACACAAAAAATAAATAAATTCTCTTTATATTAGATTGATTTTAGCTCCTCATTCCGAAATGTCCGCATGTAATCCAACATAGTTCACAGACTAATTGCCAAATTCGACATGACGAAAGCCCCTCGGGTCCTGTAGCGACATCGATTAGCGCCGTCTCACGAAGGTGATTTTTATACACACGATCAGGACCGTGTGAGACTGAGGGAGAGAGAGAGAAAAGGGGGGTATGCGAGATAAAGAAGCACTAAGAGAAAAGAGGAGAGAGGAAACCTCGGGTGGGCCCAAATCGTCAAGCCCTGGAGCTCTTAATTATTTTCGTATGTTTAAAGGAAAATGTCAGCACTCCTGTCCTTGTTTGCATTATGCATTAAGCTTAGCCTTTTGTGTTGTTCAGGTACGCCGTGTTAGCGTCCCTTCCTTCAGCCCCGTCACATAAAGCCTAAAATAGAGACGTCGCCTACGTGGACCGCGTGCCAATAACGCACGCAGACGCATTACACGCACTGATCCGGCGTCCAGACGTGGTCTTTGTGCACAGCCTCTCTCTTTATTACGTCCAGGAATAATTTTTAACGAGCCTTTCGAGAAGGGAGTAGAAAAAGGGGGCGCACGTTAGAAAGTCTCACTCTCGCTGAAAACAAAAGTGGCCCTGTCTGCTTGCGTGCGGGGTTCGGAATATCCATTAGCCCTGTGGAGATGCACTGTAATTGTGACTCAGCGCTGAAATGCTCCCATGTGGCTATTCTCCCAACAGATTACCAGCATGCCATGCCCGGGCCCAACCCATTCTGCACAAAAACAAAAAACAAAAACAGGAAACCTGCTCTGAATAAAAACAGTACCTGTTTGAGTTTGATGAATGATGCACAGTGCACGGTGTGATGATGGACAAGGACCCAGATATGCCACTGATATCAGGAATAATAGTCGACTCGGGAATAAAAAGGCACACCTCAGACGAAACAGTCTGACCCACTCCGGCCTGATCGTAATGAATGTAATCCTTTTGAGAACCCATTCCATAGATAAATATTACATATGCAAACACTTGATCCGATCATTTCTATAATTTTCTCGTTGAAATAAATATTTTCTATTGACGTGACGAGTCTCCAAGAGGGGAATTTTTTGTTCACGTCCATTTATTATCGATAAACTCTCTGAGAACAAACAACTCTCTGCCACGATCCATCACTTCAGCATCATATCCACTCTCTGGCAGAGGAAGGAAAACAGATTAGCTCACCATTTCATATCTAACCAATCGTTGATGAGCCTGGATTCTTGTAACCAGTCATAATGCAGAAGAAGAGGGATTTATCAAAAAAGATAGGAAGACTAACCTAACCTGAAAGTCGTAGAAAAATACTACAGCTAGCACACAACTTACGAACATTGGAGTTACGAATTCCGCAGATACGAACAGACCTACAAACTTGTAGATGCGAACAAATCACGGAAGTAGCTCATGTGTATTATACAAAAAAAAAAACACTGCAGTGCACCAGATAACCATTATTTACAATTATGTACAATATTTTTGAGTGTAAGTAAACATATAAAATGTCTAAAGTCTGGTATATTTTGTATGCGCGCTCATGTGGGGGTGCGGGAGAAAAGAGTCGGCTTTCAATCAATCAGTCCAGGAGCACCATAATAGAAATTGTCTGTCCTGTAAAGCTGTCCCATTGGTGAATAATCCTAATTTCCGAAAATCCTCAACCAGCTCTGAGACAGAATGGCGTCTGGGATTCCCCTTGCGATTTAAAGGCACAGAGACAACACTATTAAATTTTATATTTTACACACGTGAGATTCATTTCCTTACGTTACAATTTTTGGCCACATGATGGCAGTGTGCTGAGAGGGGACAGTCCAGTCAAGTGGATTGACAAATATACAATGCTTTACATTGTATTTTTGGGTCAAGGGCGTATAAAGCCCCATTTACACTGCAGGTCTCGATGCCCAATTCTGATTTGTTGCCTATATCTGATTTTTCTGACCGTCTGTTTACATGTTCTTTCAACTTTGACTCATATCCGATTCAAGTGTTTACACTTGCCATACCATCTGAAACATCGCGCATACTTAGATTCTTGCACTACACACTAGCCAAGGTGGACGAAGGCGAAATATGCTTGATGCTAGCTCTGCGATATATGCAAAGTTCGCGAAATGGAGGAGGAGAAAAAGGGCATCATTGCAGCCTGCGCATATGCTTCATTTATTGTGTCCTCAACCATTCAGAGGAATGTCTGGGTGCGAGACGTGTCGGGGTCGCTCTCTGGTGGCTTGTAACAGGTGCGGGCTACCGCACACTGGCGCGTCTGTTTGGGATGAGCAGCGTCTCGGTGTGCCTGATTACGTCATTAAACCTTGAAGAAGTCGCAGTTTTAATGACATATAGAACGCAATGCCTCAGAAATTACATTAGCACATATCTGATTTATATCTGATTTATTTCCATATATGAAGGAGGCCTGAGACCGATCTTGAAATATCGGAATGCATGCGTTTTTTTCCTTATTACACAGACATAGAAAATATCCGATATGTGTCACATATGAGCAAAAAATCTGAATTGGGTCACATTTAACTGACAGTGTAAACGTAGCTTAAGACTTGCTTTGTCTGACTTACGAACAAATCAGGCTTAAGAACGTGCGCCCAGAACGGAACCTGTACTTCTGTTATATTCCAGCAGACAAAACCACTTTGCGCACACACAAAAAGAAAAAAAAGTAACGTTCTCGAATTAAACGCTTTGTGAGTCTATGTAAACCGTTAAGCCGGAATCATTAGTCGGAATGGTGGAGAAATGGCGTCCGCATAAATGTACAAAAAGCCTTTTATTTAAAGCACTAGGATTGATTTCTAAAATTAAGAGTAATACTAAGTGCTCTTTTCCTCCTTTAGTTCTCTCAGGAAAGTGGTTTATGGCGTGTGTTAATTTTATCATTTTTTCTTTTTTTTCCTTCATGTTTAAGATTTCAGCAATCATCCACATGCTAGGGAGCTGGACCCTTCTGCTGGAACCTTTTGCCTAATGTAGGGGTAATATGTTCCAGTTTTCACTTTAGGACTTGGAATATAGGCTTGTTCATTACAGAACAAATTCTTTGATGATGCCAAATTAGATTGTCAGTCCAGGATTTTAGTCTGTCGAGGCCAATGTTGGCCTCCTGAACAGTACAAGCTTGGGCCATGATCATTACAGCTTGCTTGGCTGGACTGAATTTAGCCTGTGAGTGTGTGTGTGTGCGTGTGCGCGCGTGCCTGTTTTTTAGCATTGGGTAAGTAATGATGATTTGGCTCATAATGAGTTGCCTGAACCTGAGGGATTCCTCTATCAGAAGCGAGCTTGTAAGAAGAGACCCGGGCAGACAGCCATGTGTTTTGCGGACTGACCACCCCAGTGCGCGGCCCAATCAGCGCTGCTGTTAAAAAAGTACAGTATGATTTTGGGGAGTTTTTAGTTAATTTAGGTTTGAAAGGGCCAGGGGAGATTTTTGGATTAAATGGGGGTGTTTAATGAGCTGTGTTGGTCGTTTAGTGAACGATGCGGTCTGTTTAAGCACAATGCAGCAAAGCCCAAGTAGTCAACCAGACTTGTTCTCATGTCTGTCAGGTTTCTGGTTACTACTTGCTGCACGATTTTTGTCTGCATGTGCACGAGCAGTTATCGTTCACACACCCGCTGTGTATCTTATGCGCATCTGAAAGATTTAAAAGCAGCCTTCACATGTCGGTTTCTAAGAGCTAAAACATCCTTGTGCATCAGGCTCTCAAGTTGGACTCGAAAAAACTTGAGTTAATACGGAGCGAAATTAAACATGCTGACGAGCAGTTATAACTTTCCAGCGTTGCCGTGATTAAAACTCTGACTTCACATTCAAGAGTGCTTACTAATCTAGAGAATCCAGACGACGGGTACAGACCTTTTAGTGGGTTTGAAGGTCACATTAGAGGTTTTTAAAATTTTAAAAAGTGTAATATGATAAATATCTATTTTTAATCTCTGAGCTTTAGTTTAATTCATTTATTCTGTCTTAATGTAACTCTGGGTAAGATTTTGGAGCATGCATACTTTTCTTTTCTAATAAGTAAAATAATAAATCAAATAAAACAGTTTTTCTTGTCTCCCCATCTGCACATTAGGTAACCCCAGGTGGAAACGTCACCAGTCATGCATATTTACTGAATTATCTTTTAGCTTGTTACATGAAGAAAAAAAATTGAAGATAAAGTCAAACTTGGGCTTTTTTCCATTTCTCATGAATTAAGGTGCAAACTTGATTCACATTTACAGAAGACTTCAAGCACAAATTGGTGATGAGACGATAAGCTGACGTTAAACTGTTGAGCATTTGAACTGTGCAAACTCTTTAAAGAAAGCCACATGTCCGTGCTCCTTAAAAATCAACCTGTAACTTGTTGCCAACTTGGGGAAGAGACGCTTCTGTCTGTAGGAACTGTACACGCAATCATTCACCAACACCACTTGCACATTACAGGAAGTCGTGTGATAGTTATTGCCACATCCACCGTATAGTCCTGACATCACTCAAAGTCATTTCCACATGTTTGGGCCATTAAAGGAGTTCCTGGGAGGCCAGCACTTCGGTCGTGAAACAGGCAGTCCGATCATGGCTTCGGGGCGAACTGAGAACTTTCTACCATGATGGTATCCAAGCACTGGTGAAACACTGGCATAAGGGGATTATATAGAGAACTTTGAGACTATTCTGCAAGATCAAAAGACTACGGTTGACTTGAACACCCATCATAATTATACAAATATATATATATAAAGAATCAAGAATGGTGTGGTGATTAAAGAATCAGGAATGCTGTGGTAGAGATTAGTCAAGAAATAGACATGTGGGAACTGATTATGAGTGGGAACTTTTTTCTTTTGTTTTTCCGCATGCGACAAACAATGACGATTGTTGGGAAACAATGCGCGTCAACGCAACTCTGTCAGACTTTACCCACTGGTGGTGAGTCGACCGAATCTGCTCCCTCAACAAGTAAAACCAAGACTTACTGTATGATCTGAGGTGCAAAATCAAGTGCACTATATCTACTAATGTCTCCTTAAAACATCACTAGACTAGAAAATTCACTAAAGGATTCGCTAAAAAGCTCACACACTGGCAATGTCGACATTAAAAGACCTCCCTTGTATTTTCTCCCTAATGAGTTTTTTTCTTGATCCCCCACCTACTCCTTACTTTATCACACAACCAGGGTGAGGTGGGGCAAACATGTGCTTGGCCTGAAATGCACAAAACCAACATCTTTCCGCATATGCAGTGCCTTAGGGCAGCGCAACACCTTTGTGAGAAGCTGTCTCTGCCCTGTTCTGCATGCAAGAGCTCACAGACATCCATGATTGGCTTGGTGTTGCTCTGATTGACAGGGTAGAGAAAGAGTATGCTGCCCTTTCCACCCAGAGAGCACAGCCAATTTTGCTCTCTTGACTCCAGAGCACAGATATGTGTGTCTGGGTGTGTGTGTGTATGTGTGACAGGATTGGAACTTGCGATCTTGTGAAGATGAACACTTTTTCCAAGATTTCCACTTAAGATTTAACCTGCACACTTTTAACATACCGTGTTTGATCGATTAAGCCGTGTGTCCAGAAACCCCTTTCACCATGAAGGGTTACGGTCCTCGAGGCTGCTTAATCATGACATTTACACAATGACGTATCGACGCCAACATCATAGGACATCATCGCCGGCCCGGATGCGTTTGGCTATAAAAGCCCAACGTTGTGACATTCCGGTCTTACGGGCCGTTAATTATCATGACCAAAGGAAGCAGAACCGGTTGATTGGACGTTTGATGTTTTTGCCCTCTTTTGCACTGGTCTCTGATTGGCCAGAAGCGGAGCTGACATTTTGGAGGCATCAGTGACCTGTCCTTTAAATGGCTGATCAATTCCCTAAGCATGTCTGACATTTGCTTACTAGCTGCTATTTTCTGCTTGCATGTAATTATAGGCAGCATTACAGAGCACGAAAGAGAGAGAGAGATTCTGTCATTTATACCAACTGAAGAAAAAAAAATCTCTCTTAACCTTTGCTGCTTCATCATCTTTATAAAATACGACTCTGCTGCCAAGTCGGGCGCTGATGTAAATCCCTTGTACAGGCCCGTGATGCGTCCTGCTGTTGGGGTCAGATCCCATAAGACTTGTGTACCTTCCCTTTTCCTTTCCCTTTCCTGGCCTGATCCATGAGCTGCATAGATTTTATATATTATAGTTGTGATTGGACAGTAGGGGTCACTCTCTTTCCTTCTATGAATTAAACATCGCTTCAGATGGGACAGGCATTTACATGCGCTTTGTTCTAACGGGCGGGACAACTGTAGCAACCCGAATCCCAGCTTCTGTACGTAATAAAGATAATGCATTAAACTCGTAGTCGCCCATCACGGTTTGTTCAATGCCTATTAAAGAAAAGGGCCTGTACTTTTTTTTTTTTTTTACTGTAGACGTTCATCCATAATTCTCATCTCAGTTATCAAAACACTCAACCTACCTTATGGTAATGTGATCTTCAAAGCAAAGCCTCAAAGTCATTATCAGGATAATGCAAGAGTTACCTGAGGAGCCCTGCTTCAAGCTTTATTAATATCATAACCAATTCAGAGTCGGGCTAATTGGCCTGTTGTCTGGTTGCGAGGGCTTAGCTCAACCAGACAGCTCAGTCTGTAACCCAGGGCATGCCGCGGGTTGTTTACCCCAGTACCTTTGATTCCTGACACAAACCACTGCGAGCTTATCTGAGTTTCTGCCCTGTGTGCGTCTGCCGAACACGAGGCCCTCCTGTTGCTCCTTTGGTGCAGCCGAGCAGCGTGTTTGTAAAGATCTGATTGGATCTAAAGATCAGATTTCTTGTTTGACATGCAGTGTTGAACCAGACCGAAGAGGGGGTCTATTATGTTAGATGCCAGTAATATAGATTTGGCCCCATGTTGCCTGGATTTATAATCTAGCCCACAATGGAGCATGACCTCTCTCTATGATATTGTGGTGTGCAACCAGAACCTGAGCGAGTGCTGCATTTATACCCTCATGCAGGACGGAGGGAGAGAAAGACAGAGAGCAGCATGGTGGACAACGTGCAGATGAATAAAAATCTACCATTTGTAGTGACACTTTTTTTTTTTCTGCATAGGTTTGCCAGTTGTAATTCCTTTTATCTTTTTAGTCTTTTCAACATGACAGATATTCTTAAGGCAGTCTACTACTCAAATGTTTTTTTTTTTTTTATCGTTTCAAGTCTAAAATTGGTTGTGTCTACAAAAGGGTTTAGGCTTTTATCTTTTATCTGTTTCGGGATGCTTTCTATAGATGACGCGGTAGATTTTCTGATTTGGCTATTTAATCAACCAGAGGTGTTCTTCCAGTATGTTAGAAGGAAACGATTTTATTTTTATTTTTGCCATAGCGTTGATCATAATTCTGATTTATTCTAAATCGTCTCAGGTGTTGAAGCTGTCTGAAAGCCTGTATTGCAAAGCCGTTTCTAGCTTGAATGTCTTCTCTTCTCCCAAAATGTAATCACACATTTGTAGCTTAGCTCATTTTACTGTATTTTCAAAAAACACAATCACCAGTTAAGAGATTCATGTGTGATTTTAATATTAATAGGATTGGTCTGACTTTCTGTCAGAGCTGGTAAGATTGGTCAACATTTCTGTATTAATTAAGGGGATTTGTTGGGCGTTCTGCAGGAGCTGGTGCTATTGGTCAAAGTCTTTTGTGTAAGGTAGTGGGCTTGGTCAGAAATTCAGTGGGAACTGGTTGGATTCATCAAAATGTCCGTGCAAACTGGTTGGATTCATCAAACTTTCCGTGCAAACTGGTTGGAAAACTTTACGTGGGAACTGGTTGGATTGGTGAAATGTTCTGGGGGAACTTGTTTGATCTGTCAAACATAGCGTAGGAACTTGTTAGAACAGTCCAACGTTCTGTAGAAACAAGGCGGATCGGTCAAAGGTTCTGGAGAAACTCTGTGAATCGGTCAGAATTTCTGTGGGAACTAGTTGGATTGGTCAGAAAAGAAACTAAAAGAAACATGTCAGTTCTTATTCTTCCAGCTGTGTAAAATCTCTCCACTGCCCTTGTCCATGGCTCCCTATGTTCTTTACTGATCTAGTCAAACATACTTTCTGAAATAAAACAGTTTCCAGCATTCTGTTTCTTATAATGAAAGGATTTTTAAGAATGAATTGAACTGAGTTAATGATGAAGCATGATGGTTCCGGTGCCATCCACTTTTAGTGCTGTATAATCACTAGCTGGTGTCACGCACTGGGGTCTCTGAGAGTGTTCGTTTTGCAGCTGTCTCCTCAGGCTCGCTCTTTGGGGATCAGAATTTCCTATGATTCCTACCAGACTGCCTCTCAGCAGCGCCGCTTGTTAAAAATGGTGTGCGGATAAGGTTGTCTCGGATATTTAAGATGACTGCATATGTTTGAGGAGGCACGGGTGTGTTAATTTGGTGAATCACAGTGTTTGGGCCAAAACGGAGCGACATTGAGGGTATGAAGCTTTTCACAGGAACCTGTACCATCTGTACAAAAACAAACACAGTAGCACATCTTGATCCATCTCTAAATATATATTTACACACACTATTTTACATCATTCTTTCCTCTAAAGACATGAAGACAAAGCAGCATGCAGAGACAGTAGGATGGGCCTCCAAAAAAAAATAAATAAATAAAAAATCAGTACTAAGAAATTACTACAGAATTGAGGACAGATTTGGGAATTAGTTGGTGTCCAAAATGGAGGTGTGTGTGTGTGTGTGTGGTTGGTGAGCACTGAAGCCACCTTCAAAGAGCTGGTGAGAATTTTTTTTCTCTTCTTTTTGCCAGTTGGCCTTCCTCCCATGTTTCAGCCACAGTCAAGATGTCAGTGATGTAACTCCTGGAACATACAATATATTATTTATTTATTTATTTATTTATTTATTATTATTTTTAAAAGAATTGACAGGTCATCAACACCTACTACTCAAGATTCTGATCTTGTCTTCCCTCCACCACTGATGCTCTGGTTTATTATACATGGATGTGACTTTTTTTTTTTTTTTTTTTTTGATCATTCACAAATGAATGTTTTGTTTTTTTTGCCCCCGAAGTTATGTGAATTCAAACTTTATGCTTAGATTTCTAAACAGTGTGAAATAAGAAAGTCAATTTCAGCAATGTTTAAACATGACTTGTCTTTTTTTTCCCTTTTTGTGGGCTTATCCTCCAACATACTGAGATCACCTACTATCATCCGCTAGAGGGAAAAATAAACACAGGAACAGTGGAAGAAAAGGTGGTGCAAAAAGAAAAACACAAATGTTTGCTTCCCTGTTGTCACAAAAGCAGTCACTATGGTGACAAAAGGGCTCTGTGTTTGCTAAAAAGGGAGGAGATGACAGGAGAAATGGTAGACAGAAGGAACGAGAGAGAGGGAGAAATGCAAGAGAGCCAAGAAAAAAAAAAAGAAAAAAGGAAAGATTCAAGGGGAGAGTTATTATTTTGTTGGGAGCAGCTGCACCTCATGTACCTAGTGATTAAGACCTCAGTCTCCCATGGCGTAGGTGGCGGAGGGAACAGCTCACAGGGCCATGTGCATTATGCAAAAGGATGGAGCTGACCAGTCCTGTGGTGAAATGCCCTGCTTAGAACGGATGAATGCGTTCATCTTTTACTTGCTCTCGCATTAAATTGAGGACATTTGCAGGTAAAAATAAAAACTGGAAGAGAGCTCAAGGCAAGAATAAACAATTAGCGACAAAAGGCATATTTTTCTAAGAGCCAATGCTCGGAGAAATAATAGTTTTAGTGTCCTAAATAATGTTCGCTCCTAGGGCGCCTTCACACCAATTAATCTGTGTTCTGAAGCCCAGTCAGAGCAAAACTGATACTCTTTTAAATTTTTTTTTTGCGTTTGGGTTTGATTTGGTTTCACACTGCGCATAATTAACCAAAACAAACTAAAGCACGCAAAAACACAAATTGGCCAAAGGAGACGCTAATAAATCTCTTTCATTTGTTCGTCAGAAATACCAAAGTGCTCCGTGTGCGCACGTGTCGTCGTGTCGTGTTGTTCTGTCCGTGCAGGCAGTTTGAGTTGATTTTAATGTCTGGAACACAGATACGTTTCAAGAGCTCCGGTTAACGTTCACATCCGTTATCAGAACGGAGAAAACATGGGATTCGCAGTAGAACAGGAAGTTTGCTACCAGATGTGACCTGGTTTAAGGATGCTTATGATAACTTCAATAAGCGCTCTTTATTAACCGTAATGAACAGAAAAGCATCTCATCATTGAGTGAGAAGAGCTGAAACAGCAGAAGACCAACTCAGGTTCTGTTTACTGTAAATGTTTATATTTGATGATGCAAAATGTTGCGTGGTATTTATAGACTCGCAGTACAAATCGAATCGGCACCAAGGTATTGCGATTAAAATCATATCGGGCAGTCGCTGGAGATTTCCATCTCTATTAGAGAGTTAAAAAAAAAGTCTTGGACCACCCCTATTTCTTCATATTTTTATATTTAGAGAAATACTTCTCCAGGCTTCCTGAAAGACACTCTTGTCTCCCATTTTTAGTCCAGCCCCTTTCCCCTTTCAGATGGACGTTTTTTGTTTGTTAAGCAACACACTGATGTAGGAAGCATTAAAAAAACATCTAACTCAAGGCATGAACCAGTGAGAAACAGGTGCAGATAATGATAGATTAGTATACTGATATATTATCTAGTATAATCAGCGATTAGTATGCTGCTGATGTTGAATGCTGATTGGTTGGAATAGATGAGAGGGGAAATGAGGTTGCTGCTGAGGTTGTTAAATAGCCAATTTTTAAATGGTATCTTCAGGCATTTTGCCTTGTAAACAATACTGTTTTCTGAATTGGTCAGGAAAAGAAACATTTTCAGTTCCTACTGATTGATGTACTACATACAGTATATATAAATGATGCATCATGCCACAACGTTCATCGTAAAAAAGTCCAATTTGGCCAACTCTTATTAATTATTATAATTTTATGGATTGTACTTCACAGAGTTAGGTTTGATCCCCAATTTGAACCGTGTTAGACACCACCTCACTCAGGCTCTCCTGGATTGGTGGTGGTTGTTTTGGTCAAGTCACATGGACCAAATGCTGCATATGTGAAAGCGCCGTGAGGAAAAATGGTACATTTCGGCTTGCTGTTAAATCTGCAAGTCAAAGCGCTTTCCACTGTGACGTGAGGGGGAGCAAAAGCTTTTCTCTCAAACAAGGGGTTCTCTTACTTTCCCTCTCTAGCTCTCTGTCCTTCTTTCTCTCCCCTACCTCCCCCCCCTTTTTTTTCTCTTGCTAGATGGGGAGATTGGAGTTTTATTCATTTATAGTCCTTCCTCACACAAATCCCTCAAGAAATACACCTCCTCCTCCACATTCTCCTTTCTGTTTTAAGAATACCCATAAGGTCATTGCGCTATGTAGAATCTGAATCACTTCTCTATGTACACAGTTATAAAAAAAAAAAAAAAAAAAGCTTAAAAGAAGCAAATGCATAACTTGTGACGTAGAAAAACTTGGCCCGGGAGATGGAACGCTTCCGCGGTAATTTCACGTTCTGCCTTCCACGCATGTTGAAAGTTTGCATTTTTTTGCTTTTAATAGGAAATGTAATCTCTTCCTGTAAAGCAGAAAACAAAGTAATTTGTTCCTGGCTGGTGCTCCTATAGATAAAGCAATCCTTTACAAGGAGGGGGGAAAAAAAAAAAAAGAATGCATCTGCTTGTACAAATCACGCCTCATCACATTCCTCATTAGAGTGCAGGGTCCGTGAAGACCATAACAATGGATCAGAGCTTTACCCCGTGTCTCACTGTGGTTACATGTGTGTTTGGTTAACATGGACCTATTACTTTAGTTGGTACCTCGACAAAACATTGCAGTGCTACTCTAGTTCGTATGATATTTCAGTAGGTTAAAAATGACGGATCATGGTCTCGAATGAATGATGGAGGCTTTCTTAATTCATAACACAACTCATTTGCATTATGCAGCGCTTGAGAGTAGAGGCTGTGAAACGTACGTAGACTGTTGATTTGATTCGATTATCGGGCGTCGCGATTTTTCCGAATTGATTAAGTAGCGCTGATTTATCTCACGCAGGTGTATTTATTAAAGTTTTAGAAGTATTAAAAACTTCTAAATCTATCTAATAAACATTGAAATGCTGAATAACTTGTTTAAATCAAGCTTGTTTCCGTGCCAATCTTCTGCTCTGCACTCCAGTCCAGTAGGTGGTGGTGGTGTACCGACTGCACATAAACCTAGTTTAGTAGCGATGATCTCGCAAAACACAAGTATTTTGTAAAAGAGGGAGGCTGTTTCTATTTTCTGTAGAAGCTGATGTATATTGGATGATGTATAAGGAATGTTGGACCATTTACGATTTGGTTTATTTATCTATAAAAACAATGTCTGCGTGGAATTGAACAACGCAGGAAAGACATAGTTGGAAAAATAATACAGAGAACATCACCACCACCACCAAAAGGTTTGTTTCTGAAATAAAGCTCATGATTCCCTTGGACTCAGCGTCACTGATGTAAGATCCGATCCGAAACAGTGACCCCATGTTTATCAGATGTCTTCACCCAGGCAGCCCAGACTTGGGTAATCAGGCTCTGACTACAGGTAGCATATGTTTGACAGATCGCCCTTAAATGATGGTAACATGTCAAATGCTCAGCGCCACTTGTGCAGTATGGATTACGCCACACAGTTATGTGAACCCGAAACAACTGTCCATGTGTTAAGGTACTGATTTCCTTACTCTGGTCCTGGAGAAACTCCCCGCCCTGCACATTTTTCGTGTTTTCTCAGCTCCCAAGTTTAGTGTTTCTGTTTCAGTGTTTCCAAAGTTAATTAACCACTGAAAGCAGGGGTTTCTCCAGGACCAGGGTTGGGAACCACTGCGATAAGGCATGACACAGGCAGACATCCTCCCCTTGTTCACATAGCACGTGCCATATAATCATTCCTTTGTGTTCATAGCCATCTTGAGACCTGCACTGCTGCCTGTGTAGTAGTTCTGTTGACCTTCCTCTTCTGGATGCCTGCAGTTCTTTAGAGAAGGACTGAGCTGCAAATGGTTCCTCTCCACCCGTGTCTGGAGCCCTCTACCACCTTTCTTTTATTGGCCTCCTGTGTCAGCATGACCGTCTGCTTGGATGTTTTCAAAATGTGCACTATGTCTGGTCTAGGTGTTGTCTCTGTCCACTGGGAATTAAAGCTGCCTAGCCAGGTCCGCCTTTCTTTTCTGGTCATGTTCTGTTGAAATACTCCTACTGCTGCCTTGGACTGGGGCACTTGCTTCTTTAATGGCAATTGTTCGCCTTGCCAGCGGCAGTGACTTGAACGCCTGTTCCCATGTGGTCCGTGTAGCGTGTTGGCACATAACCAGAACTCACTCTTACCTCGTAGACCACTTGGTTCCTCGCCCTTGGTTCAGGCACAGCAGGTTGTTGTAAAGCTCGGCTGGATGTCCCCCTGCCCAGAGCTCTCTGTTGTAGCTGTGACACACAGCCTCCTGCGCCTTCCCTTTTTTCCCCCCCAGTTTGCACTTCAGTGACAGAAAACAGGCATCCTTTGCTAACTTGGGTGTTTGATCGGGACAGATCAGCTATAATGGGCTCCTGGATCTTAAAGCAGATGTAAAGTTGGATATCTTTTACCTCATTGTTTGGACTGTTAGCTGAATCCAATGCATCTATTTGAAGGTTGTGTTTGACATGCCTCTGTGACTAACGTTATTATGTTTTGTTGTTAAGACCATCTCAGAGCTATGAAATGAGTCTTGAACTATATTTAGCCAAATTAATATTTATTTGTTCCTTCACTGTGCGTCCACACCGAACGTGGCGAGGGCGTCAAAACGGCGGGAAGTCATTCATTCTCCATGTAAGCCAGCGGCGCGGCGTGGCAAGAGATCGGCGAAGGGAAAAAAGCTCAACTTAAGGGTAATGAGCTATGACGTGATTGGGCGGCAACCAATTAAAAGTAGAGGTCCTCTGATCGAGAGGATTCCAAGGAACGCAGGCCAGTAACTTTTGTTCTGGCTACATTAGTTCCCAAGCGAAAATGGAGGAGAGGTTGATTATTGCGGTAGCCTAAATAGCCTAGGAGAGTTTGTAATTAAAATAAATGTTATTAATGTTATTTTAATTAAAGACAGTCGAGTAAGTGATTCTAATAATGTTATAATAAGAAGAAATATAATATAATAATAAAAATATAAAATTAGACTAGCAATTCACAATGAACAGAAGCCACACCATACAAATGGCTTAGTTTATTTGTTTATTTCTACAATACACTTCTTTCTATCAATCAGTTTCTTATATTCAGTCTCCACAAGATCAACAAGCTTGATTGCCTTGCGGCCCCTTTAAATACCAGAAAGGCATTCGATCTACGTCAGAGCGGTGACTGGCGTCGGTGGCAGGGCGGCGAGAGCGTCAAATTTCGCTCTCGATGTGAACGCACAGTTAGTCTGCACTCACCAGTGTTTTACGCATCTTATATTCACTTATATCGGTTAACAGAAAAATCGAGACAATCTGTGCCCCTCAGCACCCTCGCCATCAACCCCACAAGTTTCCTTCCATTTGCTCTGGTAGCGCCTACTTCATTCTCTCCATTTTTTTTTTCGTCTCCATCGCTGTTGCTTGCTCCTTCTTAGCAGTACCAGTTTCATCTCCGCTGCTTTTACGCCTGACATGTGATCTAACTTCCTCGCGAGCGAGATGCACGCTTTGCACTTTGAGCGATTTGCTCTTTGTTCGTAACTCGAATGTTTGTATTTAGGGGACTTGCTGCATGCTAAAGATGCACCAAATGATCAGCCAGTCATCAAATGATTTTGAGACAAATCTGGTTATCAGCTGATCAGTCTCATGTATATCTGATTTCTGAATCGGATTTTATTATTGTTTTTAATGTTGTGAATTAAATAAAATCAATAATTATAGTGTTATTCTGTATGTTGTGAATTATAGAAAATCACAATCTGTGCTATCCGTGGTCTCCCTTGCTTCGTGCCCCGTGCTCCTTGGAATAGGTTGACGGACCCCCTCATCCTTCTTTCTTCTTATTTCCTCTGCATCTGCTAAACTCTGTCTGGACCGGTTTGATGATTAATGGTGTAACTACATCACATACTGTTCGGGATAACAAAAAAAAACCCCAAAACAAACCAAAACCCACAGTATGTGAAATGAGGACAATACTGGAAATGCCGAGTGTCACAGGACGCGCGGGTTAATGCCGGGAGCTATTGGTTGGAAGTCGGGATGATCGAACATTTAACTTTGTGAACGTTAATGTTATATAATAAAGATGCAGGGCTGGAGGGTTTTAGTTTAAAGCACACACCTACTGTATGAACTAATCTTAAATCATCATTTATAACTCTCTCTGTCTTTCAGGGCGGTCTGAAGAGCAGTCATCAGATCTCTCCTCAGGAGTTTCTCAGTGAACTGAAAAGTGGAGCGACTGATGAGAGGCTGTTTGCCTGCTTGGATTCCCTCAGAGTCTCGCTCACCAGCAAACCAGTCAGGTACCTCAAACCACCCGTCTCCCCACCCCCTTACACACATACACACACACACAACCACGTAAACACCTGTCGTTCTGTTCTTTCATCTATTAGTGTTATTCCACGGCTTTATGTTTCAGATCATGTCTACAGACACACACACACACACACACACACACACACACACACACACACACTGACCTTTCCACCTTTTTCCCGACCCACCTTATTTGACATTTGGCTAATATCTAACTCCTGTGCCAAATTCTATGGCATTAGGTTTACAGCAGCAGTGCACGCTGTGAAAAATTAATATGTGCTGCAGATGGGTGCGACGCTGGAGTTTCGCTCTCCTGCCTCGTAATTGTTTGATGGCGATCATGACAGGCTCTCCTGCTGTTTGCCCACATCCCTACCACAAACATGAACCGAGAGGTGGGGGTGATTAATGCTGAAATAATTACAGCTTTCCTAATGATCAAAACTACCTTAAATGAAAACTTGTTTTCAAGATCCGGTTTTGCGCAGAGGGAGGTTTGGTAGGTTTGCGCTCCAGGGTTTGGGGACAAAGAAAGAATAAGTTGAGAATGAGAATTAAAAAAACGTGTAGTTAAAAGAGAAGCAGCAAAAAACAGATGATTATTAGATGTTTTTGTCTCTTGTCTAGCGCTTCGGCTTTCTAAGCTAGCTGTAGTTTGTTTAAAATAATTTCTGCTTAAGAAGTTTCATTGTTTAAAAAAAAACAAACATCCATAATACTCTAAATGACCATTAGTTAGGAAATAGCTTAACAATACTGACTGGATTTATTTATTTATAAATTTTTTTGAGCAGCCTTGAGCCTCCTCACTACATTTACTCCTTTGTCATATAAGGTCTTTGAGCGACTCTGATCACGGTAATCCATTAGGCACAGCAGTTGTGCTCTGCATGTGTTTGTATAGATAAAATTATGACATTAATTTCAGGTTAATTCGTCCGACCACACCGAGCACCGTGCCCAATTTTGACGGCCGGCATCGGTCATCCTTAGACTAAGGTTGGAGGCGTAAAACCGCTTTCATCCTCTCTGCATCCATTATTGGAGTAATTCATGAAATGTCATGATTTCTATTAGCGCTCCTCGCCGTGTTTGGGCACGCTCCGTCTGAGAGCGCGGCCGGCTGAGCGATCCACAATCAGCGAGCGAGGCCAGCCTCGCGCTACGGTTTTGGAGATCAGCTATTACACCCTGGCCTGTTTTGTTCCCCTCGCAAGGTTAAAAAACTCCACTAAGCAGTTCAGCAATCCAATCTCGGGGTTTTTAGCATGCGCTGTCCGGCTTCTAGTGCCACTACAGCTACGCGGAGCTGGCGCTGCTCTTTTGATTAATCCACTTTATTTCTGTCCCGTCTGCTGATTAAAGTCCGCAGTGTCCTAGAGACAGAGTTCATTTAGTTTGCGCGCTTGTTATTCATCTCACAGCGACGACATCCAGCTCTAAATATTGCCATAGTTGACTCCGTTGCCCAAAGTGACTCTCAACATGAATGTCGAACAGATTTGGACAAACTCGCAGGAGCTTTCCAGTTCCTTGTTTTTTTGAAACTCTTGGACGCTGCTATTGACATTCATACAGCAACCATGACCGAATTCTACAATCGCCATTATCGTGTCCTGGAGAAACGAAAGAACAATGGCAGACTCCTGTGGCTGTTTGACGTTTTTGTGCGTGAAATGTGCCAACGTCAAAAAATTCACATTAAATTTTGGAAGAAATTTGCATCGTAATCCGGAGCGTTTTCGCCATACGAGCCGCTCAAAACTTGTTTGCGTCAGTGGAAAGCCAGGCAAAGCGAATTTACTAATTTTACTATTTTTTTTTTCAGTCAACCCCACGATACCTACATTGACTTGGGCATTTTGTAATATTTTTGAGTGGCTGGAACGGATTACCTGCATTTACATTATTTCTTCTGGGAAAATTCCTATGGCCTTAAAATCTCGCCTCCAGAACGAATTAAATTCACATGCCGAGGTTCGTCTCTGTGTGTTTGCTTGACTTCAGTCCCTCATTCGCACCCGGACCCAACCTTGGTGCCACAATTATGGATGATCATCTCGAACGTCTCCATATGCGCTGCAACAGTCAGATCGTCGTTTACTGGAGCTTAGCGGCTCAACATGACGATTCGCCCGTCGCTCAAGTCCAGAAGAAATCCTTCGCAGAAGAGTGGAGGATAAAATAACAGCAAAAAAGGGGACTCAATCTAGACCGAGATGTTCAACAAGCACCTACAGCCATATTGTGTATCTCTATTTATCTGTTGTTTATCTAAAAGTGGCCCCTTGCTGCTTAACCATCTCCGAGTAGTAGTCTTTGTGGCTGCACAGATTGAGCTCAGATCCTGTTTATTGCTCAGACACTCGTCCTCAGACACTCTGTCCACAGAAAATAGCACCTCTTAGCTTTTTGTACACCGTTCTGGCCACAAGCTTCAGCATCTTTAAGGTTGCATTCTGAATGTTTGCACCTGTTATACAGGTTTTAGCATTTCCAAGCAAAATGTAATCGCTGGAACAGCGATTAAATAAACGCTTACGTCATGTTTTTCAACAACATTCCTGGAAATCTTTCTTGTCAGTCAGATTCTCGGCTTGCTCCTTGAAAGTTCTTCGACACATTCTTGTGAACTGTAAACTGTACCAATCTCTAGTGAATGCTTGAAATGTGATTTTCTCTCTCTTGTGCACACACTATATGGTTGCAAGGAAACTAACCAATAGACCAGAAGTGCTGTATTTTAAAATCAATGTCATATTTACTGCAAGTTTATTAAAACTTAAAAAAAAAAAAACGTTTCTTTTTTTTATACACTCTGGCATTGATGTACGCTTGGAAATGCATGGAATGTTCCTCGACAAGGCCCTTCTATTATGACGAAGCCTTCAACCTTAAGACTTCATGTGCGGTGTCGCATTAAGAAGGACAAAGGCTGCCGTATTTTATTTGGCCACCAAATTCACGCCACATTCATATCGCGCAGTTCAAACAGACTAGGACCTTCTGCCCTTCAAGGCAGAAGTATGTGTGCGATAGATTTATGTTCGTATTTATATATTTATTTTTATTTATTTCGACGCTGGATAAATCTTTCCTGACTTGGTTCCACCTTGTGACACATGCATTATAAACTCTAATCTCTCCCATGTCCCAATTTAAAGATGTTGACAGCTATGACAGCAAGAATATAGCACCTCATCAACATCAACCCGTGCATCTAACCGCCTGCTGGCCAAGGTGACGATCGTACCACGCGATGCTGAATTTTCCGTATTCCGGACTTGAAACGCATCATAATGTTTGCGGATACGTTGTCTCGTAAACAGGTAACGGGAATCGTAATAATCTTTTCCCGTTTCTCCTGTGAGACTGACAGACGGTAGCCAGACAATCTCGGCTGTCTCTCGTTTCGATTTGTGATGCAACATCTTTCTCTGCCTGTCACTCAAACACGCTTTGTCCTGTCCTATGGAGAAATAGAATACTTTGGGCGTTCAAGTCAAACCAGGACAGTTATGAGAGTAAAAACTACCTTTATTTCCTTTTATATCCCCTGCTACACTAATGCACTCATTCCAGAGTTTCACTAGTGCTTTAACACCGTCAAGGTAGAAGGTTCTCTCAGTACGCCGGACCGCCCACTTCACATCTGAAACGCTGGACTCCCTGGAACTTGATGTGGAAACGGCTTATAGCGAGGTCAGGACTATTACGGAGGACGTGACCGTAACTCCCAGACGAGTTCCTGTAACATGCAAGTGGTGTTGGTGAATGATTGACAAATGCGCCACTTCTACAAATTGATCAAGTTATCTTATAATAATGTTTCACGGCAACGACCGCAGTGGGCTTCGGCCCGGGACCGTCATTTTCACGGACGTATGGATTTCAAATGTTTGACTGCGCCCAAGAGTCTCATCAGCGTACCGTGCTTGAAGTCTTCTGTAAATGTCAATTGATTTTACTCCTTCATTCACGAGAAATTTCATCAGAAGCCCAAGTTTGACTCGAGCGCCCTCATATATTCCTGAATTCCTAGTGTCTAGTGAGTGATGTTTCCAATACCCGTCCCTGCTACCTTGAGTGACATTGATTTCTTCCCTACTCCCTGGTCTCTCTCTTTCTCTCTCTCGCTCTCTTTTTTTTCTTCCAAGTATCAGTTCAGAAGTTCATCTTCAATCCTAAAGCAGAAAGCTAAATGGTTTTTGAAAAGACACCTTTTCTGATTTGCCTGGCTTCATCGCGCTCCGCTGGTCATGACTGGTTAAGTATCGAGCGCTCCGCACCCCAAGTTGACCGGGCTGACTGGATGGATGGCGACCTTTTTCTCCACTCTTTCACTCCTCCTCCTAGATTAGTGCACCGTCTCCTTTTCATGATGGCTTTTAAATGAAACCGTCCTCTCATCACTCATGAAACAGATTGGGCAGAGAAACAATATCACCGGCGATTGCTTCGGTTTTAGCATTCAGCACACCGGATCGGAGGTTTGAAGCAACACGCGATTGCGTCTCGCTGTGTAATATAACCACCGGATATTTCCCCGAACGGGAATTCATGCCGATGTTTTTCTTAAAGGTTACTCGCCAGACCGGCATAGACGCTCCCATTGAAAATGCACGCGGTGTCGTTCGCGCCGAGGTATTAAGGGGCCGGTAATCGCTGCCCGCCGCTCCTTGTTCGATATTCCCAGACAACGTTGGATCATTTTCCCAGTTCTACAATTAAAATCCAAACCCGTTCTCTAAATTAACAAGGAGGTTCGTTCTCAGTTGATTTATCGCACTCGGAATGCCAAATCTGTACAAAAGAAATGAAACTCTGTCTCCTGCCTTTGTAGAGAACTCTCTCCTTGAGCAGTCCAGAACAAGAAAGCTATTAACATGTGCAGAAGTCCAGAACAAGGCAGCCATTCTTACTTTCTTTGTTTTTTTTTTTTTTTGTTTCTTTTTTCCGCACTCCATTTTCTCCCCTCTTCCTTCCACCCTCTCATGCTATGCATACTTGATCATTTTCGCTTTTTTTTTTTACCTTGCTACCAGATGTGCTCGGCCTTGCCGAGTATGACGGGGGTGAATTTCCCGATGTCCAATAAGGCTCGTTGTCCAAAGAAACGACCTGTTTACACAAATGCTATTTCATTTATTATTCTTTTTTTTTTTCAACGTTATTTTAATGGTCGTCATCTACACCGACCCAAATACTATATCGAATACTACTCCCTAATGACCTAAAAGACGAGCAACAAGCGTTTCTGAAGCGATGGCTAGAAATAGTCACTTTTGTGTTTCGCATGACAGCGTTTAAGTGTCGTGTGAGACGGGATTGTGACAAAACTCTCAGTATTTCTCACACCTCGGTGTGCTTTGATGGCTAGCCAGAGAATCCACCGTTGTTTATCAAGAGCGTATCTAACTTGGTCGAACGCGAGTGATAATTGCTTATCAGTGAAATCGCACACAAACAACGCGTGTCATGTCAAGAGGATTGCGTTTTTAAGTTAATGACTGTTTTCACACGTGGACTGAATTGATAACTTGTTTGTTTTTATTCACTCATTGAGCGCTTTATCCAGATTAGGCTTGGGTGATAACGGTCTGATTTTGCATTTTAACGTATCGCTATGGACAATTTTTCATTATCCAATTTAGATACTTCGTTTTGTAGTTTAATGAGAGTAAAGGAGCGTTGAATATTATAATACATCATTACCTGTCTATCTATCTATTTTACTAATAGTACCAGTGTTACTGTATTGTTGAAAAGATCAAACTTACCATGGAGGGGAAAAAAGTAAACCTACTTCATAGAGTTCCTAATTACCTATACTAGGCACCTACACATGCTTACTGTAAAACGAGTTAACTTTTGCGTGTATATTAAACAGTGGAAGAAGTGTTTTCGTGTGCTTGTTAGCTGCCTTTAAAATACAGAGTTTTTAGAAAGAATCTACTCTCTCATAAAGCTTTGTCCGTTTAATGTCTTATGTTTGACTCTGATAAAATACTGTATATTTTCAGGACGTAAATTTTTCGAGGAGTAGTTCGGCTTTTAGACGGAAGCACTTTCAGCAATACATCCGATAACGAGATTTCATTAAAAGCTATTCAAGTTATTGTAACTCATTGATACTAAATTTGTCCCCGCTCTGAGACTTTTTTTGTTTTGTTTTGTTTGTTTATGATGTGTGTGGAAATGTTGCCTCCCTAAGGGCAAGTGGTAGCTTAGCGTGTTAAGGATCTGGGTGACTGATCAGAAGGTCTGTGGCTCCCAGCTTCACCAAGCCGCCACCGTTGCACACAACCACCCTATTACTTTCTCTCCTTGTACCTTTTCTGATGTTCCGCCCGCAGACCGCAGATCTCCAGTTCCAAACAGGGTCAAAGTCACAGCAAGGTCAAATGTCTGCAGTAAATTTGTTTTGTTTTCCTTCACCACCTTCCTTCCTGTCGAGGCGTACACATTAATGACAAGAAGGACTTAGATTTGTTACCGGCGATGGCATCCCTGCCGAGACCATTAGTGTCAAGTTCTTCTAATTTTGTCCCTAAATCACATCCTGCACATTTTTTTTTCTCCCTTCCTTCCCCTTCTCCCCGAGATCTAACCGCTGTTTAGAAACTCCAGCTCTCGCTGTGGAGAAGAAGAAGAAGAAGAAGAAGCTGTTGTTCTGGCGTGGGATGTCTGGGAGCCTGTCACTCTCAATAGCGTTTACTCTGCCTGTGGGTTTCCCCAGAGAGCAGCTGGCCATGTTTTGCCCCCAGGGGTTTCAGCCTGCACCCACACGCTGCCTTTCACACCCCGTCGATCTAGCTCTCTCTCTCTCTCTCTCTCTCTTTCTCTCTCTCACTTCCACTCCCTTTTAGTTTATTATTTCTCTTTCCCACACTCTCCTAAATAAATTGTAAAGAAAGGGAGGATAAGTGCAGGGAAATGAAACTGAGAAGGAGGGGGGGGGGGATAAATGAAAACCAGTCAGTCCGGTGTTTTGCATCATAAAACCGGTTGTTAATCTTTCTCTCTACAGTTTCAGTTTCAACCGAAATTCCTGTTGTAATATTGATATTTGTTGCAGACATACAGTATCCGTGTTATTTAGCATTAATAATTCTAAATTTGCTAACAATCTTTGCCGAACGTTAATAATAAACCAGAAAAACGCCTAAATAATGACGCTCCACCATAAGCGAGGCAGAATTCTCAAATCGGATCGCATGCATTGACTTCCTATAGCCGGAGCTCTGACAGTAATTCTGTCTGTAACGTAAATGATATTTATAATAATACACTCGTTCTAGTGCATTATCATTTTTCTAGTGACAATTCCTACTCGCGCGGACGACAGTCCACATAATCTAAAGCTAATACGAAATGTATTTGGAAATAAAATGATTTATTACACAGAAGAAAGCATGGTTTTGTATCTGCTGATGCTTTCTATAAGGAGGGGTTTATTTATCATTTATAGGAGGATCATATTAGATTAGAATATTAGATTAAATTATTAGCGCTTTGTAACTGTTTTGACCACTTTTAGGTTTCTTAGCCACATGACAAGTGGAGTAGAGTTTATTTATTTTTATTTTTTTTGTGTGTTCTTTTTAATTCTCAGAGAAAATAAATGAGAGGATGATGAAGGTATATAGCTGGTATCAGTAATAACAAATGGTACTGTAAGATTTATTATACAAGAGTAGGGTTGGGTATCGTTTGGGTTTTTTCGATACCAGTGCCAAATCGATACTTTTAAACCCGGTACCGGTGCCAAAACGGTGCCTGAAACGATACTTTGCAAAAGCCACAAAATGATGGTGGATGACTCGAGAATAAATTTTTATTGAACAAAAAATTTAATGCTTAAAATCAAACAATATATTAAAAGTACTGGCTGGAAAGCCATAATTATAAACAGAATCCATGTTACATTATTATTATTATTTTTTTTTTACAAATTGTTTGACCATTTGTTAGCATGAATGCAAGATTTGCATTTTGCAGTTAACATTACATTAGCCTACCGCTAACCTGCGGAAAGGCTGCTGTCGTCATCATAATCGCTGGACTCCTTTTTGCTACGGTTTTTGAAGCTGGGGTCGTCCACACCGATAGTGCCAGCTGTTGTCCGCAAGCTGTCAAACACGGCGCATCCCTCTGCTTTTAAGTTTATTCCGTGTGCCCTCAAATGTTTCATTAGATTTGACGTGTTTCCCTCTTTACACGCAGCTGCTGTAAAACATTTGCTGCACGTCGCGGTGTCGGAATCCTTTCTTGTGAAATATAGCCACAGTTTCGACCGTTTAGTTTTTGGCATTTTAACGAAAGTTAATTTAGCAAGTTAAGATAGCGGTAGATCACCTGCTGCCGTCAGAGCGAGTGTAACGTTAGTTGCTGCATTCATGCGCATCTCGTCTCATTTTTTTAGCTAATCTAATAAGCTTTTAATCCATAAAAATAAAATGGACAGTAGCATTACTGCAACAATGTTTTGGGTTTGTATTATCAAAGCTTTCCGAAGTCCTCAAGATTTTTCTAATTTTTCTGACACCCCATGAATGCAGTATTTAAATCATTGATGAATCTAATGCTTATTACAACCATGTCATCATAGCCCCAGAGAACAAATATATTAATTGACAGTTCAGGCATTTAAGTGGCACCGAAATTCGCGTTCTGTTTCGGTCCGGTACGTACCGGTTATATAGGTACCGGTGCCGTATTGGCCCCGGTTTTCGGTACCCAACCCTATACAAGAGTTAGTATTCCGATTGGATGAGAGGCATTTCACAAATTGTGATAATAAAGCACAACATCACTGGAATGTTCATCGAAATGTGCCACTCCATATCCCAAGTCTTCTTTCTAACAGTAACACTTCTATCCTGTCTGTCACAGTGCTGAGGAAAGAAACACTTTTAGCAAGAATACACATCTGATAATGTTGCGTCATCTTAAACGAAACTTAGCATTCGGTTCTAAGTCGTTCCGAATCGTCTCTGTGCCTTACTTGCTGTTTTGTCCACGGCTAAAGTGAGCTAGAAAGCTAACTAGCTTCTAACACAAGGCTGAATCCCAAACCCCTCTGTAAAACCATGATTAAGGACACTACCCGGTGTACGGAACAAGGGTTTGTGCACCTTACATATTGCGCACTAGCTTTCCATTTAACGCCATTTGGGATTCAAACCCAGAGCCTGGAAGTTAATAAGTGGACACCTAAGGCAAATATTCCCCCCTTTGGGATTAATAATACCAGGAAGGATTTAAAACTACTTTACCCACTAATGTTAACTACACTAACTGTAGTCGCCGTCTCCGACGAGTTGCAATTAGTTATTTATCCCCCATTCGTGGAAGGATACTTGTTGGAGCAAAGTAACTGGTTAAATAAATAAACATATCATACTCCGTTAATAAAAAAAATGGATCTTATGGAACGGTTGTATAAAAGCAACATCACACAAGGTCTTACTGTTGTACTAAATATCAGCACTATATGCCTGCAACCACATCACAGCCGTGCTGATATTCAGAACAGCAGCACTCCCTGTCGTGCGTTATTGAGCAAATGTAACTATTAACCGGTAAAAAGCAATTTTTTGTAATAAAGCAAAGCAATCTTTTGTAATAATCAACAAAAATGTCGGTTATTACATTTCAATTTATTGGAAATGTCTCCAAGTATAAGTGGAGTAACACGCTTCAGACTGTGCTGTTATACAAACGTTATCAAGAAGAGGTGAATTAGTTACATGCAGTATAAGTCTGTTGAAAATGCTACAGTATATAAGTAAATTTGATTAATAAAACATGTAGATTTCTGCTATAAATCCAAGGTTTTGTGGACATCTGACCACCGTGCATGTACCAGTGTTTGCTGGTATAACGACTTCCACTTCTCTGGGAACTTTACTTCGAATGTCTGCTGTGGGAATTCATCTGTGTGTTCATTCATCCACAACAGCGTTACTGAGGTCAGGCACTGATGTTGCTCTGGATGAGGAGACCTGGGGTTTGCAGTCGGTGTTCCAGTTTTTCCCCCCAAAGGTGTTGAGCAGGGTTGAGGTCAAGATTTAAAAAAAAGAAAAAAATATACAGTATATACACACTCCAGGTCAAAAGTTTGGGATCACTTACCAACAACTTGGTCGTTTTTTGGTTTTTATAATTTTTTTTTATACATTGTATTCAGCGTTGTTTTACAATAATCTCCTTTGAACAGTTGATATTGCGATGTATCTGCTACTCATGATCTGTAAAGCCTTCTGTTTGTTAATTGGTGATTTCTGAGGCTTTGTAACTCTACATGAACTTCTCCTCTGCAGCAGAGGTTAGTTTTGGTTTTGCTTTACTGAGAAGGTCTTCATGAGAGGCAGTTTCCTCATGGTGCTTTTGATGGGGTTGTAGAATGAAGAAAATAAATCACCTAAACAAAAACAAAAGTTTGCGAGTGATCCCAAACTTTTGAGCAGTAGAGTGTGGAACAGATTTAAGTTTTACTGAAGAATGTAATGCTACAATATACAGACATGTATCCTAAACCAAAGTTGTGGTCGTTTGTGGTAAAACCACAAATAGGGGAGTAGTCGGTCTATTTGAGACAAAACAAGAAAGAAGGCTCAAAGAAAATCCCCCTTCTCTGTGTGAATCGAAACATCATTTATCATTGTACTTTCACGGCTGTACAGAAGTCAAACGGTACCGAGTGTGTTAAACAGATGCGTAGTACGAGTCCAAGACTTCGTTATTACAGCATCAGTTATTAGTCATGTGTCTGCAGAGTCCATGTGGGATCTGGCAAAGGAAAAAGGCTGAGACTTGGGTTTAGACTGTTTTAGGAGGTGTATTGATGGAGGAGCAGCAGGAGGTGAGTTATACAGTAAGTGCAGAAGTGGAGGAGGAGCACCAGAGATCATTTCTTTCTAATTCATTTACTTCTTTGAAGCCAGCTTTTACATCCATGCGTGAGTGGGTCAGATACTTTTTTATGATTTGTGCTTGTAGTGCACTCTCTCTTTCTCTCTCTCTCTTTTTCTCTTAATCTCTCTTGTAATTTTACTGGGATAAGGGGTCTCACCTTCCAACACTCCAGCCTCAGCTCACCATATGGGCCAAGACATCAGTGCGCAAAGCATAATTGTATTACACGGTTGTGATAAATGGCACTGACAAACAGGTGGAAATTGTTTTTTTGATATTATATTAAACCTGACCTTCAGGTTTAAGGCTTCAGATTTGTTATTTTGTCAGAGCATAATAGCATGTGTTGGGACAAACTCGATATGCGATGCAGCGAGAGGCCAAGCTTCGACTTTGTGACACTGCAGGAATACGAACCTCTCACGCCGCTGGTCTGCTTCTTTGATTCTTTCCACCGCCGTTTCCATTCGTCATCTTTCGACAAGGGCTTTGTTTCACCCTCCGCCAAACTTCCGGAAATTTCCCCGGGCCGAGGCCAGAGGTCGAGCGAGATCACCGATATCGGAGGTGACTTTTTCATTCACATCTTTGTTTGTTGGATTCAGATGAACACATATTATTAGCTCATTAGACGCGCCAATCAGTGGCCCTTCTAACATTAATTGGTCTTGTATCTGATGAGCGCGAGCCTGGCAGTTTTGGCCACAGCCGGTGCCAAGGCGCCAGAGTCAAGGCTCGCAATTACAGCGACAGAGCTCATCGAGATAGACAAGAGTACTTGAGTGAAGAGGAGAAGAAAAAAGGAGGCCGGTGAGAAATAGATGGACTTAGGATACTGTGGATACTAGAGAGATAAAACGACTAATATACTTTTTTTTTTTTTTTTTATCATCAAGAAATAAGGAAAACAAAGAGGGAGTGGTAATGGAGAGAGTTTGGGCCTTGGAGAGTTGAGTGAAAATGAGTGAGTCGGTGGGCTATCAAACAGAGTTTTCCCTACCGAGTAGAAGAGTCACTCGGCTTGATGATATTCGTTCCCGAGAGCCGTGTCAATTCCCTCGGCTACCACTTGTAATTTATTTCTGTTAATTGTCATTGCTGTGTTCCAGCTAAACATTTAGATGAGTTATATCGTAGGGAAAAAAAAGAAAAGAAATCAAGCTCACATAGAAAAGGGTCTTTTGTGGTAGCTCGCATGGACTAGTTTTTTTTTTTTTTTGTTGTTTTTTACTGAAACAAATTGTGAACCTCAAATTAAGTGTAAAAGCTGTTTAGTTTAATCAGCTTAGTCTAGTCATGATTGCGAAGGTGAGTGAGAGCGTGGGAAAGCGTCTCTATTTGTACCCTTCTCAAGCAAACTTGTTATTTAAATAGCCGTTCAGAACAAAGTCTGAAACCAAACATGTTATTCAGCCATGATGTGATGGTGCTGTTTGTAGAAAGTGATGGATTCGGTTGTGCTTCTTCACCTCGCTAACGGTAATGCGCAGTGTCAAGCTCAAGCTGAGGAGCTAATTCCTTCTGGCGCAGACCTATTCCACGCACGGATACGCATCATAAACGTCCTTCCAGAACACAGATACGCATTCTGTACGCGTGTGAAGAGCTGTGCCGCTCGCTGGATGTGATCAGACGGTTAACTCGCCGCTGACTGGTTTCAAAAAAACAAATTCACCTGTTGTCACATTAATTAACATATAACGAGAACGGCTGTACGACGAGCACCTGCACCTTCAAGTAAGTTGAATAACGAGTAATAGCCAGTTAACTTGTCACCTAAAGGGTCATCTATGACGGTGGGGATCAAAGCCCAGCCGATTTGGTCGAATCCCATCCAGTGCTGCATCACAGCTTGCCAAAGCAAACTTTTTTTTTCTTAGTCGCAAAGCAACGCCTAAACGGAGCGAAGCCATCTTTGAAGGGACGATCACAGTCTCTCAAAACATTGATTGCCAAGCAAAACTATCAAACTTACAAAAACATTTAAGTACAACAACCATAAAAAGAGAATAGAGGTTAGTTATACATAGAGGTTAGTTATACATACAGTATAGACTTGAGTTTTCTGCCTCTAGAATAGGCAATCAAGGAAATATCACCCTTGAGATAAATAACATAGGCAGAGACACAGCAGTTGTCATTTGACGTTGGTCTAGTCGGCAGCGACCCAGCCAGGAGGTGGTCTTCTGTAAATCCTGCTCATCCAATTAACGCCCATCTCGTCAGCACTCCTGTAATACAATAGAGACTTGAAGAAATAGTATGTGAGATGAACAGGTTGGTGACACCCTAACCGTACACACCAGATGAATGCTTACCATAGCATCCAGTGCTTCACCACAGCCTGCCCCCACGTACAGCTTATGGCCCAGGCTTCAAGGTTGTTGATCCAGCCTCCAAACCCCTCAACCCACGGCACGCATAGGATCCGCCGCTAACACGTCCTGAGGCAAAACACCACAGAAGAGGTCGCGCCCTCCCGAGGGGTCAGATCTGCCCCAGCAACGCAAGAGGAACCTACTCAACGCTTTGGGTTTTAATGTTTACAGCTGAACACATTTAAGACAAACCAAAATCCACACTGAAGAATTTTTACATTTTCGACCAGCAAAAGCGGAAAAAAACAGACCACGCTTCTTAAAATCTTTTGCTGGTCGAAGGTGCCGAAGAACTCGGCTACACTATGGGTTGAAGATGCACGCTGCTGTGATAAAGACTGTGTTACTACCTCTAGCGCCACTCCTGGCAGATTTGTAACTTTATCATGCAGAACAGCTATCAAAAGTGCAGAAGATCGTGGCATTGCAGATTACACCCTTTTCGACTCAGTTTGCAGTTTTTTCCATTTCTTCAGCGTTTAACGAGAATATGACGAATTCTGACAAACTTTCTAAGACGGAGTCAAACAGTTTTGTTTCCTTTTGGACTATCACGGTAGGAAATTTCAAACTGTAACACCCCTGAATGGTAGTGTTTTTTTTTTTTGTGCGCGCGTGTATGAGTGCACCCTGGTCTATCTGAGTGTGCATGTGTGTGTGCGTACACTATTGTGGCCTGTATGTGGTTCCTCAGGCTTCTCTTCAGGCTCGCCTCAAGCAGGCTCACTAACTTCTCAGCCTCAGGGTTGTGTGTGTGTGTGTGTGCGTATGTGCGCCTTTATATAAATTCATACCATGCTCGTCAGTGTTTTTTCAAATTTATTTGTTTATTAAATTCCAGATTTTGTCATAATAATGAAAAAGGAACAGGAATAATGTATAATTATTGTAAATTAATGTAAACAGTGCTCTCGTCATTTCGTCGTCGCTTTCAGCTGGTACTTTTATTTTACTTTTCCAGTCTAATCGCTTAAATTAAAGCGGCGAAGGAATTTGTAATCAGCAAGCTTCATAAGGTCAGAAAGCATTTCAGAATCCCTTCGTTATGTGGATTTAAGCAGCTCTGTCTCTCCTCGCCTTCTCGATTTTTATTGATGTCGGACACGGCGCCATCGATCCAGCCAAACTCGGATGGAGCTCATTAAAGAAGCCCCATGTTTATGTCCTCAGCTCAGGCTCGTCCTGCACCGCGTGCGCGCGTGTGCGCTTTCGCTTTCTCATCAGCATCACGATAGATTATCCGATCATCTTTCCGCCTGCATGCTGAATAATAGTATAGCTTAATCACCTTAGGTGTTTTGCAGATTACTTGCCCGAGATAAATAGTTCAAGGCTTTTTCTTCTTCCATCACGCTCATCTCAGTCCGGCGTGCGACACGTGCCTTCGACCGCACGTGTCTGATTTTTTTGAGTCACATCACATCACACGGTCACATACAGATAGAACGATAAACGCAGCGTCGCGCAGACGGCGGCGTAGACGAATGTCATTTAGCCCGGAGCCGCCTGGGAATACGCTTTTGCACACGAATGCCTAAATCCCAATAGTGCTTTCGGTCACCTGTGCTCCTCTTCTTAGCTCTTCTTTTGTAGATTATTCCTCGCTTAAAGCACTTGCATTGATGCAGAACCCTTTTTCACAGATTTATATATAGACCTCTAAATTGCCATCTCTTAGGGAAGGAAAAAAAAAAAAGAAAGAAAAAAGTTGCTTAAAGTGCTTATTTCCCAGCGTGCACCAGGGGAGGTCTGAATCTCTAATCTGGCCATTTCAGTCTAATTTCCTTGCATTTTTAAATGGCTTATTGAGTTTCTGTTTGCTGCTGGCTCCTGTAACCGAGATCTTGATTGGGTCTGGGGTTTTGAAGGACCTAGAAGACAGACACCTTCTAAAAAAATATATATAATAAAAAACCGGCAGTGTTTCTTTTTTATTTATTTATTTTTAAGTATTTTGCAGGTAAGAACAGGTGTTTACATATGATGCTGGTGGGACAAATAACGGCCATGTTGACTTGTGAAGAGTTTCTTCTGAACTTTGGTATTTTAAAGTTTGCCCTAAATTTAACTTGTTTGTTTGTTTGGAGGTTAACTAGAGGTTTCCCCACCAACTTTTCTCCAGTTTGAGTGCAACGGAAAAAACAGAATGCGAGGTATTTAATCAATGACGCTTATTAACATGACCCGTAAAGTATTAATATTAAACAGATGGTATTCCACAACGACAAACTAACTACAAAACAATGTATTGAAAGTAACAACAGCTGCTTGATAGCAGGAGATGGATTGTATTTCCCCTTCAAAGTTTTTTAAATGTGTAAGTGTAAAGGCTGATTTTACAGTCGGCGTTGCGGGCGTTTATGCTTGTGCGCGCATGTGTCCGTCACCCTGCAATTACACCATCAAACCTCCAGGAGGCAGTGCGGTTACTATGCCACTGTGACGAGTCTCTTCGCCACTCTCAGGTTAAGTTTATCACTTAAACAAAACTGCAATAAACTAAGTATTTCTCTACTTTTCTCCTTCTTGATTTAAGAAACTCAGTAATATTACATTGAGAAAATGTGTATAAGCGTCGCTTATACAGGTACTTTTTTATTATTATTTATTTTTAGTTAATTTATATTTACTGAATATTTAGTGAATATCAAACACATTTGAAGCATACCGAAGTTAACCCAAGGTTGTGTTTTGGAAAAAAAAGAAAAAAAAACTGAATTATATTCACATATCTTAGTCTAAAAGTAAAAACAAATAATAAAAAATCAAAGAGGGAGAAACTGGCGGGAATTTAATTAGTTATGGACCTTTTTAATAATCTTTACACAGAGTTTATTAAACCGAGAGAATGAATTATGTAATCTGTGTTCACAGTTTATTAATCCTTGGGTTGCTACACAGTTGTTGCGGTCTATGTGCCTGCGACGTGTACAGTACGTGTACAGTATCATAAATCAGGTTTAAGAAAGAGTGTTTTAAATTTTCTGGTAAAAACTAGCTAACAAGCCAAGTGTGGAAAAATATAATTAACTGTTTTAACTATTTATTGATTAAGTACATTCTTAGGATGCTGTTAATATAAATGGAACGTCAATCACCAGGGAACAGCCGATACGATATTATCACGATACCTACATGCCGATTCGATCTGTGTTGCGATTCTGTTAACATCACGATTTTGTAAAATCAATATTATTTTTAGATTTTGTTACAATTTGAAACAAACTTGGGGAAATAGTTGTGCTCTGTCTCTCAAAGTGTGAATAGTTTAGTGCATACCACCTGAATGATTATAGAGGAACTGCAACATTTTACCACCTCACAAATGCAAACACACATAAATGACAATATTAACGATACATGAAGAAAAAATATCTCTAAAATATTCACTGTTAATAGATACAAGATTAATTCACACATGCATTTTTAGTGAAAATCTATATGGATTCAAAGTCTTTTTGTTGAAAAAAAAAAAAAAAGTATTCACTTTTACAGCCAGGAGACTGTAGACACCTCATCCTAACACACGTGTGCGTTCTGAACCTCCAGTTCCGGTTTTAGTTCCGACTTAGCTGTTAGGGATAACTCTCATTCTTCTGGGAAGGCTCTCTGTAAGATTCTGGAGCGTGAAGATGAGGATTTGCCCATCCGGCTATGAAAGAATCATCAAATCCAGGTCCTTGATGTCTCTGCACAGGGCGCTTGATTAGTTCTTCCATGAAACTTGAAGCTTTGTGCACCAGCGCGCTGTGATGCTGGAATAAGTTCAGGCATATAAGTTGTAGCGAAGGGAAATTGTAAAGCGGTACAGAGTACATAGTGTGCAACTGTGTTCTGTGTGGAAACAGTTTGGGGAAATGTGGGTCCGATGATCAGGAGTCCACATATTTTAGTCAGAGCCAAGCAGATTCGAAATTCAAAGGACTTTATTAATCCCAGAGAGAAATTGCTTTGTCTCAGTTACAGTTTCAAAAGAGTAATAAGAGTAATAAATTAACAAGGGGGATTAAAATAATTTAGAAGAGGGGAAGGAAAAAGGGGGGGAAAACATACTCATTCATTAAATATAAAGAGATCTTGCCGAGAGTTTTCTACCGGGAAAAGTTGGCATGTGGCCCCGATGTAGACAACAAATGAAGACAATCTTCTTTCAGTTTTCTCTCTCAGAAGTTTGGAAGAAGCGTGCTGTCTGAGATGGTGATGGAACTTTTTAGACTCAGCATGTGTTACTAAACACGCTGTGACCAAGTGTAAAAGCTCTGAATCCTGTTAAAATATTCATCCAAATAATGTTTGTTCTCCTGGGTTGTTGAGGGATTTGAGCAGCTGGAACTCATCAGCGCTGATCTCCTTTTCAAGGTGGCAGACTGAATTGATTCGAAGCGAATGTTCAGTCTGGGACGATTTAATACCAAGGTTACGAGAGTAAGCTGCGTTCACGCATCTCTCTTGTAAATTCGAGTTCTGCGAAGAAAAATAAAACAAGCAAATAAATGGAAAGATGGAATAAAAACATCGCGAAAGCATGTACAGATGCGGCGGTTTGAGATCACTGCCAGGAGAGGCCTTTGATGCCGTTTACAATCGCAGAGAACTTTTTCGGGAACGCATGAAGACCTGCCCATTTGTGAACATCATGTGGCAGAAACGCGATCCTGGAGGTGGATGGGCTACCACAGCAGAATACCACGTCAGGTTCCCATTACCGTTTACTCTTATGTACTCCTATGTGATGTCCTGAGGGAACGCGCTGACAAGAAGTTGGTGAGACGACCTCCAAGACAACAGAAGAGACCATCACTGAATTTAATAGTATTTTCTAATTGGTTTGAAGTTTATTTTAAACCTATTAATATAGTTTTAGGTGTCACAGTGGCCTAGCGGTTAGCACTGTCGCCTTGCACCTCCAGGGTCCGGGTTCAATTCCCAGCGAGGTTCGATTCCCGCCTCAGCGTCCATGGAGTTTCAATATTCTCCCCGTGCTTGGTGGGTTTCCTCCGGGTACTCCGGTTTCCTCTCACAGTCCAAAAACTTGCAGACTAGGCTAATCGGTGTTCCCAAATTGCCCCATAGAGTGTGCGATGGATTGGCACCCTGTCTAGGGTGTACCCCGCCTTGTGCCCCAAGTCTCAAGAGTGAGTAAACTTTTTTGTTTTTGTTCTAGGTAGCGTTTGAAACTCGCCCCGTGCTGTGGTTAATTAAGGGGCATGATGTTTAGTTAGCTAATCTAAGTTAAGGATGACATGAGGAACAACCGACAAGAAAACTATAAATGGTTTAACAAAAAAACGGATATTCTCACCCCCTCATCTTCTGCCTGTCCTCCAAACCCTGTCCCCTCCACCATCAGATGCGAGAGTCGACCAGTGAACATTCTCCGGTAGAGCCACCCAGCCGGACTCAGTCGGTACTCAGTCATCATTAGCAGATCATCCTAGCAAAGCACAACTAACAAGGGTTCCTAGTACTCACAGCTGACAGTATAAATCTCTGTCTCTACATGAGTTCACCTGGTTAGGTTGTGGAAAGAGTTAAATTCTGGACTCTAAAAATTTGATTCGACTCCTAAATATTTTGGGTTTAAGAGCCTCGTAAAGATTTATGTTTGTCTGGAGACCTGCCAGTCCGACAGAGCACATTTGGGAAATAGTAAAACTGGAGAGTAGCAGCATAAAGGTGCATGAAATGTGTGATGCAGTCACATCAACATGGACCAAAATCTCAAAGAAATGTTTCCAACGTCTTGTGGAGTCCTGGCTACAAAGAATCGGAGCCGTTTCGAGAGTGAGGCCCTACTCGGTATTAGTATGGCGTTTGTAATGAAGTGGGTACACAATGTGTGCATTTGCATAACTGTATAAAAACATTGCATTTTTTCCCCCTTCCACAACAATCACGTAGTGGGCACCAGGATTTATTGTTTCGATACAAATACAGTAGAATGTATTTTAGCATTAGAGGAAACGAGCAATATTTCCAATGAATCCAAGCATTTCTTTTTTAAAGAATGGGATTTTTTTTTCAATCCAAACATTTTTTAAAACTCTGCTTTTAAATAAAAAAGGATATTCTGTTCTCAGTCAGATTTTAGACAGAAAATTAAGGCCACACTGGAAGGTGAGTTGGCTCAACTTGTGTTTGAGGTCCTTAGATGTGGCGATCACGGTGGACCGGTGAGGATGTCTCCATCCTCCTTCCGATGGATGAAAAGGCAACATGGAAAACAGGAGACAGGTTGTCTCGAAGCCCAACCTCAGAGAGACTGATTTCCCACTTGCACATACAGTAGATGACCTCTTTCACACCCCTCTCGAACCATCTATCGCCTCTGTCCGATGTTTGTACATTATCGTCATCAAATCAAGTCAATTCTTTGTCCTTCAAGTGAAAATACACTGCTGATTCTGGTCCTGCGACGTTGCTTTTTTTCCCCCGTGCTGGTACTGTATGTCCTCCTATGTAGAGGTTGTTTTGTATCTCCAGTGTGTGCACTCTTCACAGCAATACAAATCTCAGACAGACAGGTTCGAGAGAGAGGTGTGAAAGAGGCCATCCACTGTATGTGTGCTCAAGTGGAAAATCCTTCTCCCAGCTGAGGTGGAGATCTAAGGCACAACCTGTGTCCTAATTTTCATCCGTCCCCCGGATGATCGAGGCGCCTTCACAGGTCCACCAGGAAAAAGCCACACCTAAGGCCTCTCTCTGGTCGTTACAGCTTAACAACTCTGCATAATATCTCTGTTACTGGTATTCTTAACAACTCTCTTACTCCCCCCACCTGCCCTGTAACGACTCTCCCTCATACTCTCACCTTCTCCATTGTTCACCTAACGAGCCTTTTCAAGCAGAGAAGGATCCTCGATCCCGGAGGATACAAATACCAACTACACTAAGACTGCAGTAAGAAGCTACTCGGATGAGCAGTGAAACGTTTCGACCTAACGAGAAACAAGTCCAGCTGACACGATTGAACTTACAGATAACCTCAACTGAACGATCGAGAATCTTCACAGACAAAGGATACAACTTGGAGAGAATACCAGAGAAAATATCATATTGTGTTTCTCATCAAAATATAAAAAAAAAGAGAGTAAATAGAGTTTAGTTTCTTCTAATGTAATATTTCGAATTAGTAGCTTGAGTGGGAACAATCCATGCAGGGTTAACATGATCGCTCAGCGGATAACGTCGACGCCTCAACACCTGGGACCCGGGTTCAATCCTGAACCTCAGTCATTTCAGTCATTACATCGCTTTGGAAATACACGACGGAATCACTTGGGCTGCGCGAAAAAGAAATTACGTGAACGCGAGTCAATTTATTAAAAGTGGAAGTGATAATTAACTGGAGAAGCAAGTGAGACGATCGAAAGTCTGAAGCAGAAAAAGAAGAGGAAGTAGAATTGTAACTGGTTTTCCAAAATCTGTGGAAAGACATGGTTTGCTTTATTTAAAAAAAAAAAAAAAAAAAAAACCTAGGGATTTTTTAAAAATGTAATTTAGATGTATGTCATATAATATAATATAATATAATATAATATAATATAATATAATATAGATTTAAATCAGTTTGCCTGAAAAAAAAAGATGCATGGTTGTGTTTTATGTCTTGTACAGTAAATGTATAAAAAAGAAAGTATGGAGAGTTGATCTGAAACTGTTTGTGTGTTATAGCAGGCTTGTAATTGGTAATTCTTCCCTCTGGGTAACTGATACTGATACGGTCAGCTTTGTGCTTAGTGGCCCATCTACACCCATTGTAATGGAGCAGCCTTGAAGAAAGCACTGACGGCGAATATTTCACTCCGTGCACACAATTGCTTCACAGACGATAGTTCCTCGTTTGACCTTTAGAAGTTCCCATAGAAAAGTTTTCACGTCGAAAGCACCGAGGCCCTTCAGAGATTCGCTAGCTTTCTTTATTTTTCGTACAGCCGAACTTTTAAAAGGAAGGACGGTGACGTACGAGCCAACGATATCCGAGTCGGGTCAGGTTTCATTGTAATGGTAAAATTATCTTTTTTTATTTTATTTTATTTTTATTTTTTTTAAGTGGCCACAATGTGACATTTTATTCCATAGAACCATATAACCTTTAGAGCAAACAATCATTTTTCATCAATCATCATTTTTTCCTTTTTTATGATTGTAATAAGCAAAGCTGATAGCATATCCTCGCTAGGTGCTGTCTTAATATTTACACTAAGTTTTTTTTTGTTTTTTTGGCCTAAAAACAGACAAGTGTTTGGATGTCCATCGTCACGCAAGATCGCGTCACCCTTGGATACCGGTCCTCTGCGTCTAAAACTAAGTTTAGGCTTCAGTTCTTTAATAAGCGCCTCACTGTAACGAGCAGTGTCGAATGTTGAATCTTTTTTCCTGATAATATTCTAATACTGGCCCTTGAGAATCCCCGAAAACTGTAAGCATTTACGAAAACTTTATTCGTTCCATACTCTGCCGTCAGGCTTGTAACGATGAATCCGTGTCTCGTCACCAGTAATGATTCTCTTTAGGGAACTTTCACCTACTTTAGAGGATCGGTCTGCTTTATTTCTTCACAGATATCCAAACGCTTCTGTTTATTCTATTCCGTGAGTTGTTTCGGCACCAGGTACACCCTTGGATAAAAAAAAAAAAAACTAAAAGTAAACAAAAACAAAAAAATCACTATACAATGCTCTTCTTTCATGCAAACCACAAGTGTATCATCTTTTCTTTGATCACACCGCAGTTACAAATGAACTGATGTAACACAGCAGTGACCGGGGAAACAGGAGCCTTGAACATAAAGCGCTGATAAGACAACAGAAGTTTTAATATTGTCAGAGTGCGGATCATTTTTGACCCACCCTGGTGTCCCTTAGGTCCCTAAATTGCCCCCCCCCCCCATCCCCCCATTCCACCTCTGAGAGCTCTCTGAGCGTCGCATCATCATAAATCATGCATAGTGTATAAATATATTCCTACTTTTTTATTTATTAATTTATTTTACATTATCTGGGTTGGTGAGTGAAGGATCCCAGGCTGCTTTCTTCCTCCTCCGGAGTCTCGGCAGGAAAAATAGGCTGAGACGTTAGACACGTTAGACCCGGGGCAACCACACGGCGATCCGAGTTAATATTTTATTTTTCTTCGCCTCGGCATGACTCCGACATAGCGCAGCGCTAATGTGGCTAACGCAGCCTTGGGAAGGACTCTCCTGAGGGAGAAAGGAAGTCAAGCTACCTTAGCCATGAAGTTAGCCAGATAAGATGGCTCATTTTTCTCTTTGATTTATGACTGTTATTGTTTCCTGGGAATGGAGTGATGAATTTGTTTTTCGCTGTTTTTAATGCTCAGGCTATGAGGGAGAGAGAGAGTGAGTGAGAGAGAGAGAGTGTGTACTCTTATCTAAGCCTGCTCTAACAGGTGAATGATCGCGCATATGTTGCTTAGACGACACTTTTTTTTTTTTTTCACTCTGACTGACGCGTATTCCCTTAGCAAGCATAAATTACACCAAAACTCATTAATATTTAACGCTCACTTGATTCAAATCTCCAGACTGCTATATTTCATTCCGTGGAAAGCCTTTGTGCATATTGCCACGTTTTTTTTTTTGAAGGGCAGTTTGCATGCTTTAACCTTGCAACGTCTTACCGTTGGACAGGTTTTTAGAAAAATGATGGAGGGAATTTTAGTTGTTGCACCTTGCAATTCTCTACTAAGGGTAACGGCTTTTCGTCACTCCTGCCTGTTGAAATGTTATGTACAGCAAATGTGTATACACGCGCAGGTTAACGCTGCAGGGTAGCCAAGCAACCGGGCCAGAGGGAATTTTTTTGGAGGAGAGATAAATACAGGTTGTTATGAGAGATTAAAAAAAAATAATAATAAAATGCATAGAGATAAAAAGTTTTGTCACCTTTCTTTTTTTGTTTGTTCTTGTATCACTTTGTAAATTCTCAGTTCATCAACTCACAAGCTCATTAAGTGGAACGTGTAGAAACCAATGAAAAAAAAAAGGTCTGCACTCGTTCATTTTTTCTTTTCGTTTCATGTTCCTTCACGGGGCAGCGTCAGAAGGTTTGAAGTGAAGATTCTGACGCCTCATTTATCAACTTGCAAGGATGGATCGTCCTGCACGTAAACGTTGCGTGTGCATGTTTAGAGAATCGAATGCGATTGTTCTTGATTTCGTCATGCGTGTAAGGATCTGTGTGTATAACTTTAAGGCTTGCTTGAAGATTATGATTTCATAAAACTGCAGCAATGGAACGTCTACAAAGGAATTTACACAGCAATAAACCGCAACATTTTGAACATCTGCCTAAAACCGAGTTGGTCCCCACTTTTTCCATCACTTTCTTGTGTTCTGACTCCATTCTATCGGAAACTGCATTGACCTTTTCAACAATTTAAACTACAGTAGCTCTTCCATCTGATCGGAATGCCGATTCGAATTCGATTCGATTCGAAAGCCTTCGCTCCCAACTTGGATCAGTGAGCCTGATGTCCTATTTGCACAGGATTAGTATTATCTGGGGACCTTGTGTGGTTTAGAGCACTGAGTTTCGTATGGTGCATTCGCATGGGATAAGCGAAGCCTTCGATTTTACTCAAGTTTATGAACTTATCTCGCGAACAGCTTCCATTCTTCGCAGAAGATGGATAAAACGGCGCACAGGAAACTATGACCTTTAAAAAAAAATTATATACGACCCGGCCAAATACTGGCCAGATCATAGAAATGCTGATTCGCGTGGGACGTATATCACAGGACCTCTGTGTACAGCGAAATATGGTCGCTGATTTGAGGGGGAGTTTTTACTTTATAAATTACAGACATGGCCGAGTTGAGATCACAGAGAATCTCTGCAATTATTACAAATAACACGAGGTCCTCGGGTAATACTAATAGTACTTGATTCGCCCATGAACTTGCCGCCGTTTCACCGGTTTTCCTTCACTGGACCGCTTTTGGTGGGTCCTGACCACTTAAGCCCAGGAACATCTGACAAGACAAGGTTTTAGGTCTCGCTCTGACCCAGTCTTCTAGCCACCACAGTCACTCGGATCCTTATGTGAACATAAAGGTTCACTTCCTTGTCTTTCAACATTCCAGGTGCTATCGTGATGAGGTACTGTGACTGTATCTTGTGTGACAAGGGCCACGTTTTGATGGCTAGATGACCAGGGTCGGAGCAACTCCAAAAACAAGGACAGCTTCCTGATACAAGTGAGGAGCGAAATCTTGTCCGTGTTGTCCAATCCGATAGAAGATCTAGTGTTCTGGTTCTTACAGAAAGCTGTCAGATCACACATTGGTGGCAAAAGTGGGCAACTACCTGATATTAGGTGGGGTTATGTAATAATATTATGACCGATCAGTGCATGTTCATCAATCTTGATGACATTTTATATTTTCCAAACTCAAATGGTCAAATTTCAAAAACTCTGCAGTTTTGCAACGTTGATTGATTCATCCAAGGTAAGTATTTTGTGTTGGATGGAGCAGCCGGCGTGATGGTCGTCTTTTACGCTCTTGACACAGTGCTCACAGATACTCAGAGAAGAATGAGAGTTTTTCGCTGTCTGTGGGAGCTTCAATTGGGTGAGAAGTACAGCTCCATGGGCAACAGCCTTTTAACGCATCGTTTACAGAAGCTATGAGTTTATGGGAGTGAGTGTGGGTGGGATTTTTTATTTTATTTTTTGCATGAAAACCGAAGTAAACAGCCCTAAGAACCTGATGATGTTTTTCCCCACTCCACCGTTGGATGCGAGGCTTCCCCTTAAGCCACTTACAGGAACGGGAATGAACACGACTGACATCTTGAACTTGAACGGAGTTCAAATGAAGTCTGTAGGTCCGGCTAGTCGAGAAACCAAACAGTTCGACAGGTGAAATGTAAAGAAAAAACTCCTATCTAAAGATAAACGACTTGGATGATGCCTTGCTTGAAGATTCCTCATGAGTACAAGCGAACGTGTTCTTAAGTAGCACACACACACTGCTGAGAGAGGCGAGTGGCTCATCAGTCGATTTTGTTTTGCACTGTGCAATTTTACTTGATGTCTGCAAGAAATCTCTTCCCCTTGTCATCAGAAGAACAAATCACAGCAATAAGATCACCGTCCACACTCCCCAGGTTTTTTTTTTTTTTTAAGCTACGCACAAATTACAAAGGGAATCTACAAATAGATCTCATGATCGCAAACTATGAGAAAAAAGGGAAGTAATTTACTAGATCTGATGATGTAGGAGTGTTTTTTTTATTTTTATTTTTTACAGATTGTATTGGACTGTACAGTATGTGAACATTTTATACAATAAACATAATTTTGCGTCAGTAGACATGGTGAAAGTATAGAAAAAAAAACAGTTGTAAAAAAATATATATGAATATATAACACATGAATAGGAAGAGTTAGTTCAAGTTAGTCAATGACTAGGACCATCAGTACAGTAGCATCCGTGGACCTTAGGGTTGGATGTAATTAGGGCTGTAGATATCAAATATTTTAGTAATCGAGTATTCGACCAAGAAATGTAATCGATTAATCGAGTAATCGGATAAAATGTACTTTTGCTTAATTAAACAGTAGTGTAAAATATATAAGGGAAACAAAGATTTAATTGGTTTTCTTTTTAGGAAAATCTAGTTTTATTTTTTAAATGCATACAGCATTTTATCAAAAATAAACATAGTCATTCTTCACAATACAAGGAAGAATTAAAGTGGACTGAGATGAATTAAGTGCATTACAGCGCCATACATTCTTATTTTAAAGTCTTTTCTCAGATGCAAAAACTAAAAAAATGCATTTCAAATGACTTTAAGTAACAAAAAAAACTAAGGCACACTTTAAAATGAATTTTTATATATTTTTATCTCTCCCTTCCATTTCGCAGCCCGCAACAGAACGCTCCCTCAAGTCAGTACACAGCTAACTGTTTGCGTCTCCTTCCGCTTCGTGGGTGACGTAATCTTCGTCTGTGTTTATTGGCGGGTTTGCATCCGGAAGTGCGCTGTCTCACACCAAACAAATAATAGCGCCAAAACATAACGCAAGCTTTTAAAATTACTTAAAAGAAGCTTCGAGGAAGAAGATTTTTTCCTCGATCATTTTTTGTAATCGAATTACTCGAGTTACTCGAGGAAACGTTTCAGCCCTAGATGTAATAGCAATGGTAGTGGTATGACCAAAAAAAAAAAAAAAAGTTGAATGAATTAATTAGTTGAATGAAAGTTGAATGAAAGTTAAATGATTAAACAGGATATTTGTGTTATTTTGGTTAAAGTTTACAGAGGTGGAAGATAACCAAGTGCATTTACTTTGTTACTGTACCCTTTTTACTTTTCCTCCACTACATCTTCGAACAAATATCTGTACTTTCTACTTCACTACATTCATACATGATGTTGCGTGACATACCATTAGTGGTGTGTAGCATTCGAGGAAGACTGCTGTCTATCATACGTAATTGCATGATGAACAGTAATTACATGAGTTGATCTCTCAACCATGCAGCAGGTGTTTGAAATCAGAAGCGGAGATGCCAACAAAACAGCACGTTCACATCCAGGAAGTGCTCAGACACACACAGAGAGAGACTTTTATTATGACTTAAAGGACGCTGTGAGCTATTTTTGATACTCGAGTACATTTAAAGGCGAGAACTTTTAGACTTTTACTCGAGTACAAATGTAAAGGGAGCACTTCAACTTTCACTTGAGCGGAAAAATCCTCAGCTAATGTAGGATTTTGTGCAGATTTTTATCATTGATGTCATTATTTTATCGCCATAGAAGTGAGTCAAAATAACTCCCACTACGTATTTGACCTTTCGTGAGTTTTGTGGGCGTCAACAAATGCAAACCTAAGCTTTAAAGAGCATGCTACCGCATTCGTGAATAAAATCTGATGCCTGATGAGGAGTGAGGGAGATATTATTCTGATATCATACATTAACTAACGAGTTTAATAGTCAGACCCTCGCACTGGTGCTTTTTAATCATTTTTCACATTTGAAATGCTCACACTGTGAAGCGCTTCAGTAAGTGGAACTGCTTACGTCTGAAAGGGTACACATCTGCCTTTAATAATCTTGGAAGAATTTGTTGTTATGAAACCATCTTAGGCCTAGCCTCAGCTGTGTATATATGCGAAAATGATAAATTAACAGGAAAAAAAAAAAGAACAGGAGGAAAAAAAAAAAAAATGAATGATTCATTCATCAGAGTGAGTCTCGAACACCAGACCCACAGAGGTTGTGTCTGAAGACTAAACCATCTCTGGGCTTGTTTTTAACATGTTCCCCCTCCCACCCAGCCCCCGCCCTACCTCCGGAAAACCAAAGTAGCACTTAACGTGATTATGATCGGTAGGACAGAACACTCGACGTAGCCTCTCTTGATTGGCGCCTCCCGTGGTGAAGTGGCGCTGCCTTTTGTTTAAGGCTCCAGCTCTGCCGCCACTCGAGGCAATGATAGATATTGTTATTCCAATGCGTGGGTCTATCTCCAGATGTTCCCTTTTTGTAATCGAGCACTCCTCTGTGGGAGAGGCCGAGAGAAAAATCGAGTGAGGGGGAAAAAAAAAAAACAGAGGAGGTCGTACTGTTGCACAAAAGGGCCTGTTGCTGATTGCTTTCCATGGGCTGATCAACCCAGCTGCATCCACTCCCACGGAAGAAAGGAAAGAAAGACGAGAAGTCGGTTGTGTTCCGAACATCACAGCTAATTTCCTGCGTTCCTCACAGACGAGCGGGTGACAAGTTCACAAGTCAGCTGTATTTTGGTCGAAAGCGTTCGCTTGATTTGCTGCATGCCGACACACGCTTGTTTTTTTTTTTTTTTTTTTTTCCCCTCCGCTTTCTGTCACACCGTGTTCTCCAGAATTGGCACTCTGTCTGTATGCCAGGATCTCCCATTGGTATTATTTATTTATAATTTTTTTTCCCAGGCATAATCCCCGCCATGCATCAACTGATTATTTTCCCCTCCTGCACTCTGCTTCACCTGCTGATGATGGGGAAATATGGCTGCTCACTCATGAGCTATGCATTTCAATGAAGCGCTTGTCAGGAGCCGAGGCCCTGCCCACTCAATATCGCTCACCGCCTCGGCCCCATCCTTCCAGGGAGCAGGGCAGCAAATTGAATTTTCTCTCCGACTCAGGAGCTTCATTCCTCAGCCGTCAGCAAATGGGTGACACCCCCAGTCGGTGTCAGGGACTCTCATTACTGACCCCCTTCACACCTTCACATTGAAGGAAAATCATGAGGAAATCCAGTATATCAGTGTATATTTGGGGCTAGAGCCGGCTGAACCCGTTACCTCGATGGATTTAATCAACCTTGATGTTTTATCAAGGAATCGAGTCTAGACTTTAAGTTTAGACCGAGTAAATCAAATCTGTTTTACAAGTATTGATGATGCGATATGCAACATTATGCGATATTATGTTGGTTGTACAGTATATCAACACAGTATTAAGAAATGAACGTAATATCTGATTACAGTTATAGTTTATGCAGAGATGAATCATGAACTCATAAGCTTAACCCGTCTGACAAGCGATCACACCAAGGTGCTCGTCCTGATTCGGTTGCCTAGAAACCGAACGGAAACGTGTGAACTGATATCATAACCAAATGTGGTTAGATTGTTAATCGGATTGTAATATATACACAGAGGGAAACAATTAGAGGAAATCTCGCACATATAGAAGTATAGGAATTCCAAGACAGAAGACAACCTCATGCCTCGTCCCCCCTCGATTTATGTAGAAAGTCCGAAATTCATCAGGCAGCTTCAACGGTTCATCTTCAAGCTGTGGCATTGCACATAAAGCTTATTATTATTCAGGTCAGGTTAGCATCATCTCTCTTTTTTTTTTTTTTTTTGCGCTCCTCAATGTGTTTGAATGTGAGGTGATTTCTTGGTAAAAACCAATCTAGATTTTAGTAAGCACTGTCCACCTTGAATCAGCTGTAAAAAAAAAAAAACATTCAGAAATGAAAACCAACCAACGAAAAAATATTGAGTAAGAAGCGGAATATGGAAAATAAGTCGACAAGATATTAACCTCTGGTTAATACCAATGGCATAAATAATAATAAAAAAAATTAAATCAACATTTTTTTTTTTGTTTAAGATTAATTAGCCTTTTAATAATATAAAATTTTGTGTCTCTTGCCTGCACTTCTTGTTTTTTTTGACTGCAGAAACATCATATTAATACAGAGTGAAGAATTAGGAAAAATTAAACAGTAAACGTGACGAATTTGCCTAAACCGCACCATGAATTTTATTATTTTACCAAACCAGCATGTTCTGAATAAAAGCTTGTACTAAAGAAATACACAACAACATGAATAAAGAAATTACAAACCAAGCACACAACAAAATGTAAAGGAACAGCTGTCGCGCTTAGCATTAGCGATGCACAGTCTTCCTCTTTTAATTAATGTTGAATTGTGCTCTGCAATTGATTGAATAAAAATCCAAATATGCAATATGGACTTGTGTAACTGTTTAATCACAAAAGAAAATGACAGTTTATGTAGTATAGTGGTTAGCCAGGGTCGAGGGTATGTTTCCAGTGCCGGGAAGGAGGATTTCCTCTGGTGACTCTGGTTTTCTCCCAGGTTACGTTAATTGCCGTTCCCTAATTGACTGTAGTATATAAATGAGCGTGTGAGCGTGTGTGCCTTGCGATGGATTGACGCCCCATCCAGTGTGCACCCTGCCTCGTGCCCTTAGTCTCCTGGGATAGGCTCCAGACCCCCCACAACCCTGTATACAGGATAAAGCGGCATAAACAATGTGACAATTAAATATTTTGGCTAAATCCTCTTAAATAGATATTTTCTGGCATTATTTGGTGTTCTAAACTTAAAAAAAAAGCTTCTTAATGGAAAAAGTTAAATTTTATTATTATTATTATTTTTACAACTTGATAATTAGGAAAAAAACTAACTTACTTGCTTGTATAAGCACAAGCATACGAAGCTCAGATTCAGGTCAGAGCTGCACTACCGACAGAGTCGTGCTGTTTCAAAAAAGTAATCTACACCTTAGATCAACAGGTTAGAGAATTTGACAGCACTGCGCTATAAACACTCTATCACGCAGCGCCTCATCCATCACTGCTCCGTTTGGAAATATTTCCAGTTACGGGCAGAAAAAAATGGGGGGCATTATGGTTCATATTTCAGTTTTTAAACATTACCGAAAAAAAAAAAATTCTACCTCAAAAGTGCTGGAAAAGTGATTGACCTGCACTTCTAAAGAAGCTGGATGAACCCTGGATGGTTGACCCTGGTTCTGTGATGGTGGATTACGCAACCCCATCCCCGCTGTCCAACCACAGAAGGTCTTACAGGTTCGCAGGTTTCTCGCGACATTCGAGTCGATGTCGAGGATCTCTCTTTGAATGTTCTCTGGCCATCTACTGTGATGAGGTGGTTTGGACACGTTACAGCGGGGAGATGATGAATATATGTGTAGAAGGATGCTGAGATCGGGGCTGCCAGAGGAAGACCAAAGAGGAACTTTATGGGGATATGAAGTTCGATGGTGTGAGAGAAGAGGATCCAGAGGATAGGGTTAGACTGAGGTAGATGACTCCTGAAAGGGAGCAGCCGAACTCTCCAGATCTACCGTGAATGAATTCACCTTGCGTCGGTCTCCTGATCCGCTGCATGACCTGCGTGGAGGATTTCTTTCATCTCAGCACTTTTACATCTGTGGCATCATTTAACACAAAACAAACAAACAAAAAAAAACCCTACTACTTTTTTTTCTTCTTTTCTTTCACTGCTCTAACTCGTGCTCTCAGTATCTCTGCTCTCTAACCACATTCTCCTGCCTTTAAGTGCATATCGATCCTGTTAGCATTTCATTACACATCACTATCCCCTCCTTCTTGTAAAAAGTTTCCGATTATTCCGCTTCACCGGGAAATAAAGGAATAAACCGTAAGAAGTTAATGAATTCCTGGGTTATGATGAGTAGAATAACCAGAACTTCTGCTTTTCCTCATCCTCCAATGTTGTTTTTTTATTTATTTTTTGTTTAAATTTAATCGCAGCGGCCACGCCATACCGTCCGATTCCACTAAATTACCAGCTTATTTTATCATTATTAATTCAAGTAGGAGAATGTTCTGGAATCCTATCAGCCCAGCGAATGATGGTGATGGACTCCTAATGTTTTTGATTTTTTTTTTTTTTTTTTAGTTTGACGAAATTCTAGTCAGGTTAAGAACTTTTTTTTTTTTTGCTTTACCTTAAGGAGTCACTGAGACATACATGCTAGAATTTGATTAGTAGATTCGGGGAGGCATGCAGCTTGTTGATTAGAACTGTACGAGGACTGCATGATGATGGCATCGGATGGCTCACTGCCTCACCCACCCATCTCTCTCTCTCTCTCTCTCTCTCTCTCTCTCTCTCTCTCTCTCTCTCCCTCTCTTTTTATCACACCCCTGTCCTAAGTCTTCCTTCGTCTCACTTTTTTTTTTGTTCCCCCCTCCCTTGTGATGGACTCGGCTCTTTTCCAATCTGGGAATCTCCACAAATATATATAAATATATATATATATATATACACACACACACACACACACACACACACACACACACACACGCACACACACTGAACAGTGCAGAAGCAGAGGCGAAAAAAAAAGACTGCCTTTCACTGCAGAGGGTGCACATCGCTTTTAATGCGTATGGTTGTTTACTCTCTCGCTCTCTCTCTCTCTCTCACTGCCGCCACACATTTCCCTCAGCGGCGAGGTGTGATTAAGCAGCACAGAGGAACCTCTGGCCACCGCTAACCCCGCAATCAGCAGGAACGGCCTTAATTCATCTCTGCCGAGCATCAAACCGGTGACCTTGTGAAATGGACCCGCTCTGTCCAGCCTCACGTGAGAGCATACACTTTAGTAGAAACTGGTACGGCTTTGCAGTTAAAATAAATAAATAAGTAAAAATAGGACAGGCGGAAATAAATGTCAGACGTGTCGTTACAAAAGGCTTTCGTCTCTTCTTTTTATTTATTTATTTATTTATTTATTCTCCCAGATACTGTAATAGACGCCTAGTTTATGTTGCGACGCTACAAAAGAGAGGACACGAAATGCGATGTGAGAAACATATCAAGGGCAACGGCGCCCATGTCGCGTTTGGTATAATACAATTAACCCGATAAAACAGCTTCATGGCATTAAATCGCATCTTTAATGGAACTCGCAAGGCCGGCTAGCGACCTGACTGCACAGAATATCATCAGTTAAAATGCTGTAAATTTTAGCACATTTTCTGATTTTTAATTTTTTTTTTTATAAATATGTATATACAGTAAACCGAGCATGAATAAACCAGGGTCTTGCATTTATTCATTTTTAATCTCTTAAAAAATGTCCTCATATGAAGAGTTGAAATATTCTCTCAATTACATTATTTCTCTCCGAGCAGCCTTAATATGTTAGGCACAAATGTTTTCAGCAGTGAGAACGGCGAGTTGATATCCACGCTCAAGTCTCAGGCACCGCCATTTAAACCCTGACATTCCGGACGTTAAAATTCTAGCAGCACACTTTAGCAACCGGTGTCGTCGTCGTTGTTCTTCTTCTTTTGGCTGCTGTCATTAAGGGGGTGCGCCACAGCGGATTTTCTGATCCGCATATCCAATTTGGCACAGGGTTCACACCAGATGCCCTTCCTGATGCAACCCTCCTCAATTTTATCCAAGCTTGCGACCCGCAAGGCCAGTGCTCCGACTTGCGTCCTCCTTTTTTGCTGTGGCTTTTCAGGTGGGAATCGAACCACAGGACAGTGTAATAGAGCTAAACTCAATTCTTTACGATGTGTAGTACAGTATCAGAATATGTTTCAAGATGAAAGAAAAATCATGTAGTCGTACAACATGTTAAAATATATACATTATGTCCCAAAAAATTGGATATCTTTTAAAATATGAATATCTGAGAAACTTACTGTACATGTTCTAAGCGAACGAAAAACAAAAGATTTTATTTATCAGAATTCCAACAACCTATTCAATCAGATTTAGATTTTCTAACCGATTTCACGAAACTCCACAAACGCACACCGTCTGCGACACGTCACAGGTCAAGACGGTAGTCCGACTCCTGCCGTACACGTTGTAGTGCATCTTGTGTAACCGCCTCAGTGATTCTCTGCTCGAGTTCCTCTGGGCTTGTATGAAGACATAGAACAAAGTTAAGTCAGGTTGAAATGGCCACCACGATCACAGCACGTTGTCTTTATCACTGAAAGAAAAAGTTAAAACGGAATAAAAAAAAGGAAAACATAAAACGTATTTAGTTTTTACACATCTCGTTAAAATTTGAGATCACTTGAGCGAGAATTGGCTTGAAATGTCATTAAGACGAAATGATGTCATTTATTGGGACACCATTGATTTAATAGTTGTTATACCATCTGTAATTTAAAAGAATGACTGCAAGTGTGAGCACCGAGCTTGTTTCCCTGTGATGGGACGTTTCCATCTAGGAATGACAAGGGGACTGCGACACCCGAGGCGTATTCCTCATGTCCAGTTTCCATTTGTCAATGCAGACAACCGGGTCTCACAAAGATTTCTACTGCTTTTGTGGCGATTTCAGGATATTCCACCTTGATTTTAAGCCAGAACGTCGACAGAATTGGAGTTTCCTCAAACAACCTTTTTATGGCCCGGTGGTTGGGGACCAATGCACTAAAGCACTAGGAGGACACACTGGGTACCGCGATATCCTGAAAGCTATCCAGTCTCCAAAATTCCCAGGTTTTTCTCAGACCTTCTATAGTATCCGAGAGAACCATATCCTTTCTTTCCCCAGACTAGCAACAACTTGTAAAGCCTACAGGAGAGAAGTGGAAAGGAACTCAAGACACGCTGGAATTTTTTATAAAGGCATCACAATTCTACCCCGTGCATGAAGCAGAGCGACGGGGCCATAAAACGGACAGGATAACATTCTCACCTCTGCAACGCGAGGAAAACAAGTTGAGCGTCAGGGTTATTGCTCTGCGCCCCATCACTCTTCTTCTTCTGCTGCTGCTGCTGCTGCTGCTGCTGCACTGGCAGCATGATTCAGTCATTCTGAGAGTGTGTCTGGAAAAAGTCTAGAAACATCAATCCTGCTTCTCCTCAATTCTGCCAGGCCTGCCTTCCAGTGATGCACAGTCTCAGAGGATTAACCCACTCACTCGCTCTTTCTGTTTTCATCTAAATGGTGTTATCCTGTTATTTCTCTCTCTCTCTCTCTCTCTCTCTCTCTCTCTCTCTCTCTCTCTCTCTCAGTCCCATCCCCCCCCCCTTCCTCCATCGCACAGTTTAGTTTTCAGTCTCCGTCTTGTGGTCAATTTCAGCTGTAATTTAGCAGTCTGAAGTGCACCCACGCCTCTTGACACTGGCTTTTGCAAAATTGGCTATTGATGCTTGCAGCACTTCTTCACTTGTGCCGAGGCAATTTTGCACGGCCGCGCGGATCGCCGTTCTCCCCGATGCTCCATGAGTGACATGATGAACAGCCCAGGGCCCTGAAGCCCTTTTGGCGATCCACGAAAAGGGCTGCAGATGATCGCAGCGAGGAACCAGAAATGGGTTCTTTCTCTTACTGTTTTCTCTGTTGACGGTGACGGATAGAGCAGCTCCTGCTGTTTAAAAAAAAAAAAAAATTTTTTTTTCTTTTTTTTTTTTAACTGCGCTCTGATATGTTCACGTATAACGATAGCACGTGGCGTACTTGTTTTACCTGCCTGTCTGATCGTTCAAATCGTGCTTGTTTACAGGATCACCAAACGCTTCTTAATGCCCCGCATCTATTTGGTGTTTATGCAGAGATTACTTCTCGGTCTGCATATCTGAACAGTTTGCCAAGGCTTTCGCAAATCCCCGCTCGTAATTCCGCTACAACGAGCAAGATCTTAAACATGCTGAATGTGCAAACTAGGGTTAATCTGCGTACGTGCTCGAATAATCAGTATTGTAGAGCAGCACATTCCTCTGCTTGTTCCATTTGAATTATGGGATTTCCCAAAAGACAACGGAGGCCAAAACCGCTCGAGACGCACAGCAATAAAATAAACATGTTTAGAATCATTAGCAATGCATTTCACTCCTTGCTCAGAGGACGGGTCACGATATAGTGAAGGAGGAGAAATCTGTCGATGGTGATGCAGTCGAACAAACACTACTGTGGAAAAGGATGTTGATTGATTCAGTTATTTATTTTTTGTTACTTTTTTTTCTTTTATTTGTGAAAATTTTATCTTTCTTATATGAGAGATTAGGACTCGGATAAAGTAATTGAGAGTCGTCTCATAGGGCAGAACATGAACTCTTAAGAATATACTGTATGTCTAGTGAAAAGTGAATAATAAAATAAAATAATCTGCTTGCGTTGGTGTACGAACATGCACACGATCAAAAGATTTGGACACCTGAGACTCTATCCTGCTCACATGAACATCCCGTTTCAGATTTAGTCCTTCTTAACTTTTGGCGTAATCTTCACTCTTCTGGGAGAGACTTTGCACTTACTGTAGATTTTAGGGTGTGTCTCTGGGGTTCAGCTTCCAGGAAAGTGCCGAGGTGATGTCAGGTGAGAAGGCCTGGGGGGGTGCGGTCAGAATTGCAGTTCAGATGTGTTTGGTGAGGTTGAGGTCAGGGCTTTCAAGTTCCAACACTGAGACCAATGATTTAACATAGAAAGACATTTTAAACAATTTTAACTCTGCGCTTCGAACTTTGCGGCAGTGGTTTGGGGAAAGAAAACATGTGAATGTGATGGCTAGGTGTCTACAGACTTGGAAATAAACTTCATTAATTGATTATGTAATTGATTAATTGCTTAGGTTGCCAACCTAACATCTTGTTAAAGGATCTCACGTAGGGGCAGTGATTGTAAAATCAATATTGTCTGGCTAACAACACACACAAAGTATGTTTTAGAGGGAAAGTTTTTAGAGTTATAGAGTAGCTTTGTTGCGGAGTGTTCTCGCTTCACTAGTACTAAAAAAAAAAAAAAGTTGTCAAGCTTGTATTCTTATTAGGGATCACGTTTAGCCTCTGCAATCTAGTGCAGGTTCAGATGAAGAGAATAAATCACAACACAAATGTGCATGAATACGCATTAGAAACATGTTGTCCTTGACATTATAGTTTCTCTCTCTCTCTCTCTCTCTCTCTCTCTCACACTATATATATATATATTTATTTATTTATTTTTCATTATATATCAGTTGTGTGTTAAGAGCCTTGCTACAGGGTCAACTTGGTGGTCGTGGGATTTGAACCTGGGACCTTCCGAATCATAGTCTAATGCCTTAGCAATGCCTGAGCAAATAGTTATATTTGGAATTTAGGAAAAATATTGTCAGAAAAAAAAATACAAAACTGTTCATCTCAGCAATACATGGAAAAAAAACACAAGAAATTTATTGATTATTTTATTATTATTTTTTTCCAGAATGCTTCTTTGCAATGTTTAACACTTTGCATGTTGTGTGTTAACAGCTGGGTGCAGAGTTTCGGTCATGAAGGCCTCGGACTCCTGCTGGACATACTGGAGAGGCTGTTGCACAAAAAGCAGTAAGAAACTCTGTTTCTTCCACTTTCTATATTTTAAATAGTTAGCAGGAAGGGTTTCCATTGACATTTACATTTAGGTATTTAGCAGACGCTCCTATCCAGAGCAAATTAGTCAAATGCTTTGAAGTTTTCGCCATTTGCAGATCCTTACACCGGGTTACTAGGTTACTAACAACTGTTAGCAAGGGTTTAGGGGGGGGTTAACACGAATACCAAACAGATTAAAGCTTAAAGATCGGCTGTTCGGACATCTAGAGGGAGTTCATTCCACAGAGAACAGTCTAAATACAGGTTTAAAGTAGTGTCTCTTAACCCAAGGTTTGTGAAGCATAGCACTGAAGCCGTGATGCATGTCCCTGTCTGTCTGTCTGTCTGTCTGTCTGTCTGTATATATGTGTGTGTGTATGTGTGTATAAAGAAAGAGCTCTTACAGTTATTGACCTGGTCACTTGAATTGAGTAGGTTTAATCGAAAACTCAGTAACTCTGAATCTTTGTGATTAAATGTAAACATGATCATAATGTAATTACTTGGTGGGTGTGAAGTTAAGCAATAAAAAAAAGTTCTACGACTCTGACAAATCTCTTTCTGGTTCTTACATCTGTGTTTTTTTTCCTTTCTTTTTTTCTTTTCTTTCTAATTTGCAGCCAAGACAAGGTTGATAAGCGGAGTCAGCACAAAGTCATCCAGTGCCTAAAGGCTTTCATGAACAACAAGGTAATACCGTGAGAGTCGAAGACAATCTAGCCATCACCTATCAGCCAAACTGGTTTTAAAGTCTTCAGAAGTAGTTTAAAGTCCATTAGGCACATTTTCTCATTTTAAAAAGGATATCCAGTGCTAAAGTAAAGTAATCAGTGTAGGAAGGATTTCTTTTAAATTTGGATTTAGGTTTAGATTACTTATTTCTCAATGAACTCGTGCTACTCTAGATTGATTAGGGAAACCAAGCTAAGACTGTTTAGTAATTAAAGACCAGGGCCCGTATTCACAAAGCTTCTTATAATTCTCTCGGAGAGCTTCTATCTTGGCTTAAAAAGTCCTAGTTGGAAGTCTTACACTAAAAGTGTTTTAGGAAATGTCTCAGAGCAACTGTGAGGAAGGAAAGTACAAAAACCTTTATCTTAGCAAGGAGGTGTGGTTGACCCCGTTGCTAAGGATGATGCAGCAATTCAAGGACTGTGGTTGGTTGATAAATAACCTCTGACCTCTGTAAAGGTCTTGAAATGTGCTTTTTGTGAAAATAGAATACATGATATTATTATAATAATAATAATAATAATGTTTGTATGTAAAGAAATTGTATAATCATGAATACAGGCTACTTTATGCAAAGTTTTTGTTATAGGCTCAATATCTTAAAGATAATTAAACAGCCAAATGTTGAAAATGTGTCGACTTTTGAAGCAATTTCCGTACAGTAGTTACTGTATTGAAGTTCTTACATTTATTTACCGTACTGATTTTATTACTTTGTAATTGATTTTAGATGGATGGGAGCAAAAATGGCTCAGCTTTCACCAAAGTACATGATTGCAGGACAGTCGGTTTAAGTTGCACTTTTGGATGGTATGTAGCCAACAATCGAAGAGAGATGGAAGGAAGTAAAACAACAAGACAACCAAATTGGACAGAAGAGCAGTGTTTACTTTTAGCTTTACGTTCAGTGTTTGGAGAATATTTCTTATTACCGCCATTTTGGTTTCCACTATAGAAACTCTTAAGCCTCTTCAAATTCCTCCTCTCTACTCTTAAAAAGTTTTACCTTAGGAGCTGTTTTTAGTGCTAAGATGTTTTGTGAATCTTTACTAAGATTTGGTCCTAAATTTAAGTAGAAATTCTAAGAAAATGTCATAATTCTAAGAATTCTCTTAGAATTCAGTCACTAGGAGCAACTTTTAGGCTTAAGAAGCTTTGTGAATACGGGCCCTGATGTGTTGCCCCGTAGTTTTGTGGGACCACAGCTGTACACCGTGTTTTTGTATACACTTGGAAGCAGACAGCCCTTTACTGTACATGCGACGTCATCAATGACGTCGGTCTTTTCTGAAATCTGTGTGCACATAGCAAAGCCAATCTCATCTATACAGCAGGAAGGCACTTTTTATTTTATTTTTTTTCATCAACATAGTGTTCTTGCATGCTTGAGTCTGTGATGTCCCCTGGCCTCAGTCACCTGCTAACAGGCTACGCATCAGCTGCAAAGTGTTAGAAGCTGTCTATGAATTTTAACTATGAGTTGTCAAGACTTCTCAGGAACTAGCCAGCGACCTGGATGCTTCCGTTTTGGATACGATAAACTGTGTAGTATCTATTGGAGCAAGATATTTAATAGTTGGTGCACATGGTTGGATTTAGCCATTTTAGCAGATTTGCATGAGAGAAGTAAGTATTTAAGTATTTTTTTTTACTACTACTAACTACAAATTTGTCAGATTTTGTAGATTTTACAATCCATTATAAAAGTTTACGAACTACCAGCCATATTTGCAAATCTTAAAAACCGCTACGATGGTTTGCATCCTAATGCTATATTTCAAACTTTTGTGTGTGGGGAAAGCCCCATAACAATGATAAACAATCCTTTATGTTCATGAGATTTGACGTCCCATTTGACGAAACAGACTTCTGAGTAGATTTTCGGAAGAGCCATTATCCATTCATCTTCAGTAACCACTTTATCTCGGTCAGGGTTGCGGGGATGCTGGGAACTCGAGCCGGGAATACACCCTGGGATGAGACTTCAGTGAAGAACAGAGCACCGTGCGTGCACAAGCAAACTGCATCACGTACAAATTCTGTCAGCGTTTCAGACTGATCGTGGAATAAAAGTTGAGGAAAAGACAAATACATCTCGATTACGTGTGTAAAATCATTCAAGCAACAAAAATGCTTAAAACCAGATCGCAATAAGTTGTGTGTGTGTGTGAAGCAGCAGACAACTGGATTTGGAATTAATCAATGCTTGCACTGTTCTTACCGCGCTAAGGTGAGTCTCAACACAATAAATGCGTTAAAGGAAAACTAGACAAGAGGAAAAGAAAAACAAACAAAAAAAACCCCTTGATTTGTTTTTATAGCATTTTTGCTCTAAGTCTTGTAGCCTATACACATAATTTGCTTGTCTGGGTTTTCTGGGCTAGTCATTTGTCCAGCCATGTGCCTCATCGATGCTGGACTTGGTGTGCTTATTTTGATCAGCAGGCCACAGTCAAGTCTGCTGTTTTTGTATGGACCGAGCTGATAAGCGCCGAGCTCCAGAGGAACGGGCCCGTCTCCTGTCCACTTCTCCGGACTCAGGAGGGGGTTCCTGGACACAGCTGTTAGACATGTCTGGAGGGGCGTTTAATGATTTGGCCACCGCTGTTAGAGAAACCTGATAGAAGTGGGTCTCCACTGGGTCTTCTGATGTGCTGCAGTGTGAAGAATCTGAATCTCCCTCCTTGTCTCTCTCTCTTTTTTGTTTGTTTTGTTTTTGTCCTAGTTCTCTCAGCCACAAAGCAGAGACAGACGCAAACAGATGGTTTGCATAGCAGAAACACTTAAATGGCTGGAAATCAATGACCATTAGCATGTTCCTTAGTTTTACGTCGCAAAGCTGAGCAGTCAAAAACGATCCGAGATATAGAGCTCATGCGCCACACGACACTTCTGAACAGTCTGGCTCACTGGAGTGTTGTTATTTCCGTCATTTTATTATTATTATTTTTTTCAATTCAATTAGACCTTGTGCCTTCGAGTTTATTTAATGTCTCATTTAAGCTAATTGATATATCCATCAGTGTCTCACAGAGAATACCTGCCATTTGATTACATCAGTATGCACCATCGTGTTATGCATAACCAAACCATAGAAAAAGGACACATTAAATTAAAACACTGAACATCGTGTCTGGTTGCGTTCTGTTTTGCATTTCTTTATCAGCACACGGGTAGGTTCTGTATGTTGTTCAGTGTATGGATGGATATTTTATTGATCCCGTAGGAAATTCCAGATATCCAGCAGCCATAGAGACAGTAACACAAAGACACAAAGGTTGTAGATTGCACACTGTATATCTCACATATAGTCAGTACACACAGGGTAATGTGAGAACTGACCAGAGGTTACTAGTGCGATGAAAATCTTAGGACAAACACTGCAAGATATATAAGGAGTATATAAATAAAGCATATAAATCAAATGATGAACGTAAAAAAAAAAAACAATAACAGGAATAAAAATCCAGATATTTAATGTGGGCCTGCTGTAAAATATAAAACTTTTATTCTGTTTTTAATATACACGTGTAAAGCAGGTGACTAAAAACCAAAGTAATATTTATTTATTTAAGCCCTGTCTTTCATAAAAATGAAGTTCCCACGTGATGCAGTTAACATCCGTGTTATCTGACCAGACAACAATTATTCAGAACTCTACTGATACAAACACCTACAAACTTTATTTTATTTTTTTATTCAGGTTTTGGGTTAAGGGCTTCTTCCTTGTGTAACAGCCTCTCAAGCCTCTCTTAATGGGCCCTGAGGGTTGATGGTCCCTGTTTTAATACTATACCTCCTTTACTGTTCAGTTCAACCGTTTGAACCATTTATTTTTAGATAAAATTAGATTTTTCGATTTCAAAACGATAATTTTTTGTAAAATTAATAAAAATGAATAAAAAACACTAGAGGGTATAGTTTTTTTTATTTTTAATATTTTTTTTTTTATTTAAGCAAAAACAATATAACCAAACTTGAACTGCTTTAAGTTCAAGTTTTCTTGTTATTTTAGAAAAACAGTAAATGCTACCTCTTTTTGGGATTAATAAAATGCTAACTTTCATCACTCTTCATAAATTCTGGTTATTCTTGCAAAATATGAGGGATTAGTAAAGTGCAGGCAGGTAAAGTGCAGACCTAAATTACTTTTTTAGAATAAACTAAATAGTTGTAAAAATAGGAGAAAAAAAAAGAAGAGATTTTTTTAAAATCACTGAAGAGAAGCAATTTTGTAAACCACATGCAACTTGCGTGTTAAATAAAATCACAGGTGCCTGACAGCATTTTACATGTTTTTAGCAAGGAACACAAGTTTGTCCACAGGCTTGAGACACGTCCTGTGGCATCAATAAGATCCATTAATTTATTATTTTTTTTACATCGACATAAATCAAAAATTCTGGTTTGAAAGTTTATGTTCACATACAATTGATTCTTCTAATATCCATGGTACATTCAGTTGCTTTTAAGGAGAAACTGAACTTTTTGAGGTCCATGTTTTCTTTCAAAGGTCTTGGCGGAGTTGCATGGATTTTCTCATGGTGGCAAGGACACTAGGTTTAAAGTGCCTCCAGCCACAGTTGTTCTCCAAACAATCTCCTAATTATTGCTTTAAGTAAATTTGAAGCTTCTTATAGTCTGGAATATTTCAGATTGTTTAAATAGACAGATAACTTAAAACTTTTAGGGGTTAATTTAAACCTTTAGAGACGCTGGAACTCTGATTTAGTAAATAAAAACTTTTTTAATTAAATAAAAAAAACTTGACACTGATTGTTCTAAAATTACCTGTGATGTGAAAAAAGTATTATAAGTAATATAATATAAAAGTGAGAGCTAAAATATATATTTTTTCTGTCTGTCTTTTTTTTTTTTTGGTGTCAACTCTAGCTTACAAATAACATTTATTTATTCAGAGCTCTTTGCCTACATCAAGTGACACGAAGATGAAAACTTTATTGATCCCGAACGTCTTTAGATAAACTTGTGTTGGATCATAAAAAAGTAGTACTTGGAATTTATACCCATTAAAGTTCAGTGCAACTTTTAGTAGAACGCATTTTGAGTCACTATATCTTCATTTCAGTCGCTATATTTAAATGAAAAAAAAAAAGAGAGAAATAAAGCATTTAGCATTGCAGTTTTATATTGAAACTATATACTTTTACCGTGAAGCGATCTCTCAACCGTTTGGAAGAGGCCTATTATAGGGGCTGTTAAAAAAAAACAAACCAAAAAAAAAAAAACATTGATTTATTGTTGCTATTTTCTTCACGCCAGGAAAAAGAAGAAGAAGAAGAAGCATTTATTTGTCACGTGAAATAGTTTCTCAGCATATCCCAGGTATAAATCTGAGGTCAGAGCGCAGGGTCAGGCAGTATATGGCACCCCTGGAGCGGACAGGATTAAGGGTCAAGGGCTCAACCTTGGTGGAGCTGGGGCTTGAACTGCTGATGTTCTGATCAGTAACCGAAAGGCCGTAACCTTCTGAATTATAACTACATCGGTTTTTTTTTTTTTTTTTTTTTTTTTTTGGTCCTCTATTTTTTCCCCCCTAGTTAGGATGTTAAATGGTTAAACCCTGTAAACAGACACACACAAACCACACTGTCAGCCTTCCACATGCTGTGTAATCAGGTAGGGAGAGCGTTATTTACCCACAGGCTCGCCGCCACTCCAGAGTTCTCCTTCCTCCTCCCTGAGGCATCCTGGGACACATTCCACCGACAGCGCCTGCCAGCCAGGTGTTCCCGCCCAGCTGGCACCTTCTTCAGAATTAAGACGACGAGCAGCATAAAACGTGTTAAAGACATTCCTGCACATAAGCCGCACACTCGTCCAGCTCAATCCCACTGCACACTGCCTGCAAGGTTACCAGCATGTTGTTCCTGCCTTTGAATCTGAATGAGGAGAATGGAGGAACAGCTGTTTTCCAAATGAATTGCTCCTACCTTTTATGTGCAACGGTCACAACATCTCAGAGACGTGGTCTTGTAAAACCCGATGCCGCCATTTAAAGTGGTTTTACTCTTTCCGAAGGATAAAAAATAATCAACCTACAGATTGAACATTTCCTAAATACATATTTAAATACGTTTCATGTCCGTGAAGATTTTGAGTCATGTGACTCATCCAGATACGATTAGGAGATTAAATGAGCTCTCGTTGTCAGCGCATTAACAGTCTTAAGTCTGCTCCTCTGTTTGATGTTCTCTTTGACTTTTGGGCTTTCTTTAAGGAGTCCCAACTGCTCTTGTCATTCCAGACCAGAGAGACTTTGCTGTTTTGCGTCTGTGTTAAATTCAAGCGCCCTCTCTCTCTCTCTCTCTCTCTCTCTCTCTCTCTCCTTTTATTCTGACATTTGCATATCCCTGATCGCATTTGTGCTGTTGTCATTATTCCAAGGACGGCACACCAGGCTACCAGGCAGCGCTGCCTCTAGCCCCAACTCGTGTCCTTGGGTTTTTTTTTTTTTTTTTTTTACAGACGTGTCACTATGAATTTAAAACTCTAGGTAGACGTTTTTCCATGTTCATATTTTTAACCGAAATTCCCACTTGCACCACTCGTTATGCCTCCAAGCAGAGAGACCTTAGTCACGTATTTGATTTAAATGTTAGGGGAATTGAAAGGGGAAGGGAAAAAAAAAAGGCTCTTGATTTATGTGTGAAAGATGAGAAGTGTAATCTACGATCAGTTAATTTAAGCACATCTTATGCTTTTATTAGCTTGAGATTGTGTTATGGCTGCACATTTAGTTCATTCCATTCACTCGTGTGACCCGGTGACCCTGTGCCTGCTCAGCTTGCTATACAAACACATGTATTTTACTTTTTTCTTTCTTTAACAAGCATACAAAGGAACTAAGGAGGTGAGAGAGCTAACAGAACATAAATCATGCACTGGCATTGTCACTCAGTAATCTGCCCCCAAGGCTTAGTCCACGGCTGTGCCCTTTAGCGTTTAGTATGTGATGCCTTCTGGACAATTTATGGTGTTAACAAGTGGTTATTTATATACTGTAAGTGCAAATTAAACTACAGTTTCATACTCCAAATATGTCTGCTATCAATCTAGCAATACAGGTGCTCATGCTATTCACTTCTGACCTAAAGCTTTAAAGAAATAGCAAGCTGTTAATGTTGTACAAAAATAAAGATGTAGTATTGCTTTTAACCCTTAAAACTCAAATGTGTCCTGCCTTTTAAAATTTTTGTTTGTTTTTCTTTTCTCACGACATCACTGTTAAAAAAAATGACTTGTGCTAATCCGCTAGTTCATCGAGTTATTAGCTCGTGTATTCTTTCAACATGGCTCATGGCTATCCCTGCAAAATTCATTACAAATATTTTAATCACCTGAGATGTAATTTACAAGCGTTTAAGCAGGTTTGAAATGTTATAAACTCTACCATAGTTCTAATTTTAATCCCCCATCCATTTATACCTTCTAATTCCATGTGCTTTCCCGATTTTTATTTCTTTCTACACTGTAAAACAAAGCTGAAAGCATCCAAAATATGCAATAATCTCCTTCCAACAGTTGATATTGAGACGAATCTGCTACTCCTGCTCTGTAAATCCTTCATAACGGCTCTGATCTGAGGTTCTGGTTGTTAATTGGTGATTTCGGAGTCTGTTAACTCTAAATGAAAGAGTTTTTGGTCCTGCTTTCCTGGGAAGGTCTTCATGAGAGACAGTTTCATCATGGTGCTTCAATACTACACAATACTGTTCTTGCAAAAACAGCTGACCTTTGTAGCTTCAAATAAGGACTGTGGCTATAGTTGCTTAGATATCTAATTCCATACATGTTATTTCATAGTTTTGAAATCTCCAGTATTGAATTAGAAGGTGTGTGGAAACTTTAGACCGGTATAGTACAGAATAAGGATATTTTTGAAAATGTATTTTAATTTTTATTCCCCCCAATTATAGTATTTTAGGAAATGTCTCTGTGCAAATGAAAACGCAAGATTCCTTTCAAACACCCTCATGAGCAGTCCTATAATTAGTATTTCAGGAACTGTTCTATCAAATGTCACTGTAATAATGCTGCATTCGACTAAAGGATGTAACTCAATTTCTGACCTTCAACTCGGAAGAACCAAAGAAAAGTTCTGTGCAAAAGCCTTGAGCCACCCATGATTTCTTTATAATAAATTTAATCCAATGACGTAGTTTAAATGAAAGTAATGGGAACAAATGTTTTACTGTGACAGCCTGCAAAGATACAAATAAAAAATCTTGTGTACAGTAACTACCTCAGCAGCAACCTCATTTCCCCTCTCGTCTGTTCCAACTACGCAACATTCAGTACACTCACCGGCCTGATCGTCTGTCATCATCTGTACCTGTTTCTCACCGGCTCATGAATTAAGTTAGGTGTTTCTATGCTTGAATAATTCATAGGTCACTGTGTGGCTCAACAGACAAAAAACATTCCTCTGAAACTGCTCAGGTTTGCAAGGGGACTGGACTAAAAATGAGAGACGAAAAGTCCTTCAGGAATCCTAGATACCTACAGTATTCCTCAAGAGTATTTCTCAAGACTGCATTAAAAATATACAAGGAAGTCTGTCTGGCTCTTTGGAAGTAAACTATAATGAAATAACAGTACGTTAGATTTGTTCAGTGGCTTTAGTTCAGAAAACATCCAGGTATAATAGGTTGTTAAATCTGTAACCCTGACTATACGGTGTACTGGTTTAAGGAGGAAAATTATATACCTCACTCCTCACAGCTGACAAAAGTCTATGCCCCACAAATGTGAGGCTAAAAATTATGTCATTTCAAGGTCCGACGTTACATTTCCTAGGTCGGTTAAATCCATCTTAATGTCAGCAGTAGACAAGAAGAGATATGCCACAACCTTGACATTCATTAATCTCTAGTCAGAAGATGGTCAGAGTCAGAAAATGGCCAAATTACAAGCACAACAATCCATATGTGGAAGCACGTGACGATGTGCAGCTACTGCTTAAGGTTATAATTGGGTCTTATCAGTAATCTCTGCCCGCAGTACAGTTTATAATAATAAACAAAGTGAAATTAAACAGCAAAAACATCAGCAAGTAAAACCAGAAAGTCACAACCTGATCAATAGCCAAGATAATCCCTTCATTATATGAAAGCTACCAGTCCAAAGGATACAGGAGGAAAGGCCTACTTGTTTATTTGGTGTATTTCTGTGTTTTTATGCCTGCTCACAAACCGTAACATGACCAGGAAACTAAATGCACCAGTAATTTAAAGTCTCGCATTTCATTTCTAAATGAACCGGACACAAAGCAGAGAAGTGAAACTGATAACATCAGAGCGCGTATTCAGAAAGCTTCTTAATCCTAAAAGTTGCTCCTAATGATGAAATTCTTAGAAAATTCTTACAATTATGACATTTTCTTAGAATTTCCCCTTAAATTAAGGACTAAATCTTAGTTAAGATAAAAATGAATCACGAAACATCTTGGCCTTAAAAACAGCTCCTAAGGTAAAACTTGTTAAGAGGAAAAAATGGCGGAAAGAAGAAATATTCTCCAAACATTGAACGTAAACGAACTTTAATATAGTAATTACTTTATGGAAATCGGTTGCTTCAAAATAGACACATTTTCAACATTTTCAGAAATTTTGCCTATAACAAACTTTGCGTAAAGTTTAGTCATGACTATACAATTTCTTTATATACGAACATCATGATTTCACTGTCTATTCTATTATCTCATATTCTGTTTTCACAAAGAGCACATTTTAAGACCTTTACAGATTTTCTAATCAACCAGTCGCAGCCTTTTGCAAGCAATCGCTTGCTTTGGGCTAACACCACTCTGATTGATATTAAAGTCCAGCAGCAGCGTCTCTCCAACCCAGACAGCATAACTCCGTCGGACTCTCTGGACACAACTGGCCGTGGCATCATCGGGATTTGAACAGAAATCCCAGGGCATGGCTTTTCTCTTGCACCACTTTAAATGTAAAGCCTTGAGCACGGTTTAAATTCCAAGGCAAAATGAGGTTTTAATCTTCCACTAGACCACTTGATACGTGAACAGCAAAAAAAAAAAAAAAAGTAGTATGAAGACGTCAGAGTTAACGAAAATTTCTCCACTGTAGTCACTGATAGGAGTAGGTGGCTGATGGCTAATGTAGATATTTCTCTGTGTTATCAGTATGGACTGGAGCGGATCCTCGGGGAAGAGAAGAGCTTGGCACTGCTGGCCCGAGCTATGGATCCTCATCAACCTGCCATGATGACGGACGTCGTCAAGCTGCTCTCTGCCATCTGCATAGTCGGAGAAGAAAACACGTACGTTTCCCTAGTGACCACTTTGTGACCTTATCTGATTCTGATAAATGTGTTCTGATAATTCTGGTAGCTATACATAAATTATACATACTGTACAACCTCCATGTTCCATCCACCCACTAATTAGCTTAGGCCATGTCTAAGGTAGTGGAGCTGATAATGTACACATTCTTTTTAAAAAAAATTTTTTTGTGTTTGTACATTCTGTGTAACTTACTTGGTTTTATCAATGGAAAAAGACGAGAATAATAGGAACTATACTATATAAATAGGTGCGAGGAGAAACGTCCAGCCTTCCGCAATGCCACTTTTGTGTCACCTGTAAACACAATAAGGAAATAGAGTGTTATTGTGAGTATCATCCTGTGTGTGTGTGATTGTCTTGGAGACCCGAGCTCAAAGCGAAGCCAATTTGTTTTCCCTCAGAAAACTACTTTCATCACAAGTGTTGTGTTATGGAGCAAAGTGAAATTGAAATACAATGATTCGAATGATGAAACAGAAATAGATGCAACTGGCATCTAATCTAACCACCCAGACTAGTTTTACACTCTATGTAGTCAAACGTTTATGGACAACTGACTGCGCTTTTTATAACCACCTCATTCCATCCTCCACTCTTTTAGGAAGGCTTCCCAATAGATTTTGGAGCATGGCTCTGTGGATTTGTTTAGTTTATTCAGCTATAGAAGGGCAACAAGCGAGGAGGTCCGGGGTGCATTATTCCAGTTTTTATCCCAAAGGTCTTCGGTGGGGTTGCAATCAAGGTACCTGGACATTGATTGCAGTCCTCGCAAGCCATGTGTTCATGGTGCCCAGAAACATTGTCATGTTGGGGTTTAGGTCTCTTAGTTCCAGTGAAAGGAAAAGTAAATGCTAAAGGGTACAAAGTAGGGGTTGGAATCACCATGGATCTTATGATATATCGTAATGATAACGCAATCATAATTTGCTCCTTTCACACAGGACCCTGTACTGCCTGCCAATGTGTAAATAGTTTAGTCTCCATCACCTGCAGGATTATAGAGGAAGCGCGACGTTTTTACCACCTCAAATGGAAACGTAATACGCTAGCGCCCAAACGTTTGGGATCACTTTCTAACTCCATGGTCGTTCCTGATAGTTATTTCTTTCTACACTGTAAAGCAACATCGAAGGCATTTTATAAATATGCAATAATCTCATTTAAACCATAGACTTAATATCTGCAACTTATGATACGCAAGTGTGTTAATTGGTGATTTTTAAAAAATTTTTTATTAAGCTGGTAACTTTAAATGAACTCCTCCTCTGCACCCGAGGTAAGTTTAGGTCTTGCTTTCCTGCGATGGTCTTCATGAGAGCCAGGCTTATCATGGTGCTTGATGGATTTCGCAAATGCACTTGACAGTACTGAGAACTGCAAGAACTATTCCAGAAAGGCTGACCTTTGTGTCTTAAAATAACAGCTCAATGTTCTCCCCAGTATTGTTGTAGAATGTAGAAAATGACTCACTAAACAAAAAAAAAAAAAACAACAACAAAAAAAAAAAGGAATTTGCAAGTGATTCCAAACTTTTAAGCGGTAGTGTATATATAAATAAATTAACAAATTAAATAAAATGAATTGCATGACAAAAGTCAGTGCCCTCCCCCCCATGTTGTGTGTAGTATAGTTTCAAAACAATATATTATATAATAGTTGTATATAATAGCCCAATATGTTAAGTATTTTTTAAAAATAATATCTTAAAGTAATTTCTAAGATCTAATTAAGTAACTTTCTGATCTCATTTTGTTTAATGATTAAAATTGTAACAGAAGAAGAACTGGTCAGTTGTTCACATACTTTTGACCATATCGTCAAAAGTATGTGAACACCTGGCCAACATATTTCGTCTTTGAAGGAAGCAGAAGCAAATACATAATAATAAATGCATAAGTATCGAGTAATTTCACAATGTCTTCAATACCTACATTTACATGGTATGATCCAATGAAATGAACTTTAATAATTGGTGTGAATTTTTGCATTCACTGTTAATCGTTGTCATCAGTTTCATATTATTATTATTACTACTACTACTATTGTAATTGATCTATTTATTTTGTTTTGCTTTACAGCATCACGATGTGCCAGATGACACACTGCTAGCTTATAAAAACACTAGTCATATAGTGCTCCATTTTCAACAAATCCTTGTTAAATGTATTAATTTATTTTTATTCCTTATCTCTAAACCGACCCGGATCTACATTTCTTGCATTCTGTTTTTTTTTTCTTCCTTTTTTCTTCTTCGCCCAGAGATGATCTCTGTAGCATACGTTTGTCACAAATGAGCAGAAAGACTCATTAGTAGTACTGCGTGCAAAACATCACCTCGGTAACCATGCCAAATAAACACGGCCGTGATAAAAAGAGATGCAATTTCTGGGTGGAAAAAAAAAAAAACAATACAAAAAACAGTTATTAGGTGCAGTCCAATCATTTTGAGAAAGTGCGGGGAAACTGTACCAGCGAGGAAACTGTAAAAGCGAATGAAAGCCGGTGTCAGGAAAGGGCAAGGGAAAAGAAGCCGTAGCGCTGCCTAGAGAACCAGCCCGAATGAAAGCAAGTAACAAAAGACCCGCGTGCTGCGTTTTAGTTTTAGCCTTTTGTCCACTGATGTATGATATTTTTCTGTATGTGTGTGTTCAGCATGGAGAAGGTGCTCGAAGCCATCACCGGTGCAGGAGAGAGGAAGGAGACCAGCCGCTTCAGCCCGATAGTCCAGGGTCTCACTGACCGCTCAGTCCAGCTCCAGGTGAGACGTGTGATGATGATGATGATGATGATAAACCCACACACGTTCATTTAAAACGACATCATGTACAGTACATACAGTGCATCACACCATAATTAATAAATAAATAACTATCTGATATGAAATGATTTTGATCTGATTCCATACTCCGTCGAGGTGTAGAGGTTCAGCACGCACTCCAAGGTGACGTTAATTAATATTTACTAGCGAGTTGTCTTCAGGGTGCTGTCGAGAGCGAGATCTCCCCACGGAACAACACAGTCGCAACTTACAAAGCAAATCCCCCGAGGGAGCAACGAGTTGCCGAAATAAATCGCTTGCTCCTGGCTCCAGCACGGCATTAACATTACAAACCCCACAGGAAAACTCAGATGGAGATTTTTTTTTTTTTTACTTGGGTTTTGCCTGGCATAACTAGCAAGTCACGTCTAACAATAGCACAGTAACATTACAGCCAACCTGGCAGCTCGCTAATCGTCGGATCTGGCAGGGTACGAGAGTCTTTGGAACCAGTTACTTTTTTTGGAATCTCTCGTTTTAGTGCCATCTTTCTTTTCTTTTTTTTTTCTTTATTTCTTTTTTTTAACTTGGGATTTGCTTCCTTTAACACTCAGGCTGGTGAAATAATACTCTAGCGTACTTTAATCCACTGCAGCGGTAGCATTGATACAAAGCACCTGGCAAAGTGCAATACCTAATGGTGCAACGCATGACAACGTGTTTCATTATAACGTTATACAGTATCAAATCACGTAGAACGTGACGATAAACCGCAGTTTATGCCGTGATCTTAGGACAAACGCGAGTTAATATATAAGAAATCATCCGCTCGTTCTCTCTCTAATTACCGTGAATGTTTAGCACATGCAGTTTAGCACAGTGACATTTTTGTAATGAAATGCAGTTATACTTTAATTTTCACTGTATATTCCATGTCAAAATATAACCGGTAGATATACCCGGGGCTGGCTGACAGATCTTGCAATAAATTTATTTTCTGGTTTCTTGATATCACTAGGCTTGTAACCTTGTTGTCACAGCGTGTGATCTGATTTCTATGCCTTTTTTCCAGGCTGTGCATTTTTTCTTGCTAACACAGCAAAAGTCCACAGATAAACATTATTTTCTTATGAAAATTTACCAAGTTTCTCTTTTTTAAATGTATTTATTTATTTTTATTTTTAAAGTTCAAGTAAGACCCCTAGTTTAGGTCTAATTACGGACTAAATATTAAATATTAGTCATGCAATTATAAACTAAATATTAGTCATGCAATTTTTATTATATATAATATTATATATAATTATATATATATAAAATAAAATTGCAGTCAGAGCAAGTATAAATACAACATGCTTGAATTTATATTTAAAAAATTATTATAAAAAAATCTGCTACTATTAGTCATGCAATAGTTTAAAATTTTTTCCCCCCAACAGTCTTTCAATCTTCCCTGTAGAAGCTGGACTTTCTCACTGTAATTCCTTCCGGAGCCGAGTTCTTAATGTGAAAATTCGTGTTGCGATACACATTTCCCCACAGGACATAATGTAAATGCAGATGATCCGTTCCAGCCATCCAAAAAACTTCAATTTCCAACACTATAATCATATTTTTGCCTATAAAAAACACTTAGAAAAGACATGTAAATGAAGTAAAATATGAAATAAACAGACATTAAACCTCACTCAATTTTAATTTATGATTCCTTTTGGCACCAGCGGCTTTACAAACGAAACTGAAAGTGGCTCTGTTTTTTTTTCTTTTTTCTTTGGGACCCATGGTGCTATGTCTTTACAAATTCTTGAAAAACTTGTAAAAAGAAACAAACAAAAAAAATCTTAAACTCTGTAAACTTGTTTAGCTCGACTTTTCACTGACGCAAGCAAGGATTTGAACGCCTCCCAGATGTACACGCGACTTACCTGGAATTTGTTTAGCTTGGATATGCCGAAAAATATTTTTTACACCTTTGCAAATTTCTTGGAAAAATTTGAGGTGAATGTTCATGAAGGAGGTTCCACTGTGTGTATGTATATTTATACCTGTGTAAACCTGAAACCTGAAGAAATGGAAATGTGTCATCTTCGCTAAATACAGAGACACCATTGATGATATTAGAACATTGATGATATTAGCTCGTAATGAAACCTATTAATTATACTAGCAGCCTGTCGTGCCCCAACCGGATGGGATTAGTGTCTCTGCAGATGAACCAATCGACATATGAATGATTCAAACTGTCATGTCTTGAACTCCGATAATAACCGGATGTTCCGCCGCTTTCCATTCTTTCATTAGCGGTGTTTTTTGCTAATACTTTTGTCTTGACTAAATGAAACTTTTTTTTTTTCCCCTCAAAGGAAATTCTTCATTCATGGTAAATGGAGAACAAAAAAAACAAACACCTTTAAAAACTAATTAAGTTTACAATATGAGACGTTACAAATAATGTTAGTCGTAATGAGAACTAAAAGCGGATAAAACGCCAGTTCGTTGGCTTTGCTCTCTGGCATCAGTCAGCGTAGACGTGTTTATACAGATATTAGCAACAGATCAATAGTTAAATGTCATGTGGAATCTTTTCACCTTTTCCACGAAGGACATCAGACAAAGGATTCGTAAAAGGACTCTGGAAATGCGCTATTAAGTTTTTTTATTTTTTTTATTTTAAATGCCTCTCATGACCATTTCAAGACATGGATTCGCACACTAGGCGGCCAAACGCGTCACAATAAAAAAGTTTGTTGGAGAAAAACAAAACAAAAAAACCTGTAATTTTTACAGGGAAGGAAGGAAAAGAAACACCAATCTGCACTGGCAACGGAATCCCAGAGTAGCACCTGCAAATGATGAAATTAACCCAGGTCCCCATGTAAATCTTACACCAGCTATAAATAGGGCCATAATCAACCAGCAGATGCTGCGCTGATGATCCTGATATCAGGACAGTGCTGAGAAAACCAGTAAAAGTGTATTAACAAAATGAGAAAAGAGGCCGGAGTGTCATTTACTGGCGACATAAGCGCTTAGCTTTGCTGTCGCAGCCGGGTGTGTTCACTGCGTGTACACTATTAAGCCAAAAGTTTGCAGACACTTGACCATGACAAATTGTGGGTGAGTGGGCATTACTGAGATAAGTCATATCAACAATGTGACTGACTGGAGATTAATTTCCACACCTTTAACCAAGGAAGGAACGATACTACTGTACGTTCAAGGGCGAGACAAAAATGATCCGCACTTCAATTATGTTAAAACGTCTGCAGGCTGCACCGTCTCATCACCGTTTTCTGTTCAAAAGTCAACCATTAGCTGGAAAATTCATCAACGCTTATAGTTTTCTGTGATTCTCAAGGGCCAGTATTGGAACATTATCAGAAAAAAAGGTTCAACAATCATCAGCTTATTGAAGAGCTGAGAACTAAACTCTGGATAAACCCAGAGGACTGATATCCTAGTATATGATATTGCATGATGATCTGCACACTATTTCTTTTCATTAAAATTTTTTTTTAGTTGTGTTCAATTCCTCCCCGTCACTAGGGGGCTTCACATTAAGGCTTCTACTACCACTCAGTCGGGAGGGCCAAAGACTATCATGTGTTTCCTCCGAACCACGGGACACCAGTCGACCGCATCTTTTCAAACTGCTTGCTCACGCACCGTCGGGGGCGGAGTAACACACTCGGAGGACAGCGCTATCCGCTCCTTAAGCTCACAGACGCCCCTGATTGGCTGTAGAGCCGTGATTAATGTGGGAGCACTAAGTACCTCTCATCCCTCCCCTCTGAGAGAGCTCGGCCAATCAGCTCTCTCTAGACCTCCGGCTGCGAGAGGTTACAGCATCACCCGGGAATCGAACTCTTTAGCACTTTACCACTGCGCCACTTGGAGACCCCAATCCGCTAACTTCTGTCGACACAACTTTGTTTTGAGATGTAAACGCATCCTCCTTATAGTTTTGCTCTCGCTCCTACGAGTAACAAGATTCCCTTATGATGAAGCGAAGACAGCGGTATTCATACTGTAGGTCGCAGCTCAGCCTAAAACGTTTTTCTAATGAGCGGGACACGAACGCTTGTTGATGGATGGACAAAGTGTGGAAAAATTGTTTAATTCAAATAAATCCTACAGTTCACGTGCGGAAAATTTTCGACTCACCCCCATACAGATTCTTGCAATTAATGTATAGTGACTTCCTCAGGACCTGTGTTCGAGTGAAGAGGTCCTCTGTTCTTTACTCAGTACTGCGACCGTGTGTCGGGCAGATAATTGCCTGTAGTAATCACACATAAGCTACAGGTGTGGAGTAATTGTGTGTGTGTGTGTGTGTGTGTGTGTGTGTGTGTGTGTGTGTGTGTGTGTGTGTGTGTGTGTGTGGTGGGGGGGGGTATCTCGCGCGCTTTGCCGTCGTTGTTAGTGTAGAGTGAAGCAGTGTTGTGTGTTGTATTAACTGACTGGCTGCATTGTTAGGACTGATAAAAGCCTCAGTGCTTAAGTTTAATTGGTAGCAGAGGGAGGTGAGAAGAGTGACTCTCAGTTCTGGCTTCACGGTGGGATGTGTCATTTGTATCATGCGCTGCCTGCCAACACACACACAAACTGCAAAACACTGCATTACCAATTGGGAACTGCACTTAAAATTTAAATGCGTTCCTTCTGCTCCGTGTTGCCGACAGTCAAAAGAGAATTAGTATAACAGGATAAAGCTTGTGTGCTTTATCAGGCAGGATGGTACTGTGTTTTTATTTTATTTTTTTTATTTGCTCGTAGCATTGTGAACTTTGTGCGCGCTTGCTGTTGCTAGGGGGGTCTGGCACCTTTTGACACTATAGCTAGAGTGTATATACGGTTTAACAACCACCCATAGGAGGACGCCGTCGGACGAGACATAAAAACTCATCGACGAAACATGTAAACAGAAAAAGAAAAACGTCCTCATCCTTACCGTTGCAAGTTCACTTCGTAGAATATCATGCAAGCCCACTCACTGCACAAGCAGAATTTAATCATTTCCTTTAATCGCAGGTTGTTAGAGGATCTTCATTGTATAATCCGACATAAGGAGAACACATTACTGTAGCTCACGGCCTATTATAGGATCCGGGGCTTATGCCGTTATCTGGTACCATGTGACAAGTAATAAGCTTAATAGTCAGCTGAATCGCAAAGCGTACTGTATAACTTTGGCTTTAATAGACCAAAAACTGCCTACTTTCACAGATAGCAGCTATAATAGACTGATTAAAAAAAAAAAAAAAAAACAGACCAATCACAGACTGTCGGTCGAGTCAACGTGTTGAGAATTTTGTTCCGGCGTCAGAAGTCGGCTCATTGAGGAGGAAAAGAAAGTACACTCTGATTCTCTCAGTTCTGTGTTTTTTTTTTTGTACTTTTCAAGGCTTAAATAACAAATCCTTACCTCGTCCTTTTTCTATATATATAAAAAAAAACAACAACAAAGAAAACTAACAGTAATTTCAGGTTACACGATTTAGTCATTTTCTCCAAAAAGTGAACGAGCATTGACTAACCTGGATCGACAAAGAAAAAAAAAAGAAAAAACACACTATAATTCAGTAACATAGAATTTCCTAGTGGCATTAACTTAAAAGTAGTAGTGCTGAATGTTTTCTGTAGGAGTTGATCACGATTATATTGTTTTGGAGACATTTTGGCTTCCTGACTTCAAAGTTTAAAAGAATTAGTTACTGTACACACGGGCCCTTTTAAGATCGTGCCACGGCACCTCAATGGAGTTGAGAAAACTTTGATGCTTTATTTATTTAATTTTTTTGTTCTTTACCCATTAAGATTTTTTTATATTTATTATTAATATAATGTAAAAAAAAAATCATTGTCTTTTTACATGAAACAACTTCGGCCCAGGTAAAGCTGCTGGACAGATGTCCTCTGATTTGTCTCCTGGTATAAATTGGAGTTCATTGTTATCTTAATGGCTGCAAGTTTCTCATGTCCTGGTGCTGGAAATCATACTAACAATCACAATACAAATTAAATCAGCCCCTAGGTATTGTGATAATATCGTACCGGGAGGCCTCTAGGTAGTGGTCGCCTCGCACCTCCAGGGTTCAGGTTCGATTTCCAACTCTAGAATGCCGGCTGGTTTTCCTCCGTGTACTCCGGTTTCCTCCCACAGTCCAAAGACATGCAGATTAGGCTAATTGGCGTACTTCACCTTGGTCTTCACCATGACAGTCTTGGTCTTTGCCACATTTCCTTTCCTCTGTAAGTCATACTTGTTCAGTCTTTTTATGATTTCAAGAACATAAACCTGTAACATACTTAAAGAGGCTAAAGTAGGTCCTTGTGCAGCTCTTATGCTGTATGTCTTAACATTAAATGGTTTGGATTTGGACTTTGCAAGGTTGTCCACTCCTGGGAAGATCAGGAACTTTAACTTTGCGGCGCTCCATTCGTAAACGTTCCTTCTCGCAGTGGAATGGTGAAGGTCATATTGTTGGAGACGGCCTTTCTACGTTGAAAGATTACATTTAGATTGCATTTCAAAATCAGTTCTATTTTTTCGTTTGTTTGTTAGTAGAAGTTGGTTTGGTTTCGACCACGCAATTGTTATTCAGGTGCAAGACCTAAAGGTATGTACTTTCTTTTTTTTTTTTTTCCCCCATGATGACCGTATGTGTGCAGACATGCACCTTCACAATTCCGCAGGCAGAATCCTCCGGCTCGAAAAAGTGTAAAAATGAGAAACGTGGAACATCCGAGGCTGAGTCTTCAAACTCAGTATAGAGACTTCGAGGTCAGTTTCATCGAAAAAAGCCTTTACCGACGCTAAATACTTAATACAAGGAGACTGGATATATAACAGAGGAACCTCAAGAAGTAGCGCCGCGTTTCCTTACCTAGAGAAGAGAGGAATCTTTAAAAGAAGAAAACAGCAGCGCAGAAAAACGGAGAGCTATTGCTTCAAGGCAAACCCGTTCATATCCACGAAGGCCAACTGGATGCTCTTTGTGTAATGTTTTATTCATATGGGTGGCTAATTATTGTTTCCAGCTTATAAACACACACCCTGTTGAGCATCTGAATCATTTACAGAGCACATTTCTATTCTTATTACAAATTAAGGTCCATCTCTTCATCCGTTGTCTCTTTTAACCTCTGTTCTTTTACGTCAGAACTCTCTCAAGACTAATCTACTGGCTGCTGTTGTTTCTTTGCTTCTAAATGCTTATTTATTATTATTATTATTATAACAGAAGATTTGCCTGAGTGGAAAATTCTGCAGCCTAAAGGGACCACACTGTAGTAATTAGCTCTTATTTGTTTTATTTTACAGTATATGAGCGTGAAAAGTATCAAGGGGAGGAAAAAAAGTTCTCAGAGTACTCGGTACTCTTCTGTTCTGTGAACGCATCACTACCGAACTCCACAGGCTTACACAGATGTGACTGAACAGATCACAGAGATCACCGCTCAATAATCACCGACTTGTTCTCACTTGAGAGAATGAATCATCTTATAATTTGACAGAATTTTTTCTTTAAGCCAGAGCTCACTAATGAAGAAAAAAAAAAGTAAAAGTCCCCGGATTTTCTAATTAACCAGAATGTAAAAAGGGGGGAGGAGGGGGGGGGGGAAGTCATGATAAACACTCGGCTGTTGCGATAACAATAGTAACAATATTTGTTGCAAGCAGTGATGAGCGGGCCCAAGCACCTTGCGCCATCGCCACCCTGGTGCACCAGAAACCCAAAATTTTATGTTTCGACCTACAAAAAGTCCCACATGCTGGGAATAAAAGCACCACATTATAATGTTACCCAATGTGATGTCACTCAGTGTGATGTAACACAAAGTTATTAAACACTTTTCGCACTTTTGAATCTTCAATGTATTCCGATCACATAGGCCTGGATTGTTGGCGATTATATAAATCCCTTAGGAGGAGTACATCAAAATCCAATGGGTGTGTTTTGACTCAAAATAACTGACATCCTGTTGAGTAAAGCCAAGACATGCAATGCGAAAGCTGTTCAGCTTTATATGTGAACAGTGGTTTCGTATGCATATGTGCAATTTTTTATGAGCTACGCAGCAAAATCTCATGTGAGGGCGACATGCCACGTCCGAGCCCTGACTGTTGCATCAATGCAACAGATTTGTAATCTTGTGTTCAGAATATATAATTGCTATAACTTTACAACAAATACACCATATTGCTAAACCTGTGCAGCAATAGAAACCCTTAGGTCAAAAACTCTAGATTAAATGTCATTATTTTTTCCTATTTTTCAAAAAAAAAAATTATATTTTCGCCCTCACAGATCACTTCCTTCTTCATCCACCCAATGCCGATAGTAAATCAGCAGCTGCTAACTTGACAAAAATTATGTAGGGCTGCCAGTAATCGCTTTTAAAACAGCACCGGCCTCCCTTCGGCCTTGTTGTCCACGATCATAAATAGCGCATGAGTGGTCAGCTTGACCTCCAGAACAAATCAGCTTTTCCACCAAGGCTCGATTTGAAAAACGTCTGCAGACACGGGTCACTTACAAACATAAATATCAACCGTCAAGGTGAAAAGATGCAGCAATGAGAGTAATATGGTCATAAATTGTGTGATGGGTTTTAACTGGCTTTAAAATGACTATAAGGGGGATCGTCACCTCCGTGTTGGTGTTAATATTCCTTTGGATGGGCGTATTTAAGGTGGAAGCTGGGACACTCGTGGGGTGCATTTGTTTCTCCATATTGGTTTAAAAAAAAATTATATATATATTCCTGGTGCGTAATTGATTTTGGTAGAAAATTTGGATGCATGGACTTTATTTTGTATATTAGTGTGATTAGGAGAACTAGCATGTCAGTTCAGTTTAATTCAACTTTATCTTTAAAGCACTATTAATGATGGGCAAATTCACAAAGCTGCTTTACAAAAAAGAAAATTCTGGATATAAATAATAAAAAAAAAAGTTGTATAGGTCTATAAATTTAGAGATTTATACATTTTTCCATAATAAATCCATCAACCTGCTAATTGACGCATGTCAATTCTGCTTATACTTCTTAAAATGATGTTCGTAGCATTGGTAGCTCAGAGAGTTCAGGCAGTTGGTTACTGTTAGAAGGTTTGGTGGCACAAGTCCCCAGCTACCCCAGGGTGCCTCCAGGGGCGCAGTATCATGACTGATCCTGCACTCTGACCCCATCTATGACTACCAATTTTACGGAGCAGTAATGTAAAGTATTCTCTCGCCTGCCTTCAAAGTAACATCCAATTCTTAATCCATGGGGATTAATCCGATGTTGGCCCCGCCCCCTTTGCAGCTATAACAGCTTCACTTCTTCTTGGTAGACTTTCCACAAGATTTCGGACTGTGATTTTGGGGAATTGTTGACCAATCTTCTAGAAGCGCATTTGTGAGTTCAGACAATGATGGGAAGGTCCCAAACTCGCTAATCCATGTTTTTATGGACCTTGTTTCGTCGGAAGCATGAAATTGTCTAAAATGTCTTTGCATGCTGAGACATTAAGAGTTCCTTTCATTCAACCCCTGAATAACAACCTCACGCCAGTGACCGCAAATGCTTTTGGCAATATGGTATATGTGACAAATGTGACAAATATATATATATATATATATATATATATATATATATTTTTTTTTTCATTTTTCTTGTGTGCTCACTATCTAGTGGTAATATGTAAAAACATACGTATGTAGTCACTTGACTCCGCCCCGTCGAGTCTGCGACATGGAGGAGAGCTCTTTCTCTAGGAAAACAAATCCCTTTAATGCTTTAATAGTTGAGCGTTAAATTTACAGCACTAAACTATTCAGTGAAGTTCGATGACAAAAAAAAAAACCACACAAAACAGAAAAATCATTCATTAATCATAATCGAGGAAAAAAAAAAGTCATATCGCCCAGCACTGCTATTGGTCTTTTTAAAGCTGATTACTGCTGATGGGTGGATTTATATATCCCAGTTTGTTTTCTCAGTGTGTTTGTTTATTTATTTATTTATTTATTTATTTAAGAATGCTAACTACCCGCCAGCTAGTCTTAGCTAAATTTACCGGAGCAATAATCTAGCACACGGAAATTCCCAGCAAATTGTCTTAACGAGTTCACTTCTTACTTGGAAAATTCCAGAGGAAAAAAAATCCAGAACAAAACAACAAAAGCCCTAACAATTTACTCCCCAGCCAGCCATCACGAGTCCTCAACCTGGCCAAATGCGCCACTCAGTGTAAGTACAACCTCTTAAAAGTATCACCTCGAGTGCCTTCTGTAGCTTCTCCCCGAAGTCAAGTACAAGCAAGATGGAATAAAACACCACTCCCGAAATTATTTTCCTCTCGTAGCGTTCTATTGACTTTCAATCCGACTCCCATTTGATTTGTTTAGACTCCGACGCCGGTCCTGTGTCTCCTGCTCTGCCCTGATTGGCTACCAGTCACCTTTTCGCCGAAGAATGTTCCCACCAATTCTGTCCTGACACCCCGATCCAGCGTCGACTGTGAATTACTGTTACAGGATCGTCATGGCAACCAAAGCAGCTCAGGAACATATTATTATACAGTATAGGCCAGATATATGTTTTTCTCCTCCATCTCAGTAGGCATGTTTTTTATTTTTTATTTTTTTTAAAGAAAAATATATTTTTTTATCAATTTGTATGCAATATAGCTTCAACTACTTCTGTCATTCAGCTCGTGTAATTTATCTGCCAAACTACAGATCTCGGGGTAACTAGAGAATGTTTCTTTCTGTCAGCAAATTGACATTTAAATGTATAAAGAATAAATAGGATGGTGTGTCTTGCAATTTCGTGCATTGGGCATTAGAGATGGGGAGAAAAATAAATTCAGTTGCATGTTGTCGGGCAATTCATATATCGTCGCATCGCCTCCAAAATCTATTTGTTTAAAAAAATTATTTGCAAATGTTTGGTATTTGATGCGGTAAAATGTTGCAGTTCCTCTATAATCCTAGAGGTGGCGCACTGAAAGCTATTCATCCCGTTTCAGGCAGCACAGCATCCTGTGTTGTAGGAGTAAATTATTTCTTCAGCTTGTTCACAATTACATAAAAAATAAATATAGCATCAGGATATTTGTAAAATAATGGACATAATCGGCACATACTGTAGGTACGCGATGATAACGTTATCGGCAGCTATTTGATATATATATATATATGGAATCTGTATCTTAGTATTTTTAGTAGTACTATGCCTTTGGAAAGGGGATGCGGCGGCACCCGAGCCTGTCCCAGAGAACTCGGGACCAACCCATTACAGGGTACATTTACACAAATACTCACACACCCATTTACAGACTGCAGACAATTGCAAAAAAAAAATATATATATATATATTTGGGATGCTGGGAGAAAACCGGAGAATTAAGAGGAAACCAATTAAACACGGCGAGAACATGCAAACTCCATGACAGTGCTAATTACTTACAGCCCAACATGCCTCAAACTCGCCCGGAGCAAATATTCAATTTCTTTTTCCGTTACAATAGTCGTTAATTTACTTCCCGGTTGAATTCCTTGTACTGCTAAAACAACACCAAACCGCTGCTTTTGAATTATGCTGTTTTATATATTTCATATAATTATGACTAAGCATGAGCGTTGGTAAGAACATCACAATTACAAAGACAGCAGCAAGTATACCGTGTTATCTGAAAATCTATTTTCCAAACACCCGACGCAATTATAACCAAAAGAAGGAGAAAGAAAACAACTAATTAGGCTGCAGATTACTTTCATATGCTAGATGTAGATGGTCTCTCTATCACACACAAACACTTTTTTGTTTTTGGCTGGCTTTTCTATTTATTTATTTATTTATTTATTTATTTATTTATTATTATTTTTTAAAAGGCCATTTAACGGTGTCTTGAATACACATAATGTCTGTTGTTTCAGGCTGCTTTACTATTTCAGAATCACCTTTTGCTTTCACTCGGACTTGAACACGCTCTCTCACTGCAGCATAACGGCGACAAAGTGCCGTACGTGATGATGGAAACATTACACTCACAATACAACAAAATATAATAGAGATTATGCCGCGTCTGTCGGCGCTTTCAAGTCGGCTCAGATCTAAATCGTGTAATTATATAGTCTGTCTTTAACGAACACTAAGGGTCATAATAGCAGGGTTATGGGGTTAAATGTGTCTGCTGACACACAAAAGGTGCTTATTAAAAGAAAAAGTATTTATTTTGCTGTGTTTTGTAGTTGCTGTTGAAACAGGACTATAAGGGGTAGGATAGCAAGTTGATGAGAAATAATGAGAATGAAATGAAAGAAATTCAGATCGATTGGATAAAACGCTCATGGAAGAAACTGTCGCTCGTATTTCTTGCTTGCACAAAAGAACGGCAGGTTAAAGCAGACTATAACGACTTTCTGAGTTTGTTAGCCAGTTTAAGACTAAAAGGGACCCTATTTATTTATTTATTTATTTATTTATTTATTTATTATTATTTTTTAACGAAGTTCACTTTTTAGTTTTTTTAAATATATTTAGTGTGTTCAAAAAAACAAAAACATTCTACCCATCTTTTTTTTTTTCGTCGTTCTTTTTTTCTGTTTTTGCATTGCCTTGTGTTTATTAAACAAACCAACTATATTTTCCCTTTAATGTGACCTCATATTAGAAGATATCGCCAATACACCCCCCCCCCCAGCCCCACCCCCACCCCCTGCCAATACCCTGTTTGAAATTCAGGGTGTATCTCAGCTGGGGGTTTAACACACACACTTTGGGAGAGTTCTGGGACTTGTATTAACTTTTTAAAGAAAATAGTAAAATATGGGACCTGTTTAAGAAAAAAAAACCATTTCACTGTGGAGACAAAACTAAATGCATGCCAGTTTTTATTAATTTTTTTTAAGCGCCAGGATGATTCAAAGTAAGTATGATTTGTGGAATTGCAGATGTTTTCAATAAACATTTGCAGGAATGTTTTATTTCTAGTTCCCTGTAAATGAGTAGCTTCAGCTGTCGAACACGGCACGGCAGCATGGGAGCGTTACTATTTACTACTCATTTGTGGAAAGTTATAAAGCAGGAATAGAGTTGTAAATGGCATATACAGGTTTCCAGCTCGAGGGTCTCAAAAGACCGTGTGACAAAAACGTCAAATATTAGGCCTGAGGAAAGTCTGCTGCATTTATCTCAGCTTGGTTTATTGTACGTTACTGCACACACATTGAAACATGATTTATAAAGCCCGTACCCTTAAACACACACAATTACACACACACACACACACACACACACACACACACACAATTACACACACACACACACACACACACACACACATTCAGACACTCGCTTGGTGAACCTGAACGTTATCTCCTTTTCCTAGGTGGCTTGCATGCAGCTCATCAACGCCCTCGTTACCTCTCCTGATGAGCTGGACTTCAGGCTGCACATCCGAAATGAGTTCATGCGCTGCGGCCTGCGAGAGATATTGCCGGTAAGCGGACTGCCATCCGACCGCATATTAATATTGAAATGAGTTGTCCACTTGAGTGAAATATTGTAAAATGGTGCCGCGAATAATTTATGAGACCTCGAGCAGAGGTCGTAGAGCTGAATCAATAGGTACAGCAGGGAACGGATTTCTCTCTCTCTCTCTCTCTCTCTCTCTCTCGTTCCTCAGTGTCTCTTCATATCTCCTTTTTTTCTCTTGCTTTCCCTGCTTTTTCTTTCTGCCGATTGTGTTCTTTCAGCATCAGAGAGTGAGCTGAACCCAGCTGCATATACAAAACAGACACCTGGTGTACTAAATGGAAATAGTCCACGAGTCTGTGAGAAAGATTAATGCCGAACCCCAGCCTTATTTATTATTCAAAACAGAGAACTGCTACAGGACAAGAGAATAAAGCAAAGTAAAAAAAAAAAAAAAAGTCTATAAGGAAAATAAAATGAACTTTTCCTCCAGTGTTATTTCTCCATTTTGTGTTTCTTTCTCGCAGTATTTATCACAGTTTCTCCTGTTTTCTCTGTCTTCTCTGTTTTCTCTCCATCTGTGCGCTGCTGTTTGTTTGTAGACTCTGGGTCCTATCAGAAATGAGGCTCTGGACATCCAGCTGAAGGTGTTTGAGGAGCATAAAGAGGAGGACATGATGGAGTTTTCCCACCGCCTGGAGGACATTAAGAGCGAATTTGAATATCCTTTTTTTTCCTTCTCACCCCCTCCCTGCATATCTACAGAGAAACAACACGCATTACTGAAATCCCCTCCGCGTCCATCCCTCTTTCTTATTTTTCTTTCTTTTGGGGACTCTCATTAATCTCTGACAAGTAATGGCATGGTCCTGCTCTAACCAGTCTAACACGGGTAATATGTTTCCTGTACACACTCACTCTCACACACACACAGTTACAATTGATTTTAGTATTATTATTATTATTTTTTATTTTTTTTTACATTCATCTCCACTCATAAATCACTCTTTTTCCTTTCTTTTTGTCAGAGCAAGGTATTAAAAAAAAAAAAAAAAAAGGTTTCCACATATTGTTCCCTCTATCAAGTGAAGGCCATCTGTACGTGTGTGTGTGTGGGTGTGGGTGTGTGTGTGTGTGTGTTCAGAAAATGTTTTTACATCCTTCTTGTGCTCCTGAGTTTGTGTAAATGCATGGCTAAGAAGACTAACTTAACGTTAATCTCGACTTCAAATCATACGGTTTGCACCGATTACTGCGCTTTGATGCCTGAAACATAGACAGACTGCTTTATTCGGAACACCTCCACATTCCTGGTGTAAGATGTACAGCACCAGAACTATGAAATAACAAACAAGGAATTGGGTTATTAAGTAACAATAACACTGACTTGTTCAGTTGCTTTTTTTAAGACATGAAGTTCTGGAACTCGCAAGAACAGTATCGTCGATAGCGTTTGCAAAATCCACCAAGCACCATGACGAAACTGGCTCTCATTAAGGAAAATCCCAGGAAAGCGAGACCAAACCTTCCGTCTGCTGCAGAGGAGAAGTTCATTTAGAGTTACCAGTTACTTCAAAAAGCACCAAGTAACAGAACAGCACCTCAGATTAGTGCCGTTATGAAGGCTGAAGGATGCATCTCAGTTCAACATGTCGCCGTCCTGAGCTGCCAGTGATCCAGACCCCCTCTGCCACCTAGACCTGTCTGACTCGTCCTGGTGTCCCGCTTCTGGCTGGAGATCTCGTCTCATGGATGCCCCGTGTGGTCTGTCTGGGATGCATTTGCTGACCAGGGACAGTTCCACTTTTCCATGAAGACGGTCCTGGCCTCGGCTGATGCTGACAGCTGTTTGCTGAGGAGTCATGACTGCAATCGCTCGAAACTTCAGGACTGGAGTTTCCTATAGTCTACAAGATGCTTTAATAACGAACTGGACTCTATATTAACTTAAACACCTCTCCTGTTATACTGAACTTCCAGTCTCACACAGAGTCCGGTTCCTCTCAAGGTTTCTTCCTGCTGCCATCTCGGGGTTTTTCCTTGCCGCCGTCACCGTCGTCCTCGGTTTGCTCATCAGAGACCATCTCATCATTCTGATTCATACACGTTCACATTTCATACAAACTTAAATAATTCTTCTGATTGTGTAAAGCTGCTTTGCGACAATATCAATTGTTAAAAGTGCTATACAAATACAATTTAATTGAATTATTGCATGTTTTGGACACCTTCAGCATCGTTTTACAATATAGAATGAAATGAAACAACAGGAAAAGACCACAGAACTTTTAATTGATATTATACTGTAGGTCCTGAACTTCATTAATCAGAATAGGGAACTAGTTTGATCTTGACTTGTGGCACAGATGTCGGTACTAGATGAGCTAATTTTTGAGTTTTCAGAAACAGCAGATGCCAGTCATTAGAATTTACACAGGATGGTGCGACGATCAAACAACATTAAGTGTCGACAACTCCGTGGGTTTAAATGTATTGTTGATGAGAGAAGTCGGAGGAAAAGGGACAAATTAATTTAAGCTGTTTAAAGGAAGTCTATAGTTATATAGTTATATAGAAGTCTACAACCATGGTGAGCAGAAAAGCATCTCAGAACACACATAACATCAAACCTTGAGGTGGAGGCGATACAACCATGTACAATCATGTTCTAATCCTGTCAGCCAAGAACTGGGATCTGAAGCAATCATCGAATCATTTAAACTACAGTAGTCAGTCTGATTCTGGCTAATTCGCTGATGCTTTAACTAATATGACGTACTTAAATATTTTTACCGTCGTAGTCAAAATGGCTTATAATAAACTTTAGATGTTATGCTCATCATTCATTATCTTTGCAGTTTACCTTTTATGGAGTTTTTTGGGGGGGCATAAAGCAAATGAGCTGGGTTGGAAATACGCTTGCACGTTATGGGCGATCGAGAACACATTGAAAATCTGTCCAGAAAATCTGGCAGAAATTTTATATTCAAGCATGCACCAGATTGATGAATGAAGCCAGATGATCAATATGTGACACATCTAAAACATGAAAATCTGACAACTTTTATCACATGGGGTCATTTGTCTGGTCCCCACAATGACAAATCAGACAAACTTTATTGAGGTTAATGTTCATGCCAATAATCATGAAACGTAGCAAAATGTGTGTATTTAGAGTTGTGCGAGTGCTCCTTAACCCTGCATGCACTGATGTGGGAGACGTGTTTAACACTCTGTACAGCTTGGTGAAGGACACCGCTGCCGAGATGTATTTCCTCTCCATCCTGCAGCATCTCGTGCTCATCAGGAACGACTATTTTGTACGGTAAGTGAAAACCATCATCAATAAGAAGTTTAAAAAAAAAAAAAAGTGAAATTTGATTCTGCCTCCTTTTATGTAGAGGTTTGTACTATACGTAGTGAAAGAGTTCTCCGTTTCTTCTTTCCATCAGCACCTTTACCAATGAGTGAAAATGTTCTGAATTCAGAAAAGGAGTCTATCAGCTACTTGAAGCGTAGATTAAATCAGTTTGCGTGTCGTAATTGTTGCGCGAGGTTGATAAGGGCTCTCGGCTGTCGCTGTGTGCTTAGCTTGCTTCATGGCTTTTTGATCTCATTGGGCCTTGTGCTGCAGCATTCTGCAAAAAAAAAAAAAAGAGAGCTACGTGTGAAATGAGCTAAAGATAGGTGGTACCATCTGCTGAGAGTTTTCATCAAGCAGTTACTAATGAAACACTCCTGCTTAGGGTTCTGATCCACTGTGCTTGTGAAAACTTGGGTATTAGTTTTCTGAATAAATCTTTTCAATCTCCTTCTGGTGTATACCTCTACCCTGTGATGACATTTCTTTATATATAACTAACCTGAAGTCTTACTTAAGGAATGTTAATGATAATTCCATAGCATGGTAAAGTATAATTAAACAGTGCCAGACTAACAAGTAGGTAATTGAACATGGAACAGTATGTTGTACAGGGGCAGGGACTTGTATACTGAGGCTGGTACACAGGGACTCTCAGACCTACACACACCCACTTGTGCACTTGGATTTAGGACCCTGTCGCTGGGACTTGTACACTGGGACATGCACTCATGAGCTTCTATACTCGGACTCTTGCGTATGCTGGGACCAGGACTTGTATGCTGGGACCGGGTTACTTTATCAGGGAATCATTCATTGTGAATTGGGTTCATATTTTGAAACTCATTCACTGGCAATGGGGCTTTTACTCGTACACTGGGACTGGGGTTCGCACATAGGGACACACACTCAGGGAGGGGTGGCTCATACTCATGGACTCACACTGGGACCGGGGCTCGTACTCATGTAGACTGGGACTGGCAGTCTTCTTTAGGGACTTGGACTGGCTGTCTTGTTCAGAGACTCGTACACTGGGACTGGCTGTCTTGTTCAGAGACTCGTGCACTGGGACTGGGGCTTGCACATAGGGACTCTCACTCAGGGACTCGTTTGTACTCATGAACTCATAAACTGGGACTGGGGCTCGTACTCATGGGTTCGTACTCATGGACTCGTACACTGGGACTGGCTGTCTTGTTTAGAGACTCGTACACGGTGACTGGGGCTTGCACTTTATTCCCTGATAAAGTAACCCGGTCCCAGCATACAAGTCCTGGTCCCAGCATACGCAAGAGTCCGAGTATAGAAGCTCATGAGTGCATGTCCCAGTGTACAAGTCCCAGCGACAGGGTCCTAAATCCAAGTGCACAAGTGGGTGTGTGTAGGTCTGAGAGTCCCTGTGTACCAGCCTCAGTATACAAGTCCCTGTCCCTGTACAACATACTGTTCCATGTTCAATTACCTACTTGTTAGTCTGGCACTGTTTAATTATACTTTACCATGCTATGGAATATGGAATTGCACTCAGGGACTTGCTTGTACTCATGGACTTGTAAACTGGGACTGGCTGTCTTGTTCAGAGACTTGTACACTGGGACCGGGGCTTGCACATAGGGAGTCACACTCAGGGACTCGTTTGTACTCATGAACTCATAAACTGGGACTGGGGCTCGTACTCATGGACTCGTAAACTGGGTCTGGGGTTCTTATTCAGAGACTCGTACACTGGGATGGGTTGTCTTGTTCAGAGACTCGTACATTCTTACGAGGGTTCTTACTTAGAGACTCATACACAGGGACTGAAGGTCTTGTTCAGGGATTTGTAAACTGTGACTCGTACTTATGGACGTACTTATGCTTGTACTTATGGACATGTAAAAGGAGACTGGAACTGGCAGTCTTCTTTAGGGACTCTAACACTGGTACTCGGGTTCTTACTCAGAGACTCGTACACTGGGACCGTGACACTCATTGGGACTTGGACTCAGTGTCTGAGTCTCTGTACTCAGGGATTTAGGCACAGGGATCTGTACTGCAAACAGAAAGTAAAGGTATTTATAAAGGTTTGTTATTTACCAAAATATCAGACATGCATAATGGTTGCTGTGGTGAAGTAATCTGTTAAGGGACATGCGATTAACATTTCTGGAAAGAACGTTGGCAGTCAGCAGGATTGTGACACAAGAGCGTCACAGATGTTCCAGAACAATAAATGTATTTATGGACAGTAAAAAGCATGGCATAATGTTCGACAAAACATTAAAACATGCAGTTGTTCCCAAATCGCTGTTATAAGAGAAATGTGACACTTTGAGATGGGCTGTTATAGGAACATCATAATTTTTGAAGCAGCCACAGTAAATCTGCCTCGTTGTTAATTATCTTTCTATAACAGCATGTCTCATTTAGTTTTTTCTTTACTTAGCATATGTTTAATTTCTCTTTATTGTTTGAAAAAAAAAACATTAAGAAAAAAATATCTTGCGTCTCCTGATGAAAAACCTGAACATTATGGATAGTTTTTGTACAAAAAAATCCAGTAAAATTTACTTGCTTCATATTATTATTATTATTATTATTATTATTATTATTATTATTTCATTGCTTAAAAAGTTTAAAGGTTCACGACCTTTCCATGGCTGTGCAGCCCGAGTCTCCCAACAAAGAGAATGAGCCTGCTTTCATCGTCCTCTCATCTCACAAACCCTTATCTCCCTGTCTTTTTTTTTTTTTTTTTTTTTTCCCCCCACACATACACATTTTTCTTTCTTCCTTTCTCGCTCTCTTGTTCTCTCTCTGTTCTCTAGTGCCTGCTCAAAGAGAGTTTTTCATGTCTGCTCGCTTGCAGCTGCTACGTGTTAAATCTGGTCTTGATCATTAGACAGGCTCCTAATTTGCGGAATAAGGAATGTATCATCCACAATTTCTCAAACCCAGTGGCAAGAACGGTTCCCCGCACCTTTCGCTTAGCGATGGAGAACGCCTTTGTCATAAGAAACAAAGTGGAATTAATTGCTCTCTCTGAAGTCATTATGGCTGTGTGGTGAACAACGGCAGGCGACTCGCAGCCTGCACTCTCCACTCTTCTCCTGAGAACAGTGAAGGTGTGCAATGAAATCACTGCCGTCTCATCACATGCAACCTGCTGCTGTCTGAGGCTCTCAAAGCCCTTCCGTTCATAAATTTTAGCTTTCCTCTTTATGTTCTTTCTTGTCTTGCTTTCTTCCTTTTCATCTTTCTTTTCTTTCTGTCTGCAAATCTCTTTCTCTGTCTCTCTCTCTCTCTCTCTCTCTCAACAAATCTCCGCACACTCCCCTGGCAGCCGCTCGGGTAGTGCGAGCGTTTCATCGACGCAGCTCTCTCGGCCTGCAAGCTGTCGCAGATGCTCCAACGTTTTTCAAGCACGCATGACATTCTCGGCAACGAATCCTGTACTGCGAATCTTTCTACACCGGGTAGCAGGAACAGTGCTGAGCAACAGCCAATGAGAGTCCAATAGGAAATCAAATTCATCTGTTTTCACGCGGAGGCGCACGCTCTCGAATCCAGCTCTGTCCTCCTTCTGTTTGTGCGGGACCGCGAGGGACAAATGAAAGCGCAGTTGTAATTGTTTCTAGAAGAAATGATTTGGCTTGTATTACCAAAAAAAAAAAATAATAATAAAGTAAAAAATTGTTCCTGGAGTTTAAAAATAGCTATGATCATTTAAAGATGAAGGTAGACCATCTTTCAATTCTAGGTTATTTGTTTATTTATCAGGGACTAAATGGCGACTGTGTGGTCCAACAGCTATGACAGTTTGTAACAGGCCTCTCAGGGGATCTCAGTGGATCTGGATCTGAGGTCTGGACTTTGTCATTCTAAAACCTTTGGAATTAAAAAAATAAATAAAATTTCGCCCCCATTAGTCATTAAAGTGTCAATTTGGTGGTCTGCTTGGGCTCATTGTCTTGTTGCATGAACCAGGTTTGGCCAAGTTCAAGTTGAAGGACAGATGGCCTCAGAATTGTCTTGAGATTATTGTTATAAAGAGGAGTTCATTGTTGTCTCAATGGTTGCAAGTTTCCCCAAGTCCTGTGGATGCAAAACAAGCTAAATACCCATAACCTTAACACATTAACCTTACATTGTGACAGGATCATGAGCACCCAAGGCTCATCGATGTCCACGGGGACCAAAGGCCAGTCCGTCTGGTACAACACTACGGAAAAACTAATGCAGCACAACTTGGAGCACAAAACACAATGCTGGTCATGAGAGAGAGGCACCAGAACACCCAGTTCACCACAACGACCCCACCTCCAATTCCACTGACCCGGCCTCCAAACCCCCAAGATCACAATTCGATCGAGCACCCATGGGATGTGCCAGACAAAAAAAAAAAAAGAAAAAAAAAGTCTAAATCACAGAGGCCCTAAAGATTCACTGCCAACGTCCTGGTGCCAGACAGATCACAACGCTAAAAGCCTTGTGGAGCCATTGGTCCCTTGAGGGACCAGAGCTGCCCTGGTGGCACAAAGGGAACCTACACAATACTTGGCAAAATCTTTTGTCTTGTTACGGCTGATCTGTTTTCTACACCCATTTTCGGGCCAGATATGGCTCTCCAACTTTCGTATCAGTCCAAAGTTGTGAAGAATGTTCTAGAACTTGTGCAAAACCTTGACCGTTCTGCCCACTTTCTGTTTGTTCTACAGTATCTTGAACATAAACGTTTAATGTTCTTACAGAGGTCCGAAGGCGTCATGAGGTGTAGCTCTTAGGTTCTTCCTCATATCTCTGAACATCAACTGGTTTGACCTTGGAATAAATTCACTGCTATGCAAACTCGTGAGAAGATTATAATCTAGCATTTGTAAACCGTCCTTCTCATGGCAGAAAGGTCATGTTTAAAGTTTTTCATTGTGTTCAGGTTGACAATTATTCTCTTGATAATAGGAAATATTTAAATTTGATTCGTTTTCATATCCTGTGTCTCAACGTACTTTTACTCCATCGAGCTTATTTAAAGTTTTGAGTTATTTTTATTGGTTATTATTGTCTGGTGACGTTTAAGCGTTCACACATCCATCTCCCAAACCAGTTTGTTGGTATTTACAGACCAGCCTTAATTGTAGTCTGTTCTCAAGTAAGATACTTTTACTTTTTTGAACATGTGATTACAATAAATTTACTCTCTTGAATTATTCTCTATTTAGTGTAATACTGTATATACACACATGGCGGAATGTTTTTTAACTGTCTACTCTCTAAAACAAATGGCATTTTCTCACACGTTAAAGTGTGATATGATGTATAGAAATAAGATAGAATATGTAATGATATTAGAACATAATGAGAACATATTGTAATAAAAGTTTAATGAAACATGCATTTTCGTTTTAATGCACAGGACCTTTTTACACCTCTAGCTGCATTCTTAGTTGCTTTCATATTGCATATCTAAGATCCTCCATAGCTTGATATCTCAAGATAGTAATCTGCTGCAGATTGCTACAGGACTGGTTAGAGTTTGGAATTGATGAAGGTCCCACCAAGGTCAAATGTCTGAAAGAGTTTTTCTTTTTCCTCCCCCATGTTTTTCTTTGAGAAATTTAGCAACAAGTAGGACTAGTCATGGTGGTACCACCTTTCTTAGTTGTCTAGCATTTCTTTTATTCTTTTTTTTTTTCTTCCTTCTTTCCCTCTCCAGCTTTTATTGTTCTGTCAGTGTCTCTGTGCGTCACAGATATCTAGGTAGATGGAGGTGTGGCTGCAGGCATGATGGCCTTGCTGTTGGGATTAAGTGGGCCGTGCTCTTTATTGATTTTGTGTGAGTGCCATAAATTGTGCCATGCTGCCCCCTAAGCTATGGCACGCCTTGTTAAATTCTTATCTGGAATCAAGGTCTCTTCAACCTCTCCTATCTCCGACTCTGGCTGTGTAATTGGACACATTAAAGAGGAGCCGGGCGCATCTGGGCCACACGGGCCTTATGAAAACAGGAATAAAAGGCAGGTTAATTCTATATTGGCCGTGACACGGGGACGCGGCAGGCGCCATCGCAGCATGTCGGCTTGCTACCGAGCCCAAAGATCGGCTCTTGTCAGATTTGAAATCATTCACGACTAACAGCCAGCTGTCTCTTAAAACAACTTAAGCAACTTAAAACTTGTATTATCTTTCCCTCTTCTCCGGATCTGTTCCTGTCTTCACTATAATGAGTGTAAAGGAAGCTTGTTTTATTACAGACCTATTCAAAGGCTAGTGTTAATGTAACACGCTCTGACTGTATCTCCTTATACATTCCGCAATATATTCTGTACAACACACACTACAGACGTTTGCTCTCCGTGTTTTTAGGCCACAATACTTTAAAATCATCGAGGAGTGCGTGTCTCAGATCGTTCTGCATCGCAGTGGGACAGACCCGGATTTCTCCTACCGCAAGCGCCTGGACGTGGACTTCTCTCACCTTCTAGGTGTGTGTATGTGTGTGTGAGACTTATTCTTATTTGTGAGGTAAAGGCGGCGCTCTTGTGTCTCTGAAGTTTGTGTGTTCTTTCAGAGGTGTGTGTGGATAAAGCGCGGGCCGATGAATACGAGCAGAGGGCTTTGGAGTTGGCGCAGAAGGTAACTGACTTCATGTCTCTCTCCTCTGTAACTCTGTCTTTGTCTCCCCTTTGTTAATCTATTCTCTTTTTCTAAGTCCTGACTAGTTTATTTCTTCTTTTTGCTACACCCCGGTTCCTTTATTGAAGACTGTGGCCTTTGAAAAGTATTCAATACTGCACCATTTAACCCTCCTTAATTAAAGGCAGCGTATTTGAAATCGTTCAAACAGCCATTTGTAATTAACAGTATTCGGAGATTAAAAAGACGGCCGTATCGATTATCCCGAGTGCACCTTTGGTCAGTGTAGTTGGGTGGAAATGTCTCATGCTGTATCTGGCGTCTAAAATCTTTCCCTCTGGTGTTTGGGTTGCCAAGTCCATTCACCCCCACTCATAACCAACAAGTTCACACATTTGCTAATTAACCAGTCATCATAAACTCTTAGCATTGATTTAGAAACAGCTTTATTTGTATTAGTTGTACATTAAAACAAAAATCTCAACACATCACTGTTTTTTTATTTTTTGTATTTTTTATTTTCTTCAGTATAGATTGCGCAAATTATATTTCCATCTTTTGATATAGTGTGTGAGTGAATACAGTCTAGCTTTAACTAACTAGTTCTGGAGGAATTTCTCCATTTATTTTGTTAATTCCAAGTTAATAAAACAGGCTGTAGCAAGATATTTAAATGCCACTATAGAAATATGGAATTTGTACAGGTTTGAAAAGTCAGATAAATATGCAGTCACGACTGATCATGACTTACTAAGGCCTGAGAACGAGATACTATGCTGTGGCCAGAGCTTAATAAGGCGTGGGAACGAGATACTGTGTTGTGGCCATGACTTATTAATGCGTAGGAACAAGATACTATGTTGTGGCCCAACTTATTAATGCGTAGGAACAAGATACTATGTTGTGGCCCAACTTATTAATGCGTAGGAACAAGATACTATGTTGTGGCCATGACCTACTAAGGTGTGGGAACGAGATAGTATATTATGGCCACAACTTATTAAGGCGTGGGAACAACATAGTATCTCAATCCCACGCCTTAATAAGTCGTTCCCACAGCGTAGTATCACGTTCCCACAGCGTAGTATCTCGTTCCCACAGCGTAGTATCTCGTTCCCACAGCGTAGTATCTCGTTCCCACAACATAGTATCTCGTTCCTTATTAAGGTGTGGGAACAAGATACTACTTTGTGGCCCTGACTTACTAAGATGTGGTGAAAGAGATGCTATGTGGTGGCCACGAGTTATTAAGGCGTGGGAATGAAATTCTATGTTGTGGCCACGACGTACTGTATTAAGGTGTGGGAACGAGATACCGTGCCGTGGCCGCGACTTACTAAGGCATAGAAACAAGATACTATGTTGTGGCCATGACTTATTAAGGTGTGGGAACGAGATACCATGTTGTGGCCATGACCTTCTAAAGCGTAGGAATGAGATACTATGTTGTTACTGCAACTTACTAAGGCATGGGAAGGAGATATTATAGTGTATTGTGGCCACGACTTGAGAATGCATAGGAACGTTTTGTAATGCATGGTCACGAGATACTATGTCGTGGTCACAACTTGATGCTGTGTGGAAATGAGAGATGGTGTGGCCAAAACTTACTAAGATGCTTAATAACTTAATAACCTCATAACATTTAACCTTTTGTAAATTATGTACACATTAGAATTTATTTTGTCTATAGCAGTTAGCATAAGATATGACATATATGATTACGTTTATGCACTCACTGACACACAGCATACTAAAACAACAATCGTCCTGGGACATAAATGACCTCATTGAACTCGCTTTCTAAGGATAGATGGATGCTGTAGATAGATTACTTTTTTAATCTCGAAGGGAAATTGTATAGAGTATTATATTAAGTCATGGCCACAGCATAGTATCTCATGGTCATGCTTTAACCGTTTTGTTCCCATACTTAGGTAAGACGTGGCCAGAGAAAATCTTTCACTAGAGGGGCTCTGTAGATAAACAATTCTATTTAAAATATAATTCAGCATCTTAGCGTTGAAGTTTTAAAAGTTCACCTTAATAAAAAGTCTGGTAAGTCATAGGACATCATAAGGCTTAGAGCGTTCTAGGAACATGGCAAAAACAAACACCATTTATGAACCAACACTCGTACCTCGAATGTATTCGCGATAAGCATGTTATCTGACTAAATTAAATAGCACATAGATTTAGTTTACAATTTTATAGTTTTTTTTTAGGTTATCTTTTAAAGCTTACAGCGCAGCGGGTAGTTACACAACATTTGGACAGTAAACAGCGGTGTTTACAAGATGTCCTCTGCACTTTTCTAGATAAAGAGATCGTCACTTTTTCAGACTCGGTTAAAAAAAAAAATTTGCCATTGAACCATTATATATAATAAGATCAGTCCGTGTGAATGGCAAAAACACTGATCTGGAGGAAAGTGCTCGGTGTCCTTTATAACTGAATAACATTTCTAATGTTTTTCTTGATGTCAAAGAGAACTGTACAGTTTGTCCGACCTGTGTAAAAGTGGTTTCCCAGCCCCTCTATATTGGTTTCAGGGTGATGGGGCGTGTCCGCAGCACTGACGTTGATTAATAAACGAGCGCAGACTAGCCAACACTTTCCTCGGAACGTCCGACATCCTCCTGTTTTCTTTAATTAACATGTTCAGAAGGCTGCAGCTACCAAATAAATAACGCTACTTTACAGTAGAACAACATCAGCATAGTTTTTTTTCTTTCTTTTTTTTTTTTCCGAAGCACTGTTGCATTATTCAATTTATTTATTTATTTTTCCTCTGCCTTCTCCTTCAAAGGCCTTTTCCTGAGCAGAAAAACGTACATCAACTTACCTTGTACAGCAACATTCATTCGTGATTCGTTTTGATTCGCGGTTCATATAAATATGATATGCCGCACATTAAGTATGCGCCGCTGTTGTGTACGTCCTCGTGAAGAGTCCTGCTCTAATGCTCCTTTTGACCTCCAGTTTGATGAAGAGATCATGGGGAGACAGGACGCCTTGGCCCAGCTCCTGAAGAAGGAGGAGAAAATCAATGAGCTGGAGGCAGAGGTGCACGCCTTTAGATCACAGGTATTGCCTTTTTAAATTATTTTTTTATTATTATTTTTTTTAATCTTGAGTTTTTTTTCCCCCTTGCTGTCACCTGTTAACATTTCCGTAACCATTTAATATCTGCAGGACTCCACCAAAGGTATTGTCTTGTTCTTAGACACTTGTGTTACCAATCTGTGAAGGAAGAAAAAAAGCATTTAAAGCACTATGAACTAGGAAGTGTGACTACCAGACCATTGTTTCTCTTTGGTACCCCGTTGTGCACTTTTATTAGGAAACCAGTCTCAGTGATACTCCTGTTACTTTTTGTATTAAAAACATTTCCTTAACAACTAATGACATAAAATAGTCCAAAACTATATTCCTATAGCCTTACCTTCACCCAGACACTTGTCATTCTGCTCTCTCTCTCTCTCTCTCTCTCTGGCGCAATACACTCCAGCTTTATTGTTCCTCTCTGAGAGAACACAGTCACAGAAGCAGGCTCTTTGCAGCGTGGGTTGATGCAATGCCCGGCACAATGTCTGAAAGAGTTTTGTTTAAAACTACCAGTTGGAAATGCCCAGCTTGTATTGTTGGCTCGAGGGATCCTGCGTCTTAATTGCACTGAATTGCTGATGAATTTTGTGGTTACACCATTCCAGCTTTTTGTATAAACATGAATAAAAGTAAATAAATATTGAAAATGTCTTTTTTTTTTTTTTTTTTCCCCCCCCCAAGAAAATGACTGACTTCATAAAAATTACACTGGCTTTAATGGTTCACTATGCGCCCGCTCTGCTTCCCTTCACCCAGCCTGTCACTTAGCTCATCATGAGCGCCTGCACACCGTGTAATGTTACCGCTTTCGTTGAATATGCTTCGAGCCATGCAAGACTTGACTGTCCTGCTTTTCTTGTCTACGGTAAAAAAAAAAAACAAAAACAAAAAAAAACAGGACAGCTATATGATAAATTTCACGACGGGACAGGCGGCCTTGACGCTTGCGTGTTACAGCCAGCGCAGTTTGTAAACATCGGCAGAGAAATAATGAGCGCGCCCTTCACGTCCACAGAAAAGTTTTATCGGAAGCGGTTTTGCTCGATCGACTCCTCTCGAAACCGCTCTGGTTTTCTGCCATACGAAGGGCACATGTTCGAAAAACACGACCCGAAATTGAATAAAACATGCTGTCGAGTGTTTGAGCGCGGCTACATCATCGTAGTAACTGAAGCGAGCGAGAGACAGCAAAATATCATCGCCGCAGCTGTAGCAGGTGCCAAACCAGTCACCATGGGGACATTCCAATACAGTAAAATAACTGATGGGTCTTATAATAAAAACTTTCCAAGCTGATCATCCTTCATCATGTCTGCTGTCAAAACAGCACAACTATGTATATATATAGTATATATAGTATATATATTATCGTGTGATCCACTTCAGGACAGGCGGATACGTTACAAACTTGTACTGATATCTGAAACTCCTTCTACCACGGTTGCCAGATTACACTAAAAAATTCCCGCCTGGGCAGTGCTAAACCATGCTCACGCTGATGAACTCTGGTACTTATAATACAGCTTTATTATAAAAAAAAAAAATAAATAAACGTATAGTTTTTCACTAAGATTAGCTTAATATTCATATTTTATTGCCTGAGAAATGTTTTTTACACTCCAAGAGGATGAAAGAGTAGCCCAGTTGCACTAAATCTGGTTTAACACTCATTAATGACAAACTTTTTTATTTATTTATTTATTTATTTATTTATTTATTTATTTTTTACAAACTTTGTTATACATTATCATTTTATGACTTTATTATTAAGTCATACAAAAAAACAAACAAACAAACAAAAAAAAAAAGGTTTCCGAGCATCAGCATTCCAGGAAATGTTTTTCTTTTTCTATATCTTACAGGAAAGGACAGAGCGGCATATTATGTTAAAAAACAAAAAAAACAAAAAGAAAGCTTTTGGATTTTGCTGAATAAAAAAAAAGCAGGTGTGATATTTTGAACTCCTCAAAATGACTGTAGCTGGTTCTGCACCGAGGTTCAGTCAAACTAAGCAACTAATTTTTTTTTTTCTTATAAAGGTGCACAAATTGTACCTGAGACTATATCTTAAGCCAAGTGTCATCAATCACACCAACTGTTGACTTTTTTATTTATTACAGTTTACTGCTTTTATAGTTAAAAAAAAAAAAAATTATGAAGGTAGAACTTTTTTTTTTTGAAGACATCCTTGCTCTACAGCAGTTACTCGCATGTGCCAAAGAGTTTTTCCACAGTACTATACTGATTGACAGATGTGTGCTCCCACCCATGACTCTGACCTCCTCTGATTGGATAGAAGGGTGAACCTTGGTCAAAAACTTTTAGAGGGGAATATCTCTGCACTGCTTCCAGGCTTGGCTTTTTGATGAGTCTGGGTGACTTAGGCTTTTGACAGCACCTCTGCACATAATGATACGTTTTGGGGGTTATTTATTTAAAAAAAAGAAAGAACATTCTGTACCCTAAGCGCGATATAATGCAAGGCAGAGTTACTACAACTCAAAAAGTGCTGTGTGAGAGATGAGTGCAAATGATATCAAATCTTAAATTGAAATAGTGTGATAGCAGTTTAAAAAAAAAAAATTATTGGTGTGGAATTTTGTAGTTAGTTTGATCTTGATGAAGTTATACGGTTACTTAAGTAACTTTTTGCTGCATCAGTGTAGCTTTGACATGAATTAGCCTTGGACTGCATGCGAATCATAGTTTGGATTGATTTTTACTGCCTTTCATGAGCACCCTGCTAACAGAAATGGGAAGAAAATGCACTGACACAACATGCAATGTTCGTGACTCACATGTAAAAAAAAAAAAAAAAAAGCATTGCGGATGCACCACATGCTGTCGTTAATACATGCTTCTGTATCTGCTGTCTATCAGTCAGCATGTGATCTGACTCATCCACATAGTTTTGATCTGCCTGAAAATCTCATGTTTTTGGGATTTTAGTCATAACAAAAAAAATAATTATGGATTTTTATGGTGCTTGGACAAAGTTTTATGGACACCAGACAATTATAAACATAAGTGGCCCTTTTTCAACGTGTTGCCACTAAGGTGGAAGAGGTTGTACAGCTAGAACGTCCTTGTATGCTGTAGCATGAGTGTTTCCCTCGACTAGAACTAAGCAGGCTTGCGCACAAATCAAGCTCTATGAAGACATTTTGTACCAAGGTTGAAGCAGAAGTGGTTTGCACGGTGCCCTTGAAAACTAGTGGAAAGCCCTCCAAAGTGAGTCGATGTCATTCTAAGAGCATTGATGGAACCGTTTCATCGCACATCGGTGTGATCGGCAGGTGTCCGTATACTACTGACCAACCATCCCTTAGCTGTACCGGTTATCCATGTGTAGGGTCATGTGGGACCTCGGGACTATTTAAAGGAACTTAGGGGACAATGCAATGGACACCCTGCATGGTGTGCCAACTCGTGCAGTACACAAGTATGTACTGTAGATGCTGTATGTTTTTTGTGGGATGAAAACGATGTATCAGGAAGGACAAGGAGAGCTTGCAAACTCAACACAAACACACCGACCAGAGTCAAGATTCGAACCCCCTCAACCCTGGAATTGCAACTCGACAGTGCAGAGCACCAAGGCACTATGGCTATTGTGCATATTGTGTATATTTCGAGAACCTTCCAATGATAAATTGTTATTAAAATGACAGCGCTTCAGATTTTAAATCCTCTATCAATTCTGGCTTTAAAGCCCCGATTGTTCTTGAATTCCAGATGCGTTGGGCGTGAGGTAATCATCCCGATTTTAATCCCGACCGTCCCTTCTTATTAGTTGGAGAGATCCAATTGCTGATTTCAACGTATTCTTTCGAGAAAGCTCTTAGCGGTGGCTTTAAGAATGACTTTGAAGAGAACAGTGTCAGACTCGATATATTGATCAGGAGAGAAAAGCGCTTAAATTGTAGACTAATCTGACTAAATGACCTTAAGACATCAATTTAAGTACTGATTACTTTCAATATCTGACATGAGCGTTTTTACAATTATTCTCAACCATCTTGTTAAACAATTACTAAACATGAAGAATGTGTGCGACTCCTCAGGTAGGAGAAGCGATGTTTTATTTTCTCCCCAGATGATCCTCAACTCTTCAGATCGGCATGATGAATAGAGCCGAACAGTTTATTTGACGAATTGCTTTTTGGCTCACTAGGCCGCCATCGATAGTGCCGATCAGTTGTTAAATAATGGAGCCCAACGAGCAAAGTGAAAGTTTGCAATACAGGCAGTTAAAGTGATCCATCTCGGCAGGCTGCTATCATTCGAAGCCATTCCGTGTCCCACATAAACGTTGCTGTAAGTCATTCCACCTTATTGCAGAAAACGTATGATTTAAGACGGTTAGTTTAGTCTTTGAATGGAGGCATCTACATTTTCCATAAATTCTTGCCCGTAGCTGTTACTACCATCTTAGTTGCTTAATAGCGTTATTTATTGGCTTGTTGCTTCCATGCACTGTTTTTATTGTGTATTTATTTAATTACTAATATGCACTGTAGTATTACAACCTGGAATCAGAAACTATTTAATTGGAATTCCTGCAGTTTGATTAACACTGTATGTGTAACATTTGAAGGTGCATTTTTTATTCTGATGTAAAGGCTAATCAAGTATTCTTCTTGGCTAATTTGTTAAATCTCTGGGAAATTGGACAAGAAATGTTGATGAACAGCTATTTTCAAGGCTTGAAAGAGTTTCTCAGTTGGATTGATGCCTGGGCTTTGACTGAACCGTTCTATCACATTCAAGTGAACCATCCCAGTGTAGCTTTGGCAGTATGCGTATGGGCTTCATCCAGTTGGATGATTAAGCCTTGCATTACTCACAAGTCTAGAATTGCCTCGTATTGGTCTCAGTCTCATCTATGCCCCAATGAGTATCACAGTCTCTGCTGATGAATGGCATCCCCAAAACATGATGCTACCGTCACCATGCTTCAGTGGAAATGAGTAGAGTGATTCTTGCCTGATTATTATGTTTTGTGCCAAGGCTAAAAAGTTATAATGCATATTTGCTTACTTATACAAGGCACTATATTTGTTTCTCTGCCCCAATTTCAACTTTATTAAATTGCTAGAAGAATAGAAAAGTTGTAGTCCATCCTCTAATGCTACCCAAGTCTCCATCAATTCTTTTGGAATGGTTTTCCACTAGGTTATTTATTTATTTATTTTTTTAGTCTAGCTGAGGGGATTTGCTACTTTAAAACCACAAGAGCCTTAGTGAGGTCAGGCACTGATGTGGATTGCAGAACTGAATCTGGGGTCAGGTCAGCGTTCCTGTTCATCCCAAACGTGTCCAGTGCGGTTGAGATCAGAACTCTGTGCAGGACAGTCAAGTTCATCACCAACCTTGGCAAACCATTTCTTTATGGAGCTCACTTGGCCATAAGGGCCTTGTGGTATTGGAACAGGTTTTTTTTTGGTTCAAGTGAATGTAAAGACATGCTAGAAGAGCCACATGCAGATATGGTGGTCTGGTGTCCACATACTTCTGATGACATGTTTCCATTATCGACCATTAACTATTTGCTTTGTTTATATTTTGTGGTGCAGTTTGGGACAGCTCCAGCGGGCGTACCTACAGCGGGCGCACCTACTGGTTCCTCATTATGTCCCCCAGGACCCCCTCCTCCACCACCACCAGGTGTCCTACCTCTCCCTCCTACTCCACCACCTATGCCAGGTTGTGCGTCCATGTCCGGTGTGCCTCCTCCTCCTCCTCCACCTCCACCTCCTTTTGGTGCTCCTCCTCCCCCGCCTCCTCCAGGACTCGGGGGTTTTATGTCCTCTCCCACCCGCCATGTGCTGCCGTTCGGTCTTCAGCCCAAGAAAGAGTTCAAGCCTGAGACCATCATGAAGCGCCTCAACTGGTCCAAGGTAACGATGCTGTTCTCTAAATGCTAGAAATGTCCTAAGAAATGCATGATTCAAGTAGATTTTTTCAATGCAAATCTACCTGCGACCACTACCAGTCAAAAGTTTGGACACACCTTTTAATTCAGTGGTCTTTCCTGATTGTTATTTGTTTTTAGATTATAGAACAATGCTGATGGCATCTGAAACATGCAATACAGGTAGTCCCCGATTTACGAACATTAGAGGTACGAATTTCCACAGATACTAGCGTTTCTACTTTCGGTTCAATCATAATAAGTAGCTTATGTGTATCATACATAAAATTGACTATTATGGTGCGTTCACACCGAACGCTGTGAGAGCGTCAAATTTCGCACTCGCTGCCCTGCCGCCGACGCCAGTTGCCGCTATTTGCCGCTGTTGGCCGCTCTGAAGTAGACCGAATGCCTTTCCTGTCGCAAAGCAATCAAGCTTGTTGATCTTGTGAAGAATGACCAAAATGTGGAAGAAAACAAGAAATTGATTCATAGAAAGAACTGTATTGTAGAAATGAACAAATTATAAGCCATTTGTATGGTGTGGTTTCTGTTCATTGTGAATTGCTAGTCTAATTTAATATTTAATAAAATTTTAATTAACTTTTTTTATTATTATATTATATTTCTTATTATTATAACATTAGAAGCACTTACTAGACTTAATAATCCTCTCAAGCGGAGAACCTCTACTTTTAATTGGTTGCCGCACAACCGCGTCATAGCTCATTACCATGAAGTTGAGCTGATTTCAACTCCCTTCGCCGCTCTCTCTGCCCTTGCCTCGCCGCGCCGCCCTTCGTCGCCGGCTCACATTGAAATTAAATGACTTCCTGCCTCTTTGACGCTCTCGCAGCGTTCGGTGTGAACGCACCATTATGATCAGGTATATATTATGGTTTTTGGCCACACGATGGCAGTGTGGGGAAAGGAGACAGATTTCGACCACGAATATACAATGTAAAGCATGCCGGGGGATTGGTACGCTTTACATTGTATATTCGCGCAAAGGCGTACAAGACTCACTTTGTCTGACTTAAGAACAAATCCAACTTACGAACATGCTCCTCGTTTGTAAATCAGGGAATCTCCTTTGAACAGTCGATATTGAGATGTGTCTGCTGTTTACGCTCTGTAAAACCTTCATAACGGCTCTAATGAGGTTTTTGAGGCTGGTGACTCTGAATGAATGAACTCTGCAGCAGAGGTAAGTTTTAATCCTTCAAAAATCACAATGATTATTTTCCAAAAATGTTAACCGGTATATAAAGCCCAAGAATGATCTGTCAAAATGATGATGTTAAAGAGCTGTAGAGAAAGCGGGGAAAATACTAAAGCATACAGAATTTGCAGCTGCACCAAGCTTTGCATAGTGAAATATGTAAATTTACTTTGTAATGAGGTTTAGGTCAAACCAATTTTAATTGACTTGTGGGTCTAGTTTTACCTTATTAGTTATATTCGGTACATTTCTTTCAAAATAATCTGCTGATAGTGGCATCATGGGATCTTTCCTTTTTTTCCCCCCCTATCTACAGTACCTACCTTCCTCCTTTATTTTGTAAAGTTTCTTTATATAATCATCTGTACAATCTGGAGGTCAGCTCAACTTTCATACCAAGTACTACTGTACCATCACACTTGTTGTCTTGAGGATCTCTAACAAGCCGAGTCGACAGCTGTAACCGAGTGTGAGCTGTTCCATAAAAAGCTGGATTGCATTCGAGGTTCTGCTATATTGGATTTATTTATTTATTTTTTTTTATTTTACTTTTTTTTTTTTATTAAGATGAAATGTTATATTGCAGGAATTTAATGAGCAGGAAAATAGGCTCTTGCTTTTTTTTTTAAATAGTTATGCCTTATTTTTGAAATCACTTATAATTTTGCATTTCTCAGCACCATTGTTATTATGTAGACAATATCTCGGAGTAATAAAAGTCGCACAGGAATATAAAATATACTGTGAAGCAACACCTGACACATTCAATGTTTTTCCATAGTGGATTTTTTTTTTAAATGTGCCATGTTGGACATGCTGTACACTAAATACTATCTGCCCAATAATCATATGAGAATTGATAACCTTTATGCATTTTCTGTGGAGCTCTACCTTTATGCATTTTGCTTTATGCATTTTCTATAGAGCTCCACATTTTAACATGTTCAAAAACAGGACTGATTTATTTATTTATTTTCCTCGCCACACGAGCTAACTGACACGTGAATCCTGCACTTATTGGCAAGTCGCGCAGGTGTTATTATGAACTGACACTCTGAAAGCCCTGCCGCCTTTCTCCAGCTCACATTAGTCTCAAGTGTTGAATTTCACAGATTAAAGATGCTCTGACGTGTCACCTTCGCTTTCTGCCAAGGTAAATGGAGAACGAGTTCATTAGCATGAAATAAAATAGATCGTTGAATTTTCGGCTTAGCTGACCCTAGATATAATGGCTATTGGTAATACCTTTTGGAAATTGTAAACTGAAAATGGTCAAAAGGCGGCAAGTTTGTTTTAGGTTAGAGTAATACATAAAATACATGACGGAGGCCTACAAGTAAGTCTAGTATGTGTATGATTAGACAACTGTCACTGTAATTGTGGGCTTTTTAAGAGTTTTTTTGGGTGAAAATTTGAGTTGCCATGTTGGCAAAAGTAGGGCGAAGAGCGAGCAGTACTGATCATGGACCCATCAAGGACTGTGCAGTAGATATGAATGATCAGACATTGTGTCCACCTGTGTCCACATATGTGTCATGTCTCTGTATATTAATGATGAACTAACTAGCAATATCTGTAGGAGTTGCATCTTAAGACAGGCTTAAAGAATAGGCCGGAGCGAATACTAATGCTCAAAAAAGGCAGAAAGCTACAGGGATGGTCACGGGAAAAAAAATGCAGAATAAAATTCTTTTGTCGACTTTAAATGATGACAATTTGTTTTCATTCTAAGGAAAATGTTCAGAAGTTCAAAACAGCTTATTCCTGACCTAAATATATGTACCTTTGCCAAAACCTGGCAAAAATGTTTTCAAAAACAGCTTCCATCAGCATCAAAACAGCTTCCATGCAATGGAAAGAAAACCTGAGTGATAGAAGCTGTTATTTATTTATTTACTTATTTATTTTTGAGCTTATTTGACCAAAAGCTTATTTTCGAGCACTGTAAAAGGCACAAAAATCAACTCCAAATGGAAAATACAACGTTATTATTAAGTACAATTATTTGTTTTTAAAAATACTAAATTATAATCTTAGTACAAGTTGCAGGTTTATTAAGATAGTCCTAAAACCATACTGTAATTTATACTTTAAGGAAATAATTGCTGTTGTCCATGATTTCACACTTTTGACGCTTTGACACCTGCAGTAATTTGCTAAATGTATACGAACGCAATCTTTTAGGCTCATTCTACAGGTTTGTTAAAAAAAAAAAAAAAAAAAAAAGGAGTGATTGACTAAACTTACCAGGCAACTTCGAGTGTTTGGTAACATCACATGTACCATTGTAAGTTAGTGTTAGCTTTATGGTTAATGACTTTCTTTTATTTAGTCATGTTGGTTCTGTTCTGAGTTTTCCACCTTTTAATCATATTAGTTGGGTAAAATAAAAAAAAACACTGACACTTATAGTAAAAAAAAAAAAAAGTGTGTGTATATATAAATTAATGTCTGAGTACTAAGCAGCTCTCATCCCTCTCCCCTGAGAGAGCTCGTCCAATCAGCTCTCTCTAGACCTCCGGCTGCGAGAGGTTACAGCATCACCCGGGAATCGAACTGGCGATCTCCGGATGATAGGGCGAGCACTTTACCACTGTGCCACTCGGAGGCCCGGAAAGTGGAATTATCTCTAAATCAACTTGTTCATATGACATTCTCAAACCTGTTCAAACACTCTGAAGTGATCTTAAAGTGGTTTTGAAATAAGAAAATTCCTCAGTGATGTGCTGCTTCTTCCAGTAATTTTAATTAACCTGAATTAATGGAGACAAATCGCCCAGCGTATGTTAAAGCCAGCCTGTATTAACTCGGCTCACGAACGTCCTGTACATGAATTTGGACACACGTACGGATACAACCTAATATTTGGGGTTGTACATTAACTGCTAAATGCTTCAGGGACCAAAGCTGCAGCTCGTCTGATTTAGTTAATGTGCTGACACTTAATCAGGTTCCATGAACAATTTTATTAACTGCAGTATGCAACATTTCTTAACACTATACTGTATACCCCAATCAGCCGTGACATTAACCTGACAAAACATGTACGCAGTAATATTGATTATCAATCATATACCAGTACATCATGGGCATTTCAGTAGATCATGGGCACCCAAGGCTCATTTACGCCCACAAGGACCAAAGGCTTGCTCGTCCTTTTACAACCCCACGGACAGACCAATGTAGCACAACTTGCTGAAACGTTCCGATGCTGGTCACAATAGAAAGACACCAGAACACCACATGCATCACATCCCACTGCTCACGGAGTTCCAGCAGATAAAGAGCCCAAGGCCGCCGACCCAGCCTCCAAACTTCACAGATCCCAATCCGATCAAACACCCATGGAATGCACCAGACAATCAACTGTGACCCACCCTGCAGCCCCCAGCACCGAAAAGGATCTGCTGCTAAATTCCTGGTGCCAGACACCACAGCACCCCCCCAGAGGTCTTGTTGGAGTCATGGCGCAAGGGGACAGAGCCTCCCAGGTGGACCAAGGGAACCCAAAACCTATGTGGTATTACAGTAATGTTATGGCTAACAAGAATGGTTAATGGAATGACGCTTCGGTCAATGCCAATGATCCGGTCACCAGTTTACTGCTGTATAAATGATGATCAATTTTAAAATGGTGTGATGGTAATGTTATGGCTCGTCAGTGTGAATGTGTGTGTAAACACACACTATATACAGTATAAACCCAACTGCATCCAGTACATCCCAAACATAAAGATCAAACATCATCTGAGTCCAAGCGGATTTTGGTATGAGAAGAACACATGCGTACGGTAGCACTGCTTTATCTCTGTTTCTCTTTCTTGGTCGTTCTGTCTCCGTCTGTCTGTTTTTGTTTACCGCTTTGCTCTGTCCTCTGGTAAGCACTCTATACTTAAATCCATTCCCCACACAAACGTCCCTCGCTTTACATCACAACACAACAGCAGCAGTAAAAAGAAGAAGAAGAAGGGGAAAAAAAAAGCCAGCTGTTAGGGAAGCGACCGTGAAGAAAACTTCTGCTGCTCAGTGCCAAACCTCATTAAATCCAAGCTTTAATTTCTCCACGAAGGATCAAAAGGTATTGTCAGACACCCTGCTTCCTTCCCTTTGGAGTGATATTAGTTAGTTTGCCATACAGCTATTAATATTTCATCTTTGTGCTCTTCACAGTCGACATACAGATGTTACCGAAAGTTAACCATATGTTTTAGCTCATCTAAAACCTGTTTGCTAATTAACTATTAGAAGGATAATGGTGCTCCTTTGAGGGTTATAATGGCTGTGGATGACACATTATTCATGTTTCCTTCCCCAAAACATTTATCTCTTATTTAACAAGAGTCACGCAGTTGGATTGTGGGAAATGTGTAGAAGCAGCTGTTACCGCTGAAAGCAGCTGCGTTACTACTGTTACGTCTGGAAGGACTTTGTTGTTGTTGTGTTTTTTTTTTTCTTTTTCTTTTCTTTTTACACACATGAACAGAACAATTTAATGTTTTAAGTTAATAAACCTTATATAAAATACACCTAAATATACCAGTGATTTTACAGATAATTGGTCTCTTTCTTTTTTCCTCACTAGTCAGTTTTCATTTAAAATCAATTTTGATACTATTTAGGTAAACTTACAACCAATAAATGGTCTGAATTTGCAGCATTCTTTGAAAAGATACACCACCTATACCAAAGTAATTAGCAAAATGTCATAATTTCTGTGAGCTTAGCACTTCTTGAATTCTTACCTTGTATTCTTTTGGGTTGATGATCGACTGATGGTACTGTGGTACTGGCGTGTGGAGCAGGAAACTAGCAATATGACATTTAAACAATCACCGACATAAGTTACACAGCGTTTCAATGCTTGCCACATATTTAATGAGTTTTCATTTTAATGCTGCAAAACGTACTATAACTGTAGCTGCTTGAGACAAAATAAGATATAAAAGTTTTATCCAATCGACAGTCTCAGCTTTACTTGTGTGTACGCAGTTATTTATTCATTTTTTTGCAGATAAATGTCCAAAAACTATCTGTGTGTGTGTATTGGTTAAATTAAATCTCCTTAGTGATTTTCAAAACATTAAAATTTTCAATCAGTGCACAAAAATGAAGGAGAATTGAAACAAACAAAGAAACCAAAAAATAAAATCATATTTCAACATATTTAAATAACGGGCAGAATTTCCACTCGTATGGCTTTACATATTGATGTCCCTGTGAATACAAAAAAAGAAAAAGTGAAATTTAAAAAATAGAAATCTAAATGTACAATTCATTAAAGTATTATTATTCCATTACTGTTAAATAAACGTGTCTAACCATCATAGCTTGTGTTTTGTGCGTGAGAACAAACGAATTAACGTAAATGTTTGATTTCGGGTTCGCAGAAAGGGAACGTTTCAGAGTTTTTGTTACAGAACGGAGGATGAATACGACTTTAATATGTGACTGACTGAAGCACATCTGTTTGCTTGGGCTCGATCTTCAGAAATTCTCTCTCTCTCTCTCTCTTTATCTCTCAGTTCCTTGCTTCACAAAGGTGTTAATTTATTTGCAAATGTTTCTTACTATTTGTAAAATCACCTTTTTAATAATTAAGACTTTTGGTTGTTATTATTGCTGCTCTGTTCACATGGAGAGCATCATTTGCTTTCACTCTCTCTCTCTTTCTCTTTGTATACACATCATTTGCTTTTATTTATATCTTTTTTCTTTCTACTTTATCCTTGCTCCAAAATAGCACAGGTCGCATTGTTACTACAGGCGTTATTATGACGTGGTGCCTTTACAGCTCTCGGCTTCCTAAGATCAGCCTTCCTCATTATCCTGCACATCTTTCTTCTTCTTCTTCTTCTTCTTCTTACTCCTAGTTTTACCTTATTTGTCGTTTTCTATATTCATGTCTGCAGCAAAATTATGATAGCGTCTGACTTCTAGTTATAGGTCCCCCCCCCCCCACCCCCCCCCAATCTCTTTTTTTGCATGGCTGCTCCTGTTAGTCGAGTGAGCGAGTGGGTGCTACGTGAGGAGAGATTAAAGGAGCTGCGGCTCGGTGTTGTTTGAGCAGAGGCCACTCTGACAGAGTTAGACCCAAGCCACTCGAGGGCTGCAGTCAGTCAGCCATCGTAGATGATGAAGGAGGGCATCTTGTACTGCACCAAATGAATATTTGATTAGATATTGCTTTTAGTTTTTACACAAGTTTTATCATAAATGCTTTTTTTTTTCTTTTATGAGTAGAAGCTCCTTAACATCTCAGCTGGTGGTTACATGAAGTTGAATGTCTGATCATACTGTACTGCCTTGTTTGTTTGTTCGAGTGTGTGTTTAAGGTTGACTGCATAAATTTGTACTCATAATGAAATGTTCTGTTTGTTTATTCTATATTTCAATTGATGCTTTTAATTTACCATCTTGTTGATCCTGTGGTGTGTGTGTGTGTGTGTGTGTGTGTGTGTGTGTGTGTGTGTGTGTGTGTTGTAGATCCAGCCGCAGAAAATGACCGAGAGCTGTTTTTGGGTTTTAGCCAAAGAGGACCGCTATGAGGATCAGGATCTTCTGGGCCGTCTGGCTCTCACCTTCGGCTCTCAGAGACCCGGTCAGTTTGTGCTCGCGTTCCTACACACTCCTACACTCATGTGCTTCACTGTAGAATAATCTCACGTAAACCGTCTCACTGAATACCTCACAGTTTCTTTAATGTTACTCATCTCTGGACAACACACGCAGCGTAGTCGGACCATTTAGACAGACGTACGTATGTAGAGCATTCACATTCTACACAAAGTCCTTACAGTTTCATATCGCCAGGTTTGCTCTCGTCTTCCATGGCAACATTTTGATCAGTAAATTAAACTGCATTAAAAAAAATCCGCTGACACTCACACACTTAACACCCTACACCCTCTTCTTCCTTCTCCTCCACGGCCTTCCTTTCAAACCGTACTTCTTTATGGTGGAATTTTCACAGCATCTGTAATAATGATTAATCTGTAAACCAGAGACTTTTACAAAAGTTAGTATCCTAGTCCTTATTTCTGATTTCATCCCCTCTCTGTTCAGCAGCGAGATCACACTTTAGCCGCATCCACTTTTGCATTTATTATTTTTTTTGCGTTCGTTTTTTAATAAACTAATCCGTCCGGACGAGGCTCACATAAGGAGTTATATAAAAATGAGTAACCTCCTACTCATCTGTAACACATCTGTAATGTATGTATCACACATTCAGGACTGTTAATGGAGAAAACCTTTATTTCAATATCTATCAGCACTCTTAGTTTCCAGGCTCAAGTTTCATAACATTTTTTTTTTTTTTTTTTAGCACTAAATTAAATGGTACAGAAAAATAATTAATATGTAAGTCAGAAAGAAAGCAGCACATTATATAAGCGACAAAAAAAACAAACAAAAAGCAAAATAGAAGCTGCTGGGTTTTGCCTGCAAAAAAGGAAGCAGAAGATGCAGGTGTCCACAGAATAATTGGTGGTCCTGCAGGATGCTGAGTAAAACTTGGTATCTAATTTCTTTACCAAACTGCACCAAAGGGTCTTTTAAGCACAGTCGCGCCAAATTGTTTGTTTCAGCTTGTTTCTTTCATTATTTACGGTTTTCTTTTTTTTGTTGTTGTTGTTTTTGTTTGCTTTTTTTTAAAGGCATACTTTCATCTAGAATCTATTTAGATTTTTCTTCTTTTTTTGATTTGTGTAGAAACTTGTGCGTTCTTGAGCAGTTTTTCCCGTTTATGACCCTCCTGAAATTCTGTAACCAGATGTGCCCCCCCTCAATCACCCCACCCGACCCCTCATTTTTTCATATTAAAATTAATTTTATAGATTAACTTAAGCAAATAGGATACCCCAAATGGTCGGCAGAGTGCCTAAGGATACAATTTAAAAAATGGTTGTTTATGTAACAACCTCAGCAGCAACTTCATTTCCCCTCTCGTCTGTTCCAACCACTCATCAGCAATATACTAATCACCGGTCTAATCATCTGCACCTGTTTCTCACAGGTTCATGCCTCAAGTTAGATGTTTTTTGTCATGCTTAAACGATTCATAGGTCACTTTATGGCATAACAAATAAAAGACATTTATCTGAAACTGCTCAGGTACAGGGGCTGGACAGAAAATGAGAGACAGAAAGGTCCATCAGGAAGCTTGTAGAATTGTTTCTCAAGAAACAATTAAAACATTCAAGAAAATCTGGCTCTTTGAAAGCAAAATATTCAGAAATGAAGGGGTTCTCGAGACTTTTGCACA